>OX030949.1:153062942-153662942 GCA_943735915.1 Pherbina coryleti | reverse complement strand
AACGCTTAGAGCTGTTCTAAGCTGTTCTAGCACTAGCTGTTCTGTTTTTATATCCCCACGTTTATTTTTTTTTTTATTTTACATGTTTAATGAGCCGACTCCGCAACAAGAAAAATGAAAAAAACTTGTGTAAATAACATTGTAAATGTAATATGGCAACTTACAATAACACACCTGAAATAATGTCAGCCAAAATTTGAAATAGAAAAAAATTCAATTGTGCTTCTACGCACAAGTGGCCTTAACATAATACGTATAGTATATTTCATAATACTTACTGTTTAAAGTGTTTAAGCACAATATCTATTTTGTGTCTATGAAAGCATCTGTCTGTGTCTATGAAAGACACAAAACAAACAACAGAAAGTTAATTGATTGCGGTATCAACGTCAATACAAAATGTAACATTCTTTAATACAGCTACTTGACAACAGTAACAGTAACACTAACAGTAACAGTAACAGTAACAGTAACAGTAACAGTAACAGTAACAGTAACGGTAACAGTAACAGTAACAGTAACAGTAACAGTAACAGTAACAGTAACAGTAACAGTAACAGTAACAGTAACAGTAACAGTAACAGTAACAGTAACAGTAACAGTAACAGTAACAGTAACAGTAACAGTAACAGTAACAGTAACAGTAACAGTAACAGTAACAGTAACAGTAACAGTAACAGTAACAGTAACAGTAACAGTAATGTGGACGTCCTCTTCTGCGTTGACCACCACCGGGCACCGAATCAAATATTTTTTCGCTGGATCGTCGTTTTCCATTCGCTCAACATAACGTAGCCAGCGGAGCCGCTCGATTTTAATGCGCTTAACTAAGTCGATGTCAGCGTACAGCTCATACAGCTCTTGGTTCCATCGATTTCGGTACTCGCTATTGACGCAGATTGGACCGAAGATCTTACAAAGGATCTTTCTCTCGAAAGCTCCCAAAGTATTTTCATCAGAACTGCTCAACGTCCAGGTTTGTGCTTATAAACTTATAGAGCCTGAGTTTTGTTCGTCGAGAGAGGGCTCAGCTTCTCAAGTGCCTACTTAGCCCAAAGTATCACCTGTTGACAAGAGTTATCCTTCGTCTTATCTCAGTACTAACATCGTTGAAAGAGTTTATGCTGAATCCCAGGTAGACGAAGTCCTTAACAACCTCTGAGGAGATGTTGTCAACATTGATGTGGTTTCCAAGACGCTGGGACTGTTTATTTATTGACACTAGGTATTTTGTCTTATTTGCGTTCATTGCAAGATCCACTCGACTCGACTCTTTCACTAATCTGGAGAATGCTGCACTGACTTCACGCGTATTATGGCCAATGATATCGATATAATCAGCATACGCCAGCAGCATAATACTTTTGTAGAATATAGTGCCACTACGTCTCAAATCAGCAACTCGGATGATCTTCTCCATCATTAGGTTGAAAAAGTCACAGGATCTTATATGCGATATTAAGAAGGCTTATCCCATGGTAGTTGGCGCAAATGGTGGGATCGCCTTTCTTGTGGATTGGCCAGAGCACACTGAGGTTCCAATCGTTTGGAATGCATTCTTCCGACCATATTCTGCAAAGGAGCTCATGAATGCATTTAAATAGAGCTTCGCCTCTATTCTTGAAGAGCTCAGCAGGCAGGCTTTGTTGTTTTAAAGTAGCGAGCTATAGCTTTCAAGACTTCAGCGGAACTTGAACGCTGTCGTCCATAATTGGGGTTTCCAGGATATTGTTGATTATTTTAAAAGTTAACACAACAATATCTTCAAGTTCGCAAATTATGGAACGTGTTACTAGTAGTTTGTAACCATATCATTAATTTTTCAGAACAAGAATTCCAGAAGAGGATCCGGCTGCTGATGTATTGAAACAGCAGTTTTTGACGATGATTGCAAGAACGCATCAATATAATACCGTTAATGCGCAATGCTTTCTATAATAGGCGGAAGTAAGTTCAGTTATTTTAAGCGATTCATTGGCATGGTTTTCACACACTCTAAGTGAATAAATTGCTTTGATATGAACTCAATTTGCAATTTAGATTCAGTTTTTAAGTTATCAAATGCAACATTATTCTCATCTGGAATTTTTATAGCATCATTAATGTGGGTCAGTTGTTTTGATACTTTTGTGAAAAAAAAATTTATTGCTATCAGAAAGTGTGGAGTTGTGAGATTCGCTTAAACACTTTATTGTTAAAAATACTTGGGACAATAATATTTCTCTGAACTAGTCGCAGTTAAACATAAAATTATCCAATATGGATGCAGGAGGGATTATGTTTTGTTTTTTTTTTTTTTTTTTTTTTTTTGTTTGCTTGATTTATTAAAAAGCAAATTAAATCTCTTTATTAACTTTATTGTAGTGGTGCACTTTTGTTTAATGTTGAGGAAGGTCAGCAACAGCAATAATTTCGATTAAATTTCCGATTTCGTGCTGTAACCAATATAGTAGATGTTGTTAATCACCCTTATAATGGTTGGCGTTGTTGTCAATTCTTTGTCAATGTCGACATCAACATCACGTCAATGCTAAGCCGGCATTTACTAAGGATATTATGTTGACGTTGACAAGTTATTTTAAATTCAAAAGAAGTATATGGCATCTTTATATTATTTGCGCCAGCCATGATACAATTATACAATTATACAAGGTAGGAGTGACAGTTCTTTCGTCTTGCGCCAACTGTCAAAAATAGTATAAATTAGAGAACGAAAAAAAGAAGAAAAGAAAATAGAAAACAAAATATACAGGCAAATGACAGTCGGTGCAAGGTACTGGTAAGAAAAAAGCAAGTTGTCACTCCTACCTTGTATAATTGTATCATGGCGCCAGCTGTTTAATTTTATTTTCAGTTTCTTTCGAAATGCTTCCGTTTCAAGTGAAAGTTCAAGCGATGGAGAAATAAAAAAAAAAAATCTTCGACTTGAAAGAAAAATCATAGGGCAAAGATCGGAAATTTTTGATTTGTCGGGTACGTACAAGTATGTGCATCTTGTCAATCAGATTCTTGTACATCTGACATGTTGATTAGTTTTTGACCAATATTAATTTCTATGAGCTTATGTGTATTGCATTGTTTTATTACAGTTTTGTTGATAATTTCCGCTTAAATAAATCTGCGTTCTAACTCATTTTGGAAAAAATAGCGCCATTGATGAAGAATGGAATAAATGCTGGCAACAACGCTACGGTTCTGGGCTCAAGGCACGGGCTTTTCTCCAGTTTTGCAACTAACGTGGTAAACTGCTGATAGTTCGTTATTTTCATGTGTTCCTAATTTTTTTAATGATTAATACTTTATTCGAATAAACATATCAAAATTTACTTACAAAATTTTGAACTAGTCGTTGCCCAAAACTGTGTCGACTGAAATCTTGTCCAAAGATGTGTCAATAGTTGTTAATTGTTATCGAAATCGACAACGGAGATGCCATTTAAGCGTGGTCAATATTATTCATGTCGACGATGCCAACCACAATAAGGGTGAATATGTGTGCAGTGATGGAGAAGCGATTAATTTGTTTCTTTTTTTTTTGTTTTGAGTTATAAAATTGAGGCATTTTAATATGTTTATTTAATTTTATAATTCTTAAAAAACATATTTTTTAAGAATTATATTTTGAGCTTTATACCAAATAATTCATGAAGCAACAGGTTGCTACAACAAAAAAAGTTCTTTGCAGAACAAATCGAGCAGACTAGACCATGGTTTCGTCGGACGCTACTCCGACTCATTAGTAGTCTCTGTGGTTTTAGCAGTCGACTAACTTTTAAAAGCTAATAAGCGCAACAGCAATAAAACCAAAGCGGAATTATAGAAGCGCTATTCACTTTATCAAAGCAGTGTTTTTCTACTTTTTTGATATTCGCAAAATTTCAAAAAGTTGACTGCATTGATTCTGCAAAGACTTTGTTGCGCATTTTTGTTTACTTCTTTATCATTATTTTTTTTTTTTATTTAGCACATCAAAGAGTAAGGATTTAAGTTTAAATTCTTTATTCGTTTTTATTTTTTTGTTTATTTTTTTTTTTTCTTATGACAATATGAACTATTTAATAATTTTATATTCAATATAATTAATTTATAATTTACTTAAAACTAACGGTCTTTTCTGTTAGGTCATGTACTCAGCTGCTGCTGCTGCTATTCTCTATTATTTAGGATGTTTTACTTTAATTTTTTATTAATTAGTAACTTAGTTTAAAATATCAATTGTTGTTCTTTTTAGATTCATAATTTTTTTTTCTTCTTCTATTTACAAATTGTTGTATTCCTTATAAGGTGAGTTTTGTTGTTATAAGATTCGTTTTAATAGTTTTATTCTCATCATCATATTGATAATTCTAGTAATTGTTATGATCAAATTTTTGGCTGTATACATTTTAAAAATAATTTTGTAAAAAATTAAAAAAAAAACTAAAATACGAGACTTTGTATATATTATTAAACTTAAATTCCAACAACACGAACGGCAAGTTTTTGTTATAACAGTTGAAATAAACTTAAAAATTAGTTTTGATTTATTTTTTGTATTTTTCTTTTTTACATGCTGCAAATAAATATCAATATTACATTTAAATTACATAAATAAAATTATGTATATCTAAAGATTTAAGCTAATCAGTCTAAAAAAATCAAATTGAAGCAATTGTAAAAGTGTTGTTTTTTTATATATTTGAACTAATTTTTGATAACAATTTAAATAAAGCTGTACACGTCATAATTGACATGCTTGCATATATATATCTATATAAACACATATGCGAATTTTGAAAAAAGGTTTTGTGATGCCGTTATAAATAGCTTTAATTATGCTCTAACATATATAAATATATATATATTATATATTTGTTTAGCCTAACAATGTATAAGTTTTCCTACTAAAAACGGGTGCATTCCAAAAATTTCGCTACGCTAAAAAATAAACATGTGTTGCTTGCTATTTAAATGCTATATTTTAAAAATTTCGCTGCCTACTTTTAATTGCATTATGTTTTCTTTGTAATTTTTTTTAAGTTTTTTTTTTCCTTTTCATCAACATTGTTTTAATAAGTTACGCTTACTTGGTTGCCTGAGAAATAAAGAAAACCTTTTTGAAAATAGTCTAATTATTCATAGAGTTAAAATATTCTTCATTTGTTCACTATCTTTTATGTTAATAAAAATGAGCTATGGTTTAAGAGCTGCTTGTAAATTACTTAAAAAAATTTTCAAAACTATCTGCAAATGTCCAAGCGCGTGCCTTTTACTTAACCTGTTAGGGCTAAAATCGCTTTTACATTATATTCGAGCTCATTTTTCTTGTATCAATAATACAGACAATTATTTTTTACTTAATATGCGCTCTCTTTTTGATATTTAAGTAAATAGAATATGTGCTGTGAACTAACCGATGTGTGCTATCATTGGCTGAATTGAAAAAAAAAACTTGAATTCTTCGGTAAAGATTTTTAAGAGGCAGTGATTCTGAAGTGAAGTTACCCGCACACTTATTTAAAAAATTCCAACTTGTGCTGTAGTGAGCGCCATTTGCGGTGAAATGTGCTTTAAAAAGGTTGAGAAAATTCGTATACATGTGAATTTTAAAAGGCAACTATAATTTTCAAAATCACAATTGCTTACTTCTGGTTCAAAAGGATGAGTTGTGCGTTCTGCTGTCAAGCTAAGCCCAGGATAAGCTTCTGGGTAACATGCGAAATAGGTTTTAATTGCAAGCTGAGACGAATGCTTAACACGTGCTTAACACGGCACATATTTGGAATTTTTGAAAAAATTAGTAGCGCAAAAAAGCATTTACATGTGGCATAAACGGGTATGGGCACCACTACATTTAAGCTTATGTGTTTGTCTTTGATTTGTTGCTACGTTTTGTGTTGCTACATAAGCCTCTGCTCTCAATTATTGCTCTCAACGCTCCCAGAGCGCTCTCTGCCCATAGCTGGGCATAATACATCACATATTTTATTTTTCATTTATAAATTAAACATAAGAGAATGCGCAGTAAATGAAAGCTAAAAAGCTTAAAAGTTTTTCGTTACTCAGTAAAAATATCTTAATGGTTATATTGTAGAAAAAATAAAAATTAAATATTTTGTTTTTTTTTTACTTTGAATCAAGGATTTCAGGTAGTATACCGATGTAGTCTAGTCTTTGTTGGTTCGAAATGTGGTGATAGAATAGTAAGAAAAAAGCGAGCAATCAAGTAAAACACACGAGTGGATGTTCTTATAGTACCAGGAAGCTGTAAACGCTTGAATTTGAATCTGAGCTAAATGTTATGCCTTTACTTCAATCAATTCTAGTCATAAGGCAATCCCGTCCACACACTTCTCTACCACCAACTATAACTTTTTTGTTCGTATATATTGATGAATTTAGAACTGCAGTTGATTAAATATGAGAAAGAAAGGTTTACGCGCCGGACCATGGCCTGGCTGAAATTTTTTCGGGACTCCTGAGATGGCAGTCAGGTGAGCTACCTATTCCACTACCAAGGCGCAGGCATTAACATATGAAAAACTAACGTATTTTTACATTAAATTCTTTACTTTTCATCATTCAATAAATATTCTTCCTTAATTTATGCCGGAGGTAGCAAGATCAAATTTAGAGAACAAACCAGTTGTGCAGTTTGAAAGGACCACACCCAAAGATAATTTTTTTTATTTTTTTACAAATTATGTTAGAACAAAGTATTTCAAGCATTAAAGAGTTCAGCTAAAAGCTTTCATTTTACAACTCAGCACTTAAGGGAATGTTCAAACGTTCACAATGACGATTTTTGGCGGCGTTAGCTAGCAAAAGCTGTTATTTTCTATGAACGTGACACGCCCAATGACCACCAACTACAGCACTTATCATTTACTTTTTAGGAATTCAGCTACAAAAAGCCTAATAATAAAACTTCATAACTATCAGCTTTCAATGCAATTAAAAACTTCCGTGAAGAACTTGAACATGAACTTTCATAGAAGCTTAACTTTAGTAATTTACAAACAGCGACTTAATATATTCTTAAGGACTTAACAGGACGTTTCTGAAATTCATATGGTACAAAAAACATGAATTTTTTTCGAGACTTTTGAAAACCTTGTTCATTATACACAGAGCTTAAGTTCAGTGGATAAATGCTAAACGGATTGTTAACTGTGATTAATGCTATATTAAGTCTAACAAAAAAAAAAAATGAGCATCCAAAATTTGTGACGCGTTAGGCGACTGTCGACTATGCCCTCGCCCATACCGCGATAGTCATCGTAGAGCGTGCGACGATCGAGCATTACCTCGAGCTGTCCCGGTTCATAGCTGGCGGCACCCTGTGCGTGAGTGGTAAGCAGCGTCATTCGCACTTTGGAGTCCTGTAGAAAAGCGCCCGTTGTAATCGGAAAATAGTTGCCCTCAATGCCAATGGCAGGCACCTTAATACGTCTGTTTGTTAATTGAAATGGAAATTATTAAAAAAATCTCATCTTCAATAAAATATTGTGCTTACTTGTGGTACTGAAAGCCGTTCTGATCGCTGTAGAACTCCGTTAGTTCGGGCTGTGCATCGCCCTCATTCAGTGATGTGCCATCTGTCGCCTTACTGGGCGGCGCAATGTTTTCAATGTCAGTTATAAAACGCATAAATAGCTCCGTCTCGCGATTCTTAGGTGGTGGTTCAAAGTCGATATCGTTCTCAATGTGTATGGCAGCATCGAGGAAGGTGTGTGTATTGAAGATGCGCACTGTGTGTGCCAAGAATGGTCCATATATAACCGTCACATCGCTAGCAATAGGTCCAGATGTGATTATAATGCGCAAATCTTCATACTGCTCGAGTACATCTTTCTCGGCTTCAGTCTGTTCGGGATCTGTCTTGAAAAGATAGGCTCCCGAGTGGAATTGAGCACTGCGATAGGCTGCAAATTTAATAGCGCACTGCATCGGTCGCATCGGCTGATCGTCGGGTGATACTTTGCGTGTGATGGTTTTAAGGAAGCCAGATTTCTCGTCGAACAGTAGACGCATGTGATTATTTTCCAGCTGAATGTCTCCTAAGGAAAGACAAGAAAGGAAGTTTAGTTGAAGTCTAATAGTATTAACACCCCACGAATAGGGTGGAGGTGTTATGAGACTAAACGTAGCCTGTCATTCGATTTCTAATAAATCTTAATTTGCAAAACTAGCTCATTAATTTGGATTTTTTTTTTTGGTCTGGCAGTTATATTTTCATATTTATAAAAACCAGGTTTCAGAAAAAGTACCATTGTAGATTTTTAAAACCATTTAAAAGCTTCACGTCAGGATCTTGTAATGTCTTAAAAGAAAGAATAGCTACTAAAATTGCATTAACTCTTTTGGGACATATTTATTGGGCCCCTTCCTGTATGGATCAATGATCATAAAGCGTACTAAACTCTTTGAATATGACATCATCCGAAACAATTTAATATCCACCCTATTAAAAGTATTCTTCAGTTAAAAAAAACAGACAAGCTAATGCTTCCCATTCAACCGATCAATTTGGATTCAGAGATAAGTATGAAACAATAGCTCAATCAAATAGTTCAGACTTGTGGTGCGTTTATGTAAACATTCCCTACTACTTTTTTCTCAACTCGTTGAGATTGTGACGTCATAATGACGATATTCTCAACTAGAGTATTCATAGGAGTGTGGTAAGTTGAGTATACTATTTTCTACTAGTTGAGAAGTTCTCACCAGCATTATAGTTGTAGAGTATGTAATTTTGCGATTGAAAAAGTTCTGATAGGTCGGGTCATGGTAGAATAATAAAAAAGGGACCATTGACAGTTGCTTGGGAAACCTGTTAAAAAATATACTCAAAAAGAGAGCGCTCACAATCGGCCATTGAAAACACAGAATGTTGAAAACGTTGAAATGAAAAAAAAAAAACCAACACAACCTCAGCAGCTGCCGATGCATTTTCAAAAACAGTTGTTTTTATAGCCCATATTACACGGTGTCCGTTTGCCCGGCGTGCAATGAATCTTTTTTACTCTCTTCCACATTTTGTACGCTGTTATGTTACACGGGAGAAAAAGAACGGCGGACAGATTTCGACATTTCATTCAGTTCCATTACTTTTTCTCCTACACTTTACTCCAACAAGGGTTTCCTACAACTATTTTCTTCATACTGTTATAGTACAACAGTAGCACTTTTCTTCAAAAAATGTACTTTTTAGCTACATAAACGCCCAAGTCTTTAATTTCACAACCCAGCAACACTGTTTTGCACGATGTACGCTGTATCGACACCGGGCAAGAATGAACATATCTTGCCCGCTGTTCCAAATGTTCATCCTTTCACACTCTCAATGGTCTTTGACAGTTTCACGTTGAAAGCAACAACAAAATCGATTGCACGACGGGCAAACGGACACCGTGTTATAGGCCCATAGAGAAGAGAAAATAAGCAGTTGTCAATGCTTCCTTGTATTATTATACCATGGGTCGGGTGACTTATCGGGTTCGTGAAAGCAAACCGCTCTTTGGGTTGCGGTAAATTTTCTGGTCCTGACAGCGCTAAGAGCAACAAAGAATCATGGCAGGCTATTGCCAATGCACTCAACTCTAGCGGGGGCGTTTGGAACTGTCATGAAACTCAAACTCGCTACATATTGCGCCCTATTTAATTTAGGGCTGTATCTTTATTAAATCTTAATAAAGGATCTTTCAACAAGAGGTGCCACTTTTTTGTTCACTATTTCAATCCGTTGTGCGAGTGTGTATCGATCAATATCTGAAAATCTCCTAGTTTGTCTTTGCCAAACGTCATTAAATGACAGTTCTTTGTTGCCACCTGAAAAAAACCTCTCGTTGAAAGAACCTATAGTTCAATAGATCTTGCCTCTGGCAAATGAAATGGATTACTTCCATCTCTTAATGCTTGTCGGTAGATGCGCAACACATTCCTTCTGTCATACGCATCAGCCAATACCCATACAACAAAGTTAATTTTCAGTGTTGAAATTCATGCAAATTAACAACCATTACATACAACTTTCATTTCTTCAAATTATGCAGTTTTTACCTCAAATATTACATGGATGCAATTGCTGCTCAAAACTTCCTTTTTGATTAAATTGTTTTAAAACATCTTAGTTATGCGTCTTACATAAATTTTTGGTACACAAGAATCAAATTCTCAATCACAAATGTCAAAGTGTCAACTCATCACGAAGATCTCAATTGGTGAGTTCATAACATACAAAAGCACTTGTTTTTTACCGATGGAGTTTAGCAGAGGGGTTGAGCATGACGTCACAACCAGTAGACAATTTCTTAACTGAGTAACATAAACGCACCATTGGAGTACACAATAATCAATAATAGTTACGAAAATTAAATCGCAATAGGTTTTCTTGAAAAAGCTGATGTAGACTAAGAGACAGCTTATTAAGTGCAATAAGGACAATCCTGGAAAAATAAAACAAGAGCTGACAATACTAAAATGATTTAAAAACTTACCAGCAGGTTTTGATTTAACGTAAAAAACATCGTTTGTCGTGGATGGAGTTGTCGTATCCGTGCAATCATCACAATAGATGCTAGACAGGGAGCGTTTGTAATTCACATTATCGGCTACAACTTTAAAAGTAGTCAGCGAGAGGGGCTCCAATAAGGCAACAAACATCAGTTCGTATTGTTTGCTAGATATACGTATGCGTTCAGTCCCACCAGAGCCGCCACCAATACCACCACCAGCAAAACTATTACTATCGGTAATATTCCAAACGGGGTTAATTTGCAAGTGTTTTATCTCCACACCATCGGAGTTAAGCACTTTGACCTTAGCTTGCTGCGTGCGTATGGTAATAACTTCTAAACGCTGTTGCGTTAAAGAGTTGAAGACAACAAAAGAGGCAGATTTGTTGGGATCACTGTCGCCACCGCTGGTTGAGGTTGCATCTGTGGCAACATTGGGTTCACCGTAATCGATGGCAGCACCAAGTGTTATGGGCGTCTGAAGCGGCATTCGGCTAAAGTTCTCACGCTCCAATTCACTTAGCAAGAAATTATGATGTGATGTACCATTTTGAATTAATAGCTCTATGGTGGATTCCTGCATTTTCACCACATCTTGAATACTCTCGAACAGACGCATGCCATAGTCACGCATAACAACCGCCTTCGAGGTGCCTGTAATGGCATCGTGATGCTGGAAGAGACCCAAATTGCGACGTGCCAAAATCATTTTCTCATAATTTTTCTCAAAAATTTTTATAGCACTTTCGTGATGAAATTGACGTGCAGTATTGTAGGCAATGGTGAATAGAATTTCAGCGGCGCGCAGATTATGTTCCAGATCAGCGCTAAGGATTTTATAAAATGGTCGTGTTGTGAAATAGCCAGACCAATAGGCCGGGTGGCCCTCGGAAAAGATATCGGAATAGACGAAGAAGTCACCCTTGAAGGTGGGAAAGGCGGCGGAACGTCGTCGGATCTCGCGGAAATAGTCGCGCGGCGTGCCTGGAGACAGTTGAAAAAAAAATGAATGTATTATTTTGTATTTTGCATGTGAATTAAGTTAGCTCTGCCTTTTTTGATTTAAAATTAAAAAATATGTATATGTATAGCGATGTGCCTGACGTGTGCAGCTTGCAAAAAATGTTTGCTTATTGTATGAATTTTCCGATGTGGTAATTTTTTAAAATAAGTTTTATTTTTCAAAAATTAACAAATGAGTTGTAACGTGCTTGAGTTGTGCTGCAAAGTGGCATAGGGATTAATTATCATTAATAATTAATTTATTGATTTATTTATTGATTTATCATAAACTGCACAAAGTATTAGAGAAGTATCGAACAGTTATAGAAAAAATCATGGGGTTTTAAAATTTATTTTTGAATATATAAATATAATTTGTAATGGTCTGCGAGTTCGTTGTCACCTTAAAACTAAGCAGATGAACACAATATTTAAAAGCTCTATAGTACATTGCAGCACAATCCAAGCTCATCTCAGCACAATTTTTGAATTCCTGAAATAACTTCATTTAAAAAAGCATCCCGCCATAAAAATCATGCCATGAGCATAAATTTATTTTCAAATACAACACCTTATAGCACACATTGCCAACATCACAGCACAATGTTTTTTATTAAATGTTAATAAAAAATGGCGAAGCAAACTTTTACACATGAACTTTTAGCTTTTATCATGAAGTCTTCTAATTGTTGAACTCACCGAATGCAATATCCACATTATAGGTCTTTTTATTGGCCATGATATGATCGATAAGCCGCTTGTAGTTTGTGTACTGCTGCTCCACTTCATACTCCTTGTTGTAGCGGAAGTCATCACCGACTGGAATGAGCGCCACGTTATGTGGAAACAGTGAGGCGGTACGCGAGTATTGTTCCAACAGCAGCTGAGCTTTTTCCTCAACATTATCATCGGTGATAAACTGCGCCTTGATAGAGTATTCAGTGTACTCGCCAGGTATTTTGCGAAAATCAAAATTCAAACAAATAAACGGATGCGGTCCACAAGAACCTTTAATGGAATAAATGTCGAAGGGCATGTTGTGGGTGAGCATCTGACCATGCTTGGAATTGGTTTTCATTTGTTGCGGTTGCTGCCAGTACGGTTCCCAGAGGAAATCTCCAGATTGCTGACGCGCAAACCACTGCTTCCAGGCATAATGAATGCGCTGTATGATGGCACCCTCAAAATTACTGCCCGACAGCAGATAGGGCACCGTGCTGCCATGACCAAACGGATCAATAGACCAGCCAACGGTGGGTGTAACATTAAGATTATTTCGCAGCCACTGATGACCTTCAATCAGCTGATCCAGCATGGGATATAGATGCACATTGGCCTCATCGGTCATCACCCAGCCACCGGTTGTTATTTCAAAACGTCCCGCATTAATCAGTCTTTTTAAAGCACGTTGTTTCGTTGGATGCGCCTGATCCCACCACATTTGCAGAAAACTAATTTCGGACCATATAAAGGTCATATCCTTGTATTCCTGCATTTTTGTGATAACGAGATTGAGTATCTGACGTGAATCAGCTTGAAAATAATTGACAAATGTTTTCAACCAGCCGGGATCGTTGTGAGAGTGAGGTACCACAATAACCTGAAGATAAATGATAAGGCATATTTAAAATACTTATATTAACAATAATTCAGGATATCCAATTTTTTTTGGGGTAAGTCTGAACATAGATGTTGTTTCTTGAAATAAATATGATGGTTCATACTGTGAGCGTTAAAACAAAGTGTACACTTTTTTTGTATACGAGTTATACCACATATAAGTCTTCAATACTGTAGTAGTCCCAAAAGTTATTATGGTTTGAATTCGTATTAAAGTCTCTCTTCATATAAGAAAAAAGTCTTGCAAATAATTTACAACAACAAATAAATATAACCTTCCGATGTTTTTTGGCTGTAATTTAAAAAAAAAAATGAAAAACTTTGATTCTTCTTGTGGATTATTTTTATTTGGTCTTTTAATTTTTTTTACATCAAGTCGAGAATATGATGTCATGTAAATGGCCGCCACAGTTGATTGTCATTTGAGCCCTTTTTATGGCATTTTCCATCACTTCGGCCAAAACTTCCGGCGATAGGTCCTCACATTCTTGACGGATATTGTCTTTAAGAGCTGCAAGAGTCTGAGGCTTGTTGACATAAGCCCGCGACTTCAAAAAGCCCCACAAAAAGAAGTCTGGAGCGGTCAAATCAGGCGATCTTGCTGGCCAGTGCAAATCGCCAAATCGGGAGATTAGGCGCCCGGGAAATGCATCCTTCAGCATATCGGTTGTGGCACATGCAGTGTGTGCCGTTGCACCGTCCTGTTGGAACCACATGTTTTCCAATCCCAATTCATTAAGTTGCGGCAAAAAGAACTCGTTGATCATTGCTCTGTAGCGCTCACCATTCACAGTAACCGTCTTCGAAGAAAAAAGGTCCGATGACTCCTCCAGCGAAAACAGCACACGATACAGTGACTTTGAGCGGGTGTAATGGCTCTTCGTGGGCTACACGCGGATTTTCAGTGCCCCAGAAGCGTAAATTTTGCTTATTTACGTACCCGCTAAGATGGAAATGGGCCTCATCGCTCATGATTATTTTTGATGAAAAATCATCTTCCTCTTGGTGGTGATTAATTCCGCGTTCTGGAGCAGTGTAGCGTAACATTGTTTATTAACGTGTATTTAGCATATGTTCTCACTACACAAATGTCAAAACAGAACTGACATTAGGGGCCAATCGCAAAATTTATAGCATTTTCTGATAGGAGGATTACTTTTGCGCCACCTTGTATTTAATAAAAACAGAAAAAAAAAATCCATATTTATCTCGTCAAAACAAAGTATACAACTGCATAGTAATTTTAGCAATTTCAAATATTTAAAACAAATGTAACGGTATCTCTCTCAAATTGGTTAATTATGATGTTAATGTTTCTGCATCATTCGCCTTTGGTAAAGTGAGGAAGTAAGTTGTAAGATAACTTTTTTAAAATTCGTTGTTAAACTTCCATTGAAACACGGGAATTAGTCATAAAATTTGATAAAGCAGGAAAATCACTTCGAGAAATAGCTTCAATTTTTGATAGAGGTCACAATACCATCAAGAAAATCATTGACAAATACAAAAACTTTGGAGCACTAGAAAATCGATCATGTGCTGGCAGACCAAAACAACTCTGTGAAACCGCAATACAATCAGTATTCAGCGTGAAAATAGTGTGAAAATATCCAACTGCAAGCGCAGTGAAAATAGAGGATAAGTTTTTTGTGTCATCAGGAACTAACGTTAGTGCCAGTAGAATAAGACATGCATTAAATGCAAATGCTCTATTTGGAAGAGTCCCTCGAAAAAGCCGCTTTTATCAAGAAAAAAAATCAAAGGCTACGCATGGATTTTGCTAAAAAGTATGAAAATCATGAAATTTCATTTTGGAAAAACATAGTTTTCAGTGACGAAAGCATATTCGAAATTTTTGGGAAAAAAAAACTACAAAAAATATGGAGAAGCAAAACTCAGGACTTCAAGGAGCAAAATATTACTTCTACAATAAAGTACGATGGGGACTCGGTGATGGTGTGCGAGTGTATGACGGCAAACGGAGTAGGAAATTAAACGTTTATTGACAGTACCATGAATAAATTCGATTACTTTAAAATTTTAAAAGAACATTTGCCGGCCAGTGTTAACATATTAGGACTGGATCGCTTGAAGATGTTTCAGCAGGAAAACGATCCGAAACATTCAGCCAAGGTAATGAAGGAATAGTTGCTGTGCAAAATTCCAAAACAACTGGATCACCCCCCACAATCACCGGACCTCAACCTGATAGAATATTTGTGGGAACATCTGAATAGACAAATAAGAAAGAGGACGATATCCAGCAAGAACTACCTGAAAGCCATTTAACTTGAAGAATGGCACAAAATTGCATCAAAAGTAACAACGAAATTTATGGAATCAATGTCAAGACGTTTGAAAGCTGTCATTTCAGCACGAAAAAAACAAAAAAAAATTAATAATTGGACTGAAGTTATTTTTTCTTATTTACAACTTTAAATGTACACTTTGTTTTGACTCGAAGAAAATGGAGTATTTTCCGTTTTTGAATTATGTGAAAATTTGTTGTAAAATAATTTATATTTTTAGTATAATTTATATTTTATTGCTTTTAAAAGTATTGAAATAAAGTAAAAGGTATTCAAAAATATGGTGTACACTTTGTTTTGACGCTCACTGTATCTTATGTATTAAGTTGATCTCCACCTGGAAATTTTGGATTATTTGAAATAAATTTAACAACCAACCTCAACCACATTCCTTTTAACCCGAAATGTCAACTCATGAGATAAGGGATAAAAGCATCGAACTTAAGTCACAACAAAACAAGAATCTTTAATGCGGCTGCAGCGGCACAAACTCGAGCAGCATTGTAAAGGTGTTTTTTCAACGTTTAATTTGATACCTTAATTGTCCTTGTGCGATATGAGTTTCAAATTTTACAATGAAAACAAAATGCTAAACTTCAATTGCTCATATCTCCGAAACTAGAGGCCGTAGAGGGGTCAAAGTTCCAGCATTGTAAAGGTGTTTTGTCATTACTTTTATTTGATACCTAAATTGTCCTTGTGCGATATGAGTTTCAAATTTTACAATGTAAACAAAATGCTAAACTTCAATTGCTCATATCTCCGAAATTAGAGGCCCTAGAGGGGTCAAAGTTGAAGCATTGTAAAGGTCGTAAAATCGTAAGAAAATTTTTATTGTTTTATTATTTTTATTGAAAGTTTCACTTCTACCGTGTGTGGTGGCCACACACATATTTTTTTTTGGGATTGAAATGGAATAAAGACACAGTGACACTTCTATTACTGGCAAGAGAATTTAAAGAAAGTCATCTAGAAAAAATAAAGGGTAAAACTGACCATAGGAGGAGTGTTCGTTTTGCGAGAATTGACTATTTTTCCTTTCCAATCTTAACAAGAAGAGTTTAAAGGGAATTATTTTACAGATGATAATGATAATGAATCAAAGAAGCAATTTGAACAAATAAAATAATTGTTCGATAGTTTAGAGAAGGGAATTAAATGCTCGATCTGAAAAATGTGTTCCGATCACTGAAAGAAATTGGTTGATTTAATTTACAACCTATTCATGACGAAAGTTTTGGGATCGACCTTCGTATATATAGACATCAGATGTATGTTATTTATAACGGCTAAGGGTCGATACTTTGAGATGGCTAGCCATCGACGAGCTTTGTTTTTACACTCGAAATCCAATTCTTGATCACCTTTTGTGCATGATTCAGATCATTATCATGTGTACAACTTCAAAGATTGAAACGTAAATGGTTTTATTATACTCCGCAGTTTCTCTAAGTATCCAGGAACCCATTGTGATGTGAGCCCATATCACAATTCTGCCACTATGGGTTTCAAACTATGGCGGAATTAAATAATTGGCAATTGGAGGATGCATATTAAATCTTGAGTTAATAGGAAGATGCCTGTCAATTTTGTCGGCGACCGACAGGATATATTTGGACTGTTGAAGTCAACAAAAAGAATAATCATATCTTCCTCATATTAAGGAATTAGAAGGAATGAGCATAGCAATTAATTTCTTCACAAATTTTGATTACTTTGGGTTTGATGAGTTTATGGTTAGCGGTATCAAAGAACAAGAGCGCTTGAGAGAAAATTGTGAATTGCTTCAGAACTCCAAAAGTCAAATAATTGTCAGGAATTTCCTTAATAGTGAAGGTATCATTTAACTAATTTTGAGTCAACAAGAGTTAACTTATTTCGGATGTCCCCGCAGTTACGATGCTTATTTTTTAAGGTTTTTATGGAGGACCAATAGCAGTTTATGAAATGAGAGCGTGGTCTTTGTAGGCTTCAAAATTAAGTTTATTTTTATTATTTTGACTCTTATATGAGAAGAGGTGGACATAACGTAGATAGTTCGTTAGAAATTGTACGAGCCGCAACTCGCGAGGATCGATGGTCGTAAACCTCGAGTCACAGCTTAACAAGAAAATGTTTTTCAATTGAAAATAATTATTCTGATCGGTCGTTAGTCTCCTTTCTGCCGATATGACTAACCTCAGTGAGTAAATAATGCCATGTAAAGCTACTGGAGGACATGGACATTAGCTGTTTGGAGTCAGTCAAAAACTTGCAGGTCCAGTTCGTAATTCATCTGTGTACAAATGTTTAATAACACGCACAAGGACTGAAATTTTGGTTATTTTTTTCGAAAGTATTGCAAAAAGGTTATTTTTGACACCAGTTGATGAGACGTTGAACTGCTCTCGTGAAAACGAAAGAAACATTTCTTAATATTTGTTGGATTCAGCGGAATTTTTTCTTATGCTTACCTTTAAAGGCGGACGAGTCTTATCCTTTTTCTGCAATTCGAAACGATCCTCGAAGCCGCGGTCCCAGTACTCTTTGGTGCGTAACCATTCGGGCTGTGGTCAACATAGGAAATTCATTAAAATTGACAATCAAAACAAAAAATTAAAAAACTGAAACGAACCTGAAAATCAAATTTAGAGTATTCCTCAATGGCGGTAATGTTGGTCTCGCGCTCATTTAAAACGTAGCATTTTTGGCCCCACTCTGGATTGTTGAAGTTGCCACCAACAGACTCTACAAACTCTTCGTCTTCATCATCCAATTCGCGCATTTTGCTATCAACTGTTGATGGCTTTTGCTGTTGCTGTTGTTGTTGTTGTCGTGCAGTCAATTTGCCCGTTACTTTCGAATTGCGTTGCTGTTGCTGTTGTTGTGAGAATTGTTGTTGATTCTGCATTTTCTGTTGTAACTGTTGAAATTTTCCACTGCCATGATTTTCAATGCTGTTCAAGGCGTGTCCACCACCCCCACCACTGCTGCCACTACTACCTATGAGGCTCATGGCTTCTTTGGGTTGTTGTAGCTGCGTTGTCGACGGTTGTCCCATCGAAATATAATAGAGGCAGAGCAGAATGGTAACAAATGCGGAAAGTAAACCAATGCAACGCGCTGAGCCGCGTCGAAAGAGTTTAAATGTCATGGTTTCCGGTTGTTGGTTGTTCTGCTGGTTAGCTTAATTTATTGATTTACAGAATTTATGCTAAAATGTTGCATAGATTTTGGTTTATATGTAAATATATAGTTGTATATAATTTGCTTAGCGTGCTTTTTTTTTGTTTTATTTTCTTTTGTTATTCGGGTCTAGTACCTTGCGTCGTTATTTTGTGGTTTGAGATCGTTGTTTTTTTTAGCTAGCTGGATGCAGGCAGCTGGATTAGATTTTTTTTTTTCGTTTCTTCGCTTTTTTGTTGGTTTAAGAGCTTCAATGTAATAATATCTTGCAAGGTATATGTTTTTCTTTTTTTCAAATGCTTCAATAAAAGCTGCTTATTTTTATAGCTCTATGATGGCATCTGATTTGAAGCTGAGTAGCCTTTATGGGAGGCGTGACTGCAATTTAGTAGGTTGTTTAGGTAGGTTTCTTCCTTAGCTACCTCATTTTTGGCAAATTCTGTAAGATAAAAACAAAAATCCAGATAAGACAGGGCTTATTGAAGGCGAAAAATGAGATATGAGACTTGATTCGTTTTTATTGTGCTTGTAAGTTCCTTCGGTAACAAGTTAGTTTTTTTTTTTAGTCTTATTAAGTTTTTGTTTCACGCCGCAGTGATTTGCGTCGCAATGGAAAGAAAAAAAAAGAAAATAATCCCACTGATTTTCAAAAAATGATCTATTATTACAGGATCTATTATTATTATTATTATATTCATTCTGTTTATTTCTAAAATAATATGTATATTGATTTCATATTTATTTAAATTGATTTAACATTAAATATTAGATTTTTTATAGTAAAATAGTTTATAATAAAAATATATTTTATATAAAAATATAAAAAAATACGAACAACAAAAATCAATAAAAATAATTTGGCAAGTTATAACTTAAAAAGGACATAAAAAAAACAAACAATTTCAATAAATTACATTACAATTGTAACAATTACACTGCATTACAAAAATGAGCTTTTGTTCTGTCCTATGAACCAAATGTACATTTTCGGAAAGGGGATGAAAAATAAAAATACAAGTGTATCGCCGTTTTTCATGTACACGTCAGAATTTTTTTTTTGTTATGTTTAAGTTTTGAGGTGCCACACAGTGGGATGGCTCCACACATTTGTTGGCTGCATACAAAAATAGAAGGAGCTCTTGGAATTTGATGAAACTTCATTTCTAAAAGTATAATGGTACGCTAGTTTCAAAATTGGTATCAGTTTTTTTACCGGTTTCGGTTGGATAAAATTAAGTAATTTCGTTAATACCTAAATACTTTATATGTTTAATACCTAAATGTTCGAAAACGTAAAACGCGACTAAAGAGTTATCAGTGCTTTATACGTTTTCTATATTTTACAATTATCGTCCGGAATTATCGGAATTCGTACCAACACCCAGTGAACTTGGGACTGCAGCGCCGTCCAATTCACAATTGGAAAATATGCTGCGATCTGAAAGTAGTCGGATTACTCATGGGTGTTAAGCGTGGATTTCAAACCCACCAGTGCTTTTTGTGTGCATGGGAAGGTCGCAAAAGAGATCAGCATTACACTGAATTTAAGTGGAAGCCACGCACATGCTACAAATAAGGCGAAGACGGTATCGAGCATCTACCATTGGTGCAGCCATCGCAAATCATTTTGCCACCGCTACAAATCAAACATGGTCTCGTATCCAATTTTGTTAAACAACTGGATCGTGAGAGTTTGCGAAAAATTTTTCCGAAATGGAGCGATGCAAAATGTATGCAGGTATTTTTTAAGTAGTCATTCAGTAACTTAACTGCTTTACATTTATGTGTATTCAATGGTCCACAGATAAGAGATGGAGAGGTCCCACTGTGTGGCACCTTAGAACTTAAATATAGAACCGAAGAACGCAGAAATCTTAGAACTTAGAAAAAAAATTCTGACGTGTACATGAAAAACGACGATACACGCGTATTTTTGTTTTTCACCCCTTTTCCGAAAATTTATATTTGATTTATAGGACAGAATGTGTGTAACGTAGTGTTATTGTCTTTAGATTAGTATCTGAAGATTAATAGCTGAAAACTGAATATCATCGACACAGACTTCATTTCCTTGAACTATGAAAATATCTCATTTATAAAGAAATTAAAGAGAAGAGGTCCAAAAATTGAACCCTCATAAAGTTCTTAGGTAATATTGTTATAATTAGAAAAGGTTCCCATCAAGATAGTTCTATAAAGTAATGTAAGTTACCTATGTACATATTTACATATATATTTATAAACTATGAACTATAAACTATAAACTGTCAACTATATTTTTAATATATCGATGGCTTAATATAGAAAAGGCGTAACTCTTTTTTCTCGAAATAACTTTTTAAATATATTCTGGTAAGCCACACTCAAATACACCTCCCTTAAAAAAATCAATTCGCCTTTTTTATTGTTGATGTTGCCTATTTTAAATAAAAACTGCATTCAAAAAGTTTTTATTTTCAAAGTTTTCTGGATTTATTCAGTTCTTTTCTTCTCCTGTAAAGTAACAAAAATCGAGTTACGTCTTTTCTATATTAAGCCATCGATATACATATTTATTATTGTAAACTAGAAAAAGGGAAATTAGAATAAGAGTATTAGTAAGAGAAATTTGGAGTAAGTTAAAGACACAGAAGACTGCGTTTGGGTTTTTTAAACTCTAGATGTGCTTCCTTAGTCGATTCGACTAACAATGATCATATTTTTGTGTTTTGAAAAAATGAAGTCATTATTATTTTTGTTCAATTTGTTAAATTTGAATAAGAAATCAATAGTTTTTTCTTATTGAATTGCTTTAATAAATATTATATCATAAAATCATTTGACTTGAACTTATTTGTATTTGTATTTGTATTTGTATTTATTAGATAAAATATGTTGACATTTAAGATTAATATTTTACATGCCGCATGAAAGATTATTATTAGGCCTATTCTTGTGGTAAGTTTCCTTCAAAGTTGATTTTTGTCGTTTCGACTAACAAAGCCCACAAACAGGGCTCAAATAACGATGCACATCCAGGGTTAAGAACTTTAATATATACGAGTAAGAGCACTGTTAGCGAAACAAAAAAGAAGCCATCTTTTTACATTTGAAAAATTCTTTTTAGGCAATTTTTGTTTGCTTAAATGATTTTACATAGTATTGGGAACATACTGTGAAAATATCAAGCAAATCTAACAAGTTGTTTTTTTTTTTCCCGAATTTGTTTGTATAAGAAAGTCAGGCACAAAATCAGACCATATGCACATATATGGCAATCTACCTTTTTCATATAGTTAATTTGTATTCTTGTAAGCAAAGTAAAAATAAAATGTTCTTTTTGTATTTTTTCGCAAAATGTGGTTATTGTTCTTTTTTTTTCAAATAGATATACAGTAGGGACCTGTATAAGAACACATTCTCATTACTTTTTGACCGTAATTAAAAAAAATTTTTGGCATTTTCAAAAACTAATCTAATCATTTACTTTTTGCAAAAAAAAAAAAAATATTTTTTATTTCCCAAAAAAAAAAAAACAAAATGAAAAATTCTTACATAAAATTTCTGCTTGCTTTAAAAAATCATAACGAAGAATTTTTTTAAAACTTTTTTGAAAACCCGTTTTTGGACATTTTCTCTCTAATTCCTCGGAAACCAATCATGGGATGAAATTTTTCATAATGGTCGAAAAATGCATCCGAAAAACCTCTCAAAGTTATCGTTATTAAATTTTATTATTTCGAAATGCGTTTATCTCGAAACCACTTTTTCGCGATTGGTTGTGAAAAACAATTATCAAAAAATTGTTTGATTTGTATAGTATTTGCACCACATACTCTAAATACCAGCCATTCTCACCAGTCAGTGCTAGAATAATGGGGGTAACTCCAAGAACAGCGGAGCTGGACCTATTAAGTTCTAAAAAAAAATATTTGTTTTTTTTTAAGTTTTGATATTTTGATTCTACAGTTCCATTATTTTTTAAATAACCCTCTTAATTCTAGGACCGACGATAACGGCATTAATTCTTAACATAAGTATGTTTTGTTTTTTTCTCAGAAGGTACACAAATATTTTCTGATAATAACCAGCGGCAAATAATAAATTTTTAATAAAGTTTTAAACTTGCATTCATAGTTGATTTATACAACATTTCCCTTCGTACAGCATCATGGATTCGTCATTTTGGAGTTTCAACTACTTTGGATTTGAAATATTTCATAAGTAGGCACACCAATTGGCATCAAATACGCCACATATTTACACCCCTACGTTTAAAACACGTAAACGAGGTTTATTAATTTTGTCACTCCGTTTGTAACGCCCATAAGGAGGCGTGGTAGGTATAGAAAAGTATATATATTCTTGATCAGCATCACCACCCGAGTCGATTTAGCCATGTCCGTCTGTCTGTCCGTCTGTGATCACGATTACAGTCGTAATTTTAAATCTATTATCACGAAATTCGATATTTAAGCTTTTATTTAAAAAATAAAGGTCAAGTTCGAAAATGAGCCAAATCGGATCATAACCACGCCTACCTCCCATACAAAGTGACTTTATCAAAACGGTAAAATCTCTTAAAATTCCATAAAAATTAATATATGAAATTGAAACTTTGCATATGAGCTTTGATATATAATATACACTCTGAGTATGAAATTCAACCAAATCGGGTGAAAACCACGCCTACCTCCCATACAAAGTGACTTTACCTAAAATGTAAAATCTCTTAGAATTCCATAAAACTTACTATATGGACTTGAAATTTTGCATATGAACTTTGATCTATAACCTGTACTCTGTGTACGAAATTCAACCAAATCGAGTGAAAACCACACCCACCTCCCATACAAAGCGACTTTATCAAAAAACACAAGAGAATATTTTCTGTTAATACTATGAGAAAAATGTTTTTACAGATAAACATTTTTTGACTGCTTAAGACTTTGAATATACTTTGGTTCGGCGTGTTGGTATTTTAACTTCGACCCAGTCGAAGATCATTTCTTATTAGTTTCAAAAGAAAATGCTTATCTGATTTCCGGCGGCTATATTTAATTTTGGGATAAAAACTTTTAAAATTTGACTTTGGAATCGATCAGAGCATAATAATTTGCTTTGAAAACCATTAGTTGTAAGTATATTCAATCTGAACATTTTTCAATCTTTTAACCTCCAGTCGGCGTTCGTATGGTCGCTTGGGACTATATGGGTTAAACTATATACATGGAATTTTCTGATCGAGCCCGACCAATTTAAAAAAAATATAGAAAAGTTTGATTCGTTTTTATAGCACAAATGAAATAAGTTTTAAAATAAACAAATAATTTCAGGTCGCTAAGGTCGCCAACTGAAGCATAGACGGAACAGCGAAAAAGTAGCGACAAGCTGTGATCGACCTTCGAAAGATGTATATTCCTAATATACGACAAGGTTACCCAAATAATATTCAGAAAAAAAGGATTTTCGCTGTGTCAATGACACACTTGTTGATTTTTGACGTGACAACGTTTCGTTATCCTTGTGTTTATACTTATTCGTATAATTTCTCTTATCCCTAAGCTTATCTTTATCCTTATTTATTTATTTATTTATTTAATCCAGTATAAATTGTAAATACATAAGTTTTACATTTATTGAACCATAGAGGGATTGAAATCCCTGTACATGGACTGGTGTCTTACATACTACTTACGAACTAGAAAATTAAAAATTTTGTTAATATTTACTTTATGTGATATGTTTTACATTGCATTTTTTTTTTTTTTTTTTTTTTTTGTGATATTCCAAACTTTTATTATTTTTTTTTCATTATTTTTTTTAATAATTGTTTTTCTTAATTTAATAATATAATTATGCTTCATAAACTATGTTTGATCCAATAAGTTATTCTTTTTTTAACATTTTTCTTACTTGATTGTAATATTTTAAGTTCATTTGGCAAAATATTAAAAACTTTGATAGCCTTTATGTGGCTACATTTATTGCTTATCATTTTTTCCATCTTTGGTAAAATAATGCTTCTATTTCTAGTTCTACTAGACGAGGAAATAAATTTATATTTAAGCTCATCGTAATGATATGACAATGCTTCAACAGAAAAAATTTGGACAAGATTAAGAGGCTTTGAATCAATATCAAATGTGTTTTTACTCATTATTTTAAGAATTCTATTCTGTAGTACCTGAAGCAGATTTAAATTATTGTTATATGCTCCACCCCAGGCTATGTTACCATAGCTGATAATACTATGGAAAAAAGCATAATATATTATTATCATTGTGGAAATATTCATTACTTTCCTTAATTTGTGAAAAACATAAACAAGGTACTTAGTTTTTTTAATTATTATTTCAATATGTTTGTCCCATTTAAGATTATAGTCAAAATTGATTCCTAAATATTTGCAATCACTAACTCTGTTCAATATTTTATCATTTATTTTTATAACAATATCACTTGGAACACTGTCACGGTAATTCCCAAAAGTCATGAATACAGTTTTATCTACATTTAGTGATAATCTATTTAACGCTAGCCATGAAGCAATTCTATTTAAATTCAAATTCATCTTGTTCTGTACTTCAAACCAACTTTTACTTGAGGAAATAACTGCTGTATCATCAGCATATGATATGATCTCATCTTTATTTAATTCTTCAAGTAGATCGTTTATGTATAAAATAAACAAAAGAGGACCCAAAATAGTACCTTGTGGAACACCCATTTTAATAATTTTATATTCACTTTCTGTTCCGTTTACTTTTACTTTTTGTAATCTATCATTTAGGTAACTGCTTAGTAGATTGTGTGCAACACCTCTGATACCTACATGATAAAGTTTGTCAAGAAGAATTCTGTGATCAACTGTATCAAAAGCCTTTGCCAAATCTAAAAATGTAACAATGGTAGGTTTGCTTTTGTCTAAATTACTGTATAAAATATTCGTTACAAATTGTAGAGCATCTTTAGTACCTCTGTTTTCAACAAAACCATATTGATTATTCGATATAATATGGCAGTTTTTAACAAAATCAAAAATTCTATAGTACACAACTTTTTCAAAAATTTTTGCAATATTAGAGATCAGTGAAATTGGCCTGTAATTATTTTGAGAGCATTTTTTTCCAGATTTGTAAAGAGGTATCACGTCAGCTTTTTTAAGAGCAGAAGGCCAAATACCCAGTTTTATACTTAAATTAATTACGTGAGCCAGCGCTTCACTTATAAAGGATTCTAAACATTTCAAAACCTTAGTATTAATATTATCTACACCTCCTTTTTTAAATTTAAAATTATTTATAATTCGCTGAATTTCAGTACTATCTGTAGGTTTGAGAAAAATTGATTTAGTATTCATTGCAGGCATTTTTAAAAAATTATTTTGGGGTTCTATAATTTTATTTTTAAGTTTAGTTCCAACTTCACAAAAATATTTATTCATTTTATTTGCTATTTCATTATTATCAGTTATTTTTGAGTTATTTTCATCAATGATGTAGTTAATAGTAGTTTCTTTTTTATTCTTATTATTAACTTTGGAATTGATAATTTCCCAGAGTTTTCTAGGATTGTTAGAATTTCTCTCTATCAAACTTTTATCATGTAGGTTCTTAGCTTCAAATATCAATTTTTTAAGTGTTTTTGAATATTGCTTATATCTATTCTGCAAAACTAAATTATTCGGTTCCCTTTGACAGGAGTGATATAATTTTTCTTTTGTTAAACAGGATTGCATGATAGCTTTTGTAACCCATGTTTTACTACTTTTAGGTCCCCTTTTTCTAGCACTTTTAGCATTATCAATACATGCATGAATATTTTTCACAAAAATCTCTGTAGCTTCATTTGGCTCCTGAATATTAAGGATCGAGTTCCAATTAACTTTACAAGCATGCTTTTTTAATTTTTTGTAGTCTATTACAACCATATTATTTGTACTTTTTGTAACTAAATTATGTTTATCAATTTTCGCTAGAAGTGAGAAATGGTCAGTGATAGAATTTTGTACAGTAAAAGTGCTAGTTTCCATTAGATCAGACTTATAAAAAATATTATCAATACATGTGCCTCCATTCAAATTTCCTGAAGATGGCCTTGTGACTTTTTGGAAACCAGGCTTAAAACCCCTTTCAAGAAAATTACACAGAAAATCTTGAGCTAAGCTATCTAAAGTTAAAAGATCAATATTAAAATCACCCAAAATGTAATGATTTCTGATATTATCCTTTGAAATCAGGTACTTTTTTAAACTATAACTAAATTCAGTTTTGGACAATTCATGAGACCTGTACATTGCAGAAAATTCAATTTTGCAACCATTTTTAGTTGTAATACATGTATTAATAATATTTAGTCTGTCAACAGTAACAATTTCTGTGTTTTCATTTATATCGTTCCTAATATACACTACTACTCCATCTGCTTTATTTAACATACCTTCATTATAATACATTTTATAACCTTGTAAGCATACAAAATTACAATGAGCTACTTGCCAAGTTTCAGCACAAACTATGTAAAAAGGTTTAGAATTGAGACTTTTAACAAAAATTTCCAGATTAAGAAAATTAGCGTTTAAATTTCTTATATTCATATAAAGAATTAACTCAAAATTAGTGTCAATAATTCTGTTAAGGCTTTCAATATCAAAATAAATTTCTTCAGATTTAATCATTTGGTTATTCATAGTATCAATAATATCATAATTTGAATACATTAGAGACATGAAATTATAAAATTAAAATATTGAAAACTTCTATTTGTTGAATTTACGACTGTTGGAGTTCTGCAATGGTAGTGGGTCATAGGGATAATCGGTTTGTTGGATCCTCCTTCTTACACGATGTTTATATGCACCACATTTCACTCTGTCAAACGCAGCATGATCTGTATCCAAATTAAGTTTAAATTTTTCATTATTGTAAGTGCAATTGGAGCATTTCAAAGATTCTTTAGTTAAACATGACGAAGTTTCATGTTCACCAGAGCAATATGCGCAGCTCTTAGTTTTTCTGCATTTATTGAAACTATGTCCATATCCATAGCAATTATAGCATAAATTTACATTAAAGTCATCTGTTGCTCTGAATCTTCGCAAACCAAAATAAATTTTTTTGGTACACATTATTTTTTCATAATTGTCTTTGCTAACACTTATAAGAATTGTTTTCATTTTATCATTTTTCTTTTTAAAAATATGCAATAACTTGAGACCACTTTCATCTAAATCATTTCTTGAGCATAAGTCTAGTTGAATATCATTATTTGTAAGTGAGGTTATGTCATCTTCAATACCTGAAATTCTAATGATTGGATTACTTTTATTTTCTTTCTCAATGTTTACATTTTCCACATTTGCTTTGATAGTATTTTCAGTTACACATATATCTGTCTCATTTTTACACTTTATTATTACTTTTTTATCATTCAATTTGACTGTATCATAAGGAATGTTTGTTTTTTTTGATAACACTGATTTAATATTAGCATAAGTTTCTTGCATATTTACATTTTCGGTACCAGTTATTATAATGGCAGGGGTATTATTATTATTTGAATTTGTTGCATGTTGATTACCTATCAATGCTCCAGCATAATTAGTAGTATAATTATTTTTCATTTGACTTTTAAGTAGTTCATTATTTTCAGTTATTTGATTATTTAGACGTTTTAATAAAGCACATTCACTCTCAGTTGAAGAGAGCAGTTTTTTTAAATATCCAACTTCCATCTCATATGCATTTAATTTCTCATTCAAGCCAGAAGAGAGTGAATCAAAATTGTTTTCAGTAGCAGCAGCCAGAGCCACGTCACTGTTTTTAATAAGAACAGACTCAAATTCTTTGCATTTATTATCATAGTCACTTTTTAGTTTATTAAATTTAGATTTGTATTTTATATTTTCTGCTTTACATTTTGCCAAAGTTTGAGAGAGTAACTCAATTTTACTTTTTTCAGCGATATCACATGTATCAGTATTTGAGGTTATATTCACGCAGCAGATAATGAAACTCTTTTTTAATTTAATGATGGAATCTTTTCTTTCTGCACAACTTTTGTGAAATATATTGCCACAAACAATGCACATTAAACAAGTACTTAATTTTTTATCTTTATCATTATCTTGACTATGACATGCAAAACAATGTTCAGCGCATTCATCTTCGTCTACATCAGACGCCATCGCGATGACAACTTGATCCATATTCTTAATTAATCGTTATATTCATCTTTCTCTGAAACCTTATTTTATTCTTGTTCCTAAACTTTTTAATTTTAATTCTAATTCTAATTCTTTAACTTTAATTTTTTTTTACTTTAACTTAAACTTAAACTTAAACTTAAACTTAAACTTAAATTTAAACTTAAATTTAAACTTAAACTTAAACTTAAACTTAAACTTAAACTTAAACTTAAACTTAAACTTAAACTTAAACTTAAACTTAAACTTAAACTTAAACTTAAACTTAAACTTAAACTTAAACTTAAACTTAAACTTAAACTTAAACTTAAACTTAAACTTAAACTTAAACTTAAACTTAAACTTAAACTTAAACTTAAACTTAAACTTAAACTTAAACTTAAACTTAAACTTAAACTTAAACTTAAACTTAAACTTAAACTTAAACTTAAACTTAAACTTAAACTTAAACTTAAACTTAAACTTAAACTTAAACTTAAACTTAAACTTAAACTTAAACTTAAACTTAAACTTAAACTTAAACTTAAACTTAAACTTAAACTTTAATTTTAATTTTAATTTTAATTTTAATTTTAATTTTAATTTTAATTTTAATTTTAATTTTAATTTTAATTTTAATTTTAATTTTAATTTTAATTTTAATTTTAATTTTAATTTTAATTTTAATTTTAATTTTAATTTTAATTTTAATTTTAATTTTAATTTTAATTTTAATTTTAATTTTAATTTTAATTTTAATTTTAATTTTAATTTTAATTTTAATTTTAATTTTAATTTTAATTTTAATTTTAATTTTAATTTTAATTTTAATTTTAATTTTAATTTTAATTTTAATTTTAATTTTAATTTTAATTTTAATTTTAATTTTAATTTTAATTTTAATTTTAATTTTAATTTTAATTTTAGTTTTAATTTTAATTTTAATTTTAATTTTAATTTTAATTTTAATTTTAATTTTAATTTTAATTTTAATTTTAATTTTAATTTTAATTTTAATTTAAATTTTAATTTAAATTTTAATTTTAATTTTAATTTTAATTTTTATATTCTGGAATGAAATTTATCGTAATGAAATTTAAGTTCGAAATTGAGTGAATTTGAAGAAAACCAAGCCTATCTCCCATAAATTCCTAGAACAAAAAAAAAAAATAACGTCATGAAAAATAAAAAAAAAAAATTCAATTTGACATTATAAAGAATTATTGTCATTATAATCTTCATCTGATCGCCAATCTAGAGTTGATCAAAATAATAATAAAGAATTTAGTTAAATTATAACTAAATTATTATATAATTATATAATACTTATATATTAATTATTATAATTAATTATTTGCTATAATTTGCATTGTTTTAAATAACTATTAATGCCCAAAAATTAACTTTTAATAAAACTCATCGACCAGGAATCTATTCGAGCATAAAAATAGTTTTAAACAACTTTCTATGTTTTAATTCCAACAACCGCCGTTAATCGTTTGCTTTTAAATAATATCTCAGTTTATTTATAACTCAGATAATTGCCAGTCAGTTAAGTTGCGGTGTCTTGAGACAACATGTTTTATTATATTTAGCTTCATGGCTTGATGCTCAACCTGCAGCGCATCGCATCGCAGCCAACGGTAGCCAATGATTGTCGATGCATTGCGTGCCTTAACTGATTGGCACAACGCGGCAAGCATGGCAAACATGGATTAGTGCAAAAAGAAAAAAAAATAATAAAAACATAAACATTACCGCTTGTTAAGCGTAGCATAGCATAGCTGCTGTTATACCAACTTAATTTTTATACTACTAAGTTAACTTTTTGTTTTTCTTTCATACAAATATATTAATAAGTGACAGTAAAAAGCTTTGTTGATGTGAAAACGACAGTTTATAGCGGAACCGGAACACCCTCAAAGCTTAATTACCTTTAGGTTAGCGACATGGAGCTATTTAAATTTATATAAAATGCAAAAAAAAAGAAGAACACGCTTTCATTTTAAATTGCATTTCAAATTGCATCCGTTGGCTAAATTGACAGCTCGTTGCGCAGGAACGACAAAAATTATAATGTTCACCTAATTGTTGCGCTCCAAAGTGAGGTTTTTTTGCTATAAATTGATTGAACATTATGACTGATAGTTTTATTATTTACGAAAGTAACGGAAGCTATTTTAAACTATTCAATCACCATCAGAGCATACTTACAACAAGGGAAAATTCGTGGAAACGATCTACCTATTATTCATTGGTCTGTACCATCGAAAAATCCTACGCACAAAAGGAATTTACTTTAGCTGCTTTCTCTTCATTTGATGCCACAAACAATACGACATGCACTAGTGGCATTAGATGTAAAAGAAATTATAACAGATCTTTTAGTTGAATTACTTAATAAAAGAGTAATTTTATCAAACTAGGGTGCTTACAGCTCTGTAAGAGCTGTATTATGTGGCGTGCAGAGGTGTCTCTGAAATACAGCATATAAACGATGACAAGTAAATCGCGAAAGCCAAACGAATGAAAATAAAAGGCTTCCGAAAGCAAAACGAAGCAAAGCGCATAATTGTTGCTTTCGTAGTGCTGCGACAAATTAGAAAAGCAAAATGAAAATCAAAGCACTACAATAATTTCTTATGCTTTCGTAGCACTACGCAGCAAAACAAATTCTTTTTAATGCTGCTGCTTTTGCTTAGCCTTTCGAAGATTCAGAAAGCAAAGCAAAATGAGTACAATTTTTTTTGTGATAGTGCTTTCTGCTTTGGCTGTTGCTGTTTGATTTTCAATAAGCACAGCAAAGTAAAAGCAAAAGCAATTAAACGTTTTTAAGTTTTTTAAACACTGACAAAAATAGTAAACATTTTGCGGAGACGTTTCGTAAAACCCCTACACTTCTCGGTCATCATAACGCACCGCCTATCAACACTGTCGTCAATTTAATCAATAAATTTGAGTCTACTGGCTCCGTTCCGCCTGTTCAGACGAAAACATAGCCATGACAGTGGTTAGCGTTCATGATGACCCAACAACTTTTTGTTGTTGTACCCGATTCGTCATCATTTGCTATGGTCAGAGAGCGCTCTTGGAGCGTTGAGAGTAAGAATTGAGAGCAAAGGTTTATGTAGCAACAAAAAACGCAACAACAAATCAAAGACAAAAGACAAACACAGAAGTTTTAAATGTAGTGGTGCCCATACCCGGTCATCATGGTCAGGAATTGGGCGTTAGCAGGAGCTCGCTACAGTGCATTTTGGCAAAAGATCTGAATTTGCACGTTCACAAGGTTCAGTTGACCCAAGAACTAAAGTAAGAACTAAAGCCAAGAAGAGAATCAACTTCAGTGTCAAAGACCATTTTCCTCTCAATGACTGCTTAAACTATCAAAACTGCCCCATTTGGGGCACGGAGAATCTAAGCGCGCTTCAAGCGTTTCCCATGCACCCACAACGGTGCACTGTTTGGTATGGATTTTGGGCTTGCGGAGTCATCGGGCCATTCAGCTTCGAAAACGCAATCGGTTACTGTGAATGGTGCCCGATATCGAGCCATGCTGATCAACTACTTTTAGCTTGAAATTGCTGATATGGATCTTGACGACATATGGTTTCAACAAGACGTTGCCACTTGCCGCACGCCAACGACACAATGCACTGATTGCAAATAAAATTCGAAGATAAGATTATTTCGCGCCTAGGTGATGTCAGTTGGTTACCGAGATCATGCAATTTGACGTCATTCGACTTATTCCTTTGGGGTTTCCTCAAAGGGAAAGTCGATGTCAATAAGCCACTAACGATTCCGGAGTTGAAACAGGAAATCCAACTGGCCATCAATAACCTCCATGTCATTATAATTCAATAAAAACTCACAGACAAACATTTGAACAAAACGTTGCGTTTTATTAAAAAATTAAATGTTAGTGACCTTATTAGGACATCCTTTATTTGTTTTGGAAAAACGCTTACATTTTAATTACTTTATTCAAATTAAAATGTTTTCTTTTCCAATTGACGGCTAAACCAAATCATCAACAGCATTTTGTGATTTTTCAAGTCATTTACTACAGAAGCTACTTAAGACAACATTCGGCAAAACCATTGCGGAATTATAAATCGTTCGCAACTAAGTTGTGCTTTTTTACTTTTATTGTAAATTGCAGAATTTTTAAAGCGGACTACACTGAATATTTAAAGATTTGTTGTTTAAGTCTTTAAGTTTTTTTTACTTTATCACGATCGCCTTTTGGTGACCCAAAGAAGGTCGTTGGTATAAATAAGAACAATTAATTGTTTAATATAATTTTTTGATCCTGCTCTACTAAATTTTTTGTCGTTTGCATAATTTTTTTAAATTGACTTCATTCAGAAGAAATTTTTTTAATTTAACTCTATTAAATAATGAAGCTTTTGTAGGAAAAAACTTCTTCCATTTTTTTATTTCGGTGTTATATGGGGGAGGGGGTTTACCACCGCTATCTAATCTCACTCAATTTTTCTTCCATTGTAAGGTCTGATTATATGCACCACAGTTTTAAGATTGAATCCTTCATATGTGGGAAGATATATCATTTTAAAATTCAGAATAGTATGGTATATGCCACACAATGAGCAATATAACTCAATCTTTATCATATTTCTTACTCCCTAGCAGAAAACTTACTCAGGCCTCTCTTACGCAGACCAGAACTCAAGCCTGTAACTCTGGAAATACCCAGACCTCCAATCTACAGCTGTGATATCAGAACTGAAATTGAAATATCAATCCAGTAGACTTCATGATCAAGTAGACTTAAGATTAAAATTGAATAAGAATTGAGTAACCTGAAATTAAAATAAAGCAGGCCTATATTTTTTTTGCTCAGAGTTCAACCATTTAATCAGACCAGAGTCAGAACATGACATTCAGACCAGAAATCAGAACTAAAGATCTTAAAGAAAATCATATCAAATTTAAGCTTAAAAGAGCCGGACACTTGTATGAAAAGGAACTTTAGGGCTAAACCCAAGCATGAATTCCACCCTGAACAGCCATTATATTTATATATTCTGCTGATAAAGAGTTTTTCATAAAGAGTATTAAAAAACTGGAAAAAAGTTCGAGTTTTATATTTTTTATTCTACTATGAAAAGCTTCATTCAAAATGATGCAAATAATCTTCAGTAGTTATCTCTATCTTCTATATTATCTATACTCTCCAAGTTTACGCTTAAATGCCCAGCAACCCCGATTTCATTAAAAAAATCATGTCATGCTAAATGATCCCCTGAACACGACCCCGTTTTTATCTTTTTGGAAAAAATTTTTGTTTACGAGTTATTAAAGAAAACATGGTTGTATCCAAAAAGATCCACTGTGGGCATTCAAACGTATACCATCAATCAGCTTGGTTGTAGGAGTTCAAGGCAAAAACGTGGAAAACGATTCTTTTCATGATAACTCTAAATTTGTTTGTTAAATGATACTCTAAAATTGGTAATAGTTTAAAAGATATTTCATGTCAAAAAGCGAACTTTCCGTAAAAATTAAATAAAAAACTATTTTTTGAATTTGACGGTCAATATTTCCCAAGCCAACAAAGTTATACCAATAATTAAATTTTTGTTTTATATTTGCCATTTTTTAAGTGGAACTACATAGCCAGCATTTTAGTTTTTGCAATATTTTAAAATAAATAGCTTATTTTCTCGGTTGTATCCAAAAAGATAAACTGGACATTTAAGGGTTAAAAAATATGTGTTTTTTTAATATCAACTACTAGAAATGACAGTCTAGTTTTAAGCGTGAGGGGCTAGCAGCAGTTTCAGATTTGTTGTTGCTTCTATTTAAATTATTGTTGTTTTTGTTATTGCTGTTGTAATAAATGCCTTGCATGACAATCTTATCAATTAACATGAAGATCAGCTCAAAGCTAGTATAATTGATGCATATTTTTTCAATAATTAATTATCTAGTTATTTAATTATTGCATCGCGCAAAGTAGAATTTATAATTTACACAGTAGTATCAGAGTTGCTTTGTGGGAATTAAAAGTATATAGGTATTTATGGTTGTGTGTTCTACAAAAGAATTTGCTATTTAGATTGTACTGTATGATTTTGCCGAAAGTGAAGATTGCAAAGTGATGCGTGATAGATAACCTATATCTGACATTATTTTTTTTTTTAATGGTATATTCTATGCTTTTCTCGATTCGGTAAAACCCATTTAATGAGAATAAAACGATACTGAAAAATTCTAAAAGTATTAAATTGAGCTATGAAATATATATCAACAAGAGGTGTATGTTTGCAATGGCATATTATTTAACAGCAGGTTGCTAGGCAGTTGCCAAATGTTGACATTTGTAATTTATAAATGGCCGAAATTTACCATGGAACACTATACAAAGAAAACAAAGACAACAAATATAAAGGAGAGAAGTCGATGAATATTATTACGACTATTCACGTTCAATTGCAGTTAATATACGCAAAATTCGACCAAATTTTCCTCGAAAGCTTTTCGAAACTTTTTCGAAAATGACGATGGAAGAGCAGTTACAGTCAATGGACTGCGCTACAGATCATGATGAACAATTTTTTGCAGTTGTAAATTGAGTAGACGGACACAGACGACCTCTACTTCCAACAGAATGGTGCTAGTTGCTATACAAGTCGCGAAACAATCGAGTTATTGTGCACGAAAATCTCTAGTCGTGTAATTTCGCGTTTTGTTAACACAAATTGGTCACCAAGATTTTGCGATTTAACACCGTTAGACTTCTTCCTTTGTAACGTAATCCCGTTAAATTTAAGCTCTACGTCAATCATTCGCAAAAATTTCGAATTCTTAAGGGGGTATTCTAGTGTAGCGGCTGAAATTTCAGAGGCTTTTTGGCGCTTAATAAAAAAATTCAATAAATATTTTTACCATCCATCTTTATACCATTGATATTTATTCATATTTTAAGAATTCACAAAAAATTAAAAAAAAAAAAAATAAAATTCATAAAGATTCATGCTGTTCAAATGGAGGAAAAAAGGTGTGGCTTTACTTCCTGTCACGAAGTCAACAGGAAGGTCATCTCAAAAAAAAAAAAAAAATGGTAGGAACCTCAAAATATACGAAAAACTAGTAAGAAATGATCTTCGACTGGGCCGAAGTGAAAATACCCCTACGTCCGAATTTAAATATATTCAAAGTCTTAAGCAGTCAAAAAAATTTTAATTTGTAAATACATTTTCGTCATAGTTTTAACAGAAAATATTCTCTTTTGTTTTTTGATAAAGCCACTTTGTATGGGAGGTGGGTGTGGTTTTCACTCGATTTGGTTGAATTTCATACACAGTGTACATGTTACATATCAAAGTTCATATGCAAAATTACAAGTCCATATATTAATTTTTGTGGAATTTCAAGAGATTTTACATTTTTGATAAAGTCACTTTGCATGGGAGGTAGGCGTGGTTTTCATCCGATTTGGTTGAATTTTATATACAGAGTGTATATTAAATAGCAAAGCTCATGTACAAAATTCTATATATTAATTTTTGTGGAATTCTAAGAGATTTTACCGTTTTGATAAAGTCACTTTGTATGTGGTTTTTGGTCCGATTTGGCTCATTTTCGCACTTGACCTTTATTTTCTAGATACAAGCTTAAATATCGAATTTCGTGATGATATCTTGAACATTACGGCTGTAATCGTGATCACAAACAGACAGGCGGACATGGCTAAATTGACTCGGGTGGTGGTGCTGATCAAGAATATATATACTTTTCTATACCTACCACGCCTCCTTATGGGCGTTACAAACGGAGTGACAAAATTAATACACCCCGTTTACGTTTTTTAAACGTAGGGGTATAAAAATTGTTCTCGCAAAATGGTAACTTTTCGAATAAGAGAATTTTTCGAGAGGGGAAAAAGATTTTTTAGCTGTTTTTTTTACATTTCTGAATTTTTTTAAAAATAATAAAAATTGAAAATCGGTTCATTACAACTTGAGATATTTTGACAAACGATTTGGAAAAAAGTAGTTTCGCGAAAAGCGGGTTTAAAGTTTTGAGTTCCATCTGAGCCGGTTTAGTTGCTGCGTTACTAAAATAGCTATAACGTCGTAATTAACTCGAATTTTCAAAAAGTATTTTAGGGACAAATTTTTAAATGTTTAAACTATCGAAATATGCAAAAATTTAGAGTCGCCATCGTCAAAATGGAGCCCCAAATCCGAAAATTTCGGAAAAATTAAGATCAAGCTCTGCAAACTAAGCCTAGGTGGGTACTAATAAGATATTGGGTCTAATGCATAAAAATGAGATGTTTCTCAGAGATCATTCGTGTGAGATCAATCTCAAGAAGTGAGCCATAAGAACATTCTCAGTCTCAGTCTCAAAATTGTATGCATAAACAGGAGATCAAGCTCATGACATACAACTCATTATAAGTGAGATCGATCTTAAAGCTTCAGTTGAACTTTAGTTTATTTAAAGCAAGCTAAAGCAATTAATCATTGAAATTGCTTCTTAAAATTTCAAAAAAAAGGCCGAAAGGGAATCTGGAAGTGAACAAAACTGTAGTTTATCAAATAATAAAACGATAATCTAGCATACTTTCTAATTGATGCGTTAAAGGAAACTCAAATTTTACTACAAAAATCTAATCTGCCGGTGCACAATTTAAAAAAAAGAAGCACTTGAAAGATCTCGAATTGTCCTAGAGAGGGTTGTCTGATGAATTCTTATGTCCTCACCAATTTCATTTTGAAATCCAGGATCAGCCAAAAATCTTAAATATACATACTCTCGTTTTTTCAGAATTAGTAAGAGCTTCACCAAGCGATTCCAATGTTGGCCCTAGGAAATGCTCTGCTAACCAATCGATGTTTTCTTTATTAAAACGAAATATAAATTTACTGCTAGATTCTTCAAGATGTCTACGCAGCTTATACATTTTTTTAGGACTACAAACGGAAAAGTATTCTGCCATTTCAGTTGCTTGAAATAAACTGTGAGATCACTTTATAGGAGACTCAACATTTACCGAGAAAGTTCTCAGACATGTCAGCTTTATCTCATGATTATGCATACCATTTTGAGAACTTTCTCACAAAGAGATTTCGTTTTAAGAAGTTTCTCAAACCTTGAGATACATCTCAATGAGCGAGATCTTTCTAACGAGTAAATAACTTTTTATGCTTACGACAACGAATTAATTTTCAAAATATCGAGTAAAAAGTAATTTCTCACTTTTATGCATGAGACCCATTGTGTCTTATACATAATCTCCATTTGTCAACTTTATAATCCAATTCAAAATTTAAGAGACATCCAAACAATACTTCGTTTTATTCAAACAAATCCTACATATCTCGCTGATACACGCGTTATAAATACTCTTTAAAATACAGTCTGTTAAGTAAAAGCTGAGCATCTGTTAAGTGTACGGCATAATTTATCCAAAAATTTATTTAAGATAATTTTTCTTTACATACATTCATTATACATTTTCCGAAGCACGACGCAATCATATTAATAAGATGTCCAATCACCACCAGCGTTAATAATCGCTTGACATCTCCGCGGCATACTTTCCACTAAATTTTCGGCATATTCGACAGGAAGAGCTCTCCAAATGCGTCGATTTTCTCGGGAAAGCTGTTTTAAAGTATGGGTGGGCCTCCCTCGAATCTTCTGCTTGATGTAGCCCCAGACGTTTTCGATGGGATTAGCATCAGACGATTGTGCAGGCCAATCTAATGTGACGATGCCTTTTTCGCGTTTCCAGTCGGTGTAGAGGCGGCTGCGGTGTTTGTGGTCATTGGGCTCCTGCAGAATCCAGTCTACGTTTTTGATTATAAACTGACATTTCGCAGTCGGTAATAAAGCCTTCTCATATATTTTGACCATTCTGGCAGCATTAAGGTTCTCGGTAAAGAGGTGTAAAGTGCAGAAACCCTTTTTTGAGAAGCATCCCCAAAGATGAATTTTAAGGGGACATATAGGTTACAAATTTAAAAAAAATTTTTTTTCGGGAATTTTTTTTCAATGAAAAAATGTATCGTTTTGAAATTTTGCACATTTATTTATTAACATTTATAGAATACAAAAAAAATTCAGAATTTTTAAAGCGGTTTTTGACGTTATTTGATTTTTTTTTAAAAAAATGTCAAAAAATTGACGGTGTGCAGGATATCACCAGTCTAGAACATCTGAGGAAAAAATAAAAAAAAAAAAATAATCCTTGTTTAAGTGGCCACCGCTTGAACTAGGATAATTTTTATCCGCCAAAAAAAAACAAAATGCCGACCGATTTTGTAACCTCGAAAATAGATTTTTTTTTTTCAAATGGGCGCCAGTTTGTTTTTCTTCGGCGGATAAAAATTATCCTAGTTCAGGCGGTGACCACATAAAAAAAAAATTAATTTTTTTTTTTATTTTTTCCTCAGATGTTCCAGACTGGTGATATCCTGCAAACCGTTTCTTTTGTATTCTATAAATGTTAATTAATATATGTGCAAAATTTGAAAACGATATCTTTTTTCCTTCTATGAAAAAAAATTCCAAAAAAAAAATTTTTTTTTAAATTTGTAACCAATATGTCCCCTTAATGCGCTGGACAAAATTACTTGAAGACGAAGACTAAGCCCGAGGTACGATCGAATAACCCCAAACAGAAGATTCATCGGAGAAGAGTACGTTACTCCAATCGCGATCAATGTTTTCTGCTGCCCAAGCCTTTCTCTTAGTAACGTGTTTTTCGGACAACAGTGGTTTCTTTTTTGTGCTTTGCAAATGGTAACGAAGAGTTACATGCGATATATTAAGACCTTTTTGTCTCAATTTCGCAAGCTTAAGCCAGGATTCCGCGAAAACAAACTCACTATAATTTTTTCATCCTTCTTGGTTACGTTCTCTGTTGAGCCATGATCGGGAAGGTCATCGACGTTTTAAGATTCCTTAAAGCGTTGTACCCACTTCTGGACAACAGCCTTTAACTTTTTCAAATACTTTGCCGCCGCTGCATAGTACATTTTTGGTCTTTTTGGATGGTTGCAGAGGAAAATTGCTGTGAAGCGTTCTGCGTATGCAGCACTCATTATGCCTAACACACTTTTCTCACAAAGTTTCGACCCCCAATTTAACTTTTTTACTAGTGCGTCAAGGGCAGAGGTTTTCTCTACTTGTTGACAAAATGTCAGGGTTGCACTATTTACCGATTGCGAATAATGCCATACACTCTCTTACTTTACAGACTGTACTTTCCTGGAACCTCTTCATCAAGGATTTAAATCTCTGTAATAAATAACTTTAACCAATAACGCGTCCGTGGCGTAGTTGGTTAAAGTGCGTGGCCGCTATGTGAACGAACTTTGGAGACCCAGGTTCGAACCCCAGCAGCGACAGAAAATTATTTGAATTAAAATAATTGTTCTGTACGGCCGCCACCTCTCTGCAGACAATGGCAAACCTCAGAGAGTAATAAAAATGCCATGTAAAGCTTCTTGAGAATAAGAACATTCCGTTCATCGCCGTTTGGAGTCGGCGTTAAGCATGTAGGTCCGGTTCTCGGTCAATTGTGTACAAACTTAATAACACGCACAACACAATTGATCATAAGAAGCTAGGTCAAAGTCCTTTTAAGGGCTGAAATGTCCAGTTATTTATTTTTTTTTTTTTTTTTTAATAAATAATTTCTCGAATTGTTTTAAGAGAACTGACTGACTTCAGTTATTTTGCAAAAGTAAAAAAAAAACTAATGCTTGCAACAAGGAAATTAGAATCTTGTCGTTCGTTCCCATAAAACCCTACCAAAATAATTTTAATTAATACGGTTAATTTTAAAGCCAACCAAACTCCATTACTAAGAACTTTAAAGCGAAAGCAGGTTTGAAGAGAAAAAAAAAAAACGCTTCTAACTTAACCCTAGACATAATTACATCAAGTTCAGTACCGGCACTACAGTCGATGATGACGACAACGACGACGACGACAATGACGACGACGACGACTTAGGGTTCAAAAAGCAGTGTGTCCCAATTTAAAATCATTAAAACTCGCATAGTTCACACAAATAAAGTAATTATTTTGGAATTTAGAACATAGCCAAGCGTTGTGATGCGCCACTAACGAGCCGTTGCTAATTATGCTGCATGGAAGAGTTATTAAACCCACAACCACGACAACCACAACAACAACAGCAACAACGCAATGCCAAAGAGTTACTTTCTGCTACTCAATTTTAAAATTGATGGCGCTGTGGTTTGTTTTTTTATTATTTTTTTTTTTATTTTAAGTGGAAGTACCTTTTTTTTCTTATGCTACGCTAGCTACTATGTTTTTTTTTTGCTCGTAAAAGCTTTCTATACTAAATTACCATAAATTATGCCGCTGCCGGTGTTTCTTTTTGTTGTTGTTTTTAGTGTTGTCTAACCGCCACTATTACCGCATGACTTTAAACATCAGTCAAAATATAATTTTTGTTGTTGTTTCTGTTGTTGCTGCTTAATGACATACAATATTTATGCAACAACAAAGGTAACAGAAGACATGAATGAGTAGAGCGCAGAAATTATAATAAGACAGCCAGAAGAATAGGGCGGGGAAAAGCAAAAAAAAAACTATAATTGTTACTAACTTCACCGTTAACACGTTTACCATTTGGCTACGTTGTTTTGTTTTTGTTGCCGCGGTTTTTATTGCCGCTGAGTTGTTGTTGTTGCTGCTGAATTGTTGCTTCGGCCAACAAAATTCGCATAAAGTTGAGCGATTTGGTTAATGTTCGTTTTGGTTTCAAATTTTTTGCGTACTGTTAGCCGTTAAGTTGAAGGCTGTTACTTTGTTGATTGCCTAGCAAAGTTTGTCTATTTTTTTTCTTTCTTTTTTTTAAAGCAAAACTCAGTTTAACACATAAAATATTTTACTCGTACCTACATTAGTTGACTAAAATGCAGTTGCGAACGCTGAATAATTTAAGGCCAATTCACATTGTTGCTATTTATAATTTCACCGAAATTTACAAAGTAAATCTTTAATGTTTAAGCGTATAAAATGTGTATTTTTTCCCACAAATACCTTTACCTTTTGTGGGAAATATCACAAAAAAAAAAACACCGGTTCTTAAAATTACTTGCCGACGTCATTCCAAAAAAATTTCAATGTCTGTTAATTGTTGAGGTTTAAATTAAATATCTGCAAGAATTCCATCATAATTTACAATGAAGGCACAAGCGCATTCATGGGTAAAGACTTGATACTCAGTGTATCCATTGGCTTTGAATGTCAATAGGGTTATTCACACTGACTTGGGTAGTTGGGTAGATTGGTAAATGCCGGACACTGTTTTTGTACCATTGTACCCAAGTACTTATCTACCAATCTATTCTAGCTGGCCCACTGACTTTTTTGGTAGTTTGACTTCTTGCAAAATTGAGTAATTTTTCCATGTCACCACCTTTTGCAAAAATAGGCAATAATTGAATTGATAATAAATAAAAACATAGTAAACTAATAAGAAGTGATACAGCGAGCACTGCACAAGGGGGCGTGGCACCTGCCATACAACCTAAATCCGCAACATCGAATAATTTTGGAATTATGCGTCGCACAGCCTTGGAATTAGGTATTCGGTCTCAAATTACATATCCACTGGTTCCACTAGTAACATTTTATGGGCGTTGCACAAAAGGCGTGGCACTTTTTCGGCTGCCCAAATTTTTGGTATACCCTCGAAATTTTAGTCACACATCAATGAAACTCGGTAAGAATGTACTATTTAGTCCTGTTCTTTGACTAGAAAAATTGAGTGAGTATTGGACAAGGGGGCATGATACCGCCCATATAAGTCAAATTTATCAAATAACTTTGGAACTAAATGCCGCATAACAATAAAACTCAGTATGGAGTTGCCACTTGATAATATCCATCTACTAGAAAACTGAGACGGATATTGTACAAGGGGGTGTGGCTTCGCCCATACAATTCAAATTTTTGATATCGAATAGCTATGGAAGTAAAAGTCACAAAACATTGAAATTCAAAATGGAGTTACTATTTGATGATGTATTTCTACTAAAAAACTTGGACAGGCATGGGTCAAAGGGGTGTGGCTCCGCCTATATATGCCAACATTTTGACATCGAATAGCTATGGAAATCAAAGTCGCATAACATTGAAACTCACAATGGAGTTCCACTTGGTGATATCCTTCTAAAAGAAACCTGGGACGAGCATTAATCAAGGGGGTGTGTCTCCGCCCATACAAGCTAACGTTCGTATATCGAAAACATTTGCGAAAATGTTTATCAAAAGTACTCAATTGCAATTAAGAGTGCTTGCAATTATCAAAAGTACTCAATGTACCCATGCCCAACTACCCAAGTTAGTGTGAATACGCCCAATGTTAACGTTCATGATTTCACTCTATTTAACAACGGTGAGAACATAAGGTGAAGAGTAATCAAGCAATGGCATTTGTGTGTTCTTTTCATTTTATGTAGTCCAACAATACAAACGATGCCGTTCTATATCAAGGTGCGATAGTAATGAATCTACCATATCCGGCTCGAAGGACCATGTACAATTTCTGTATATATCGAGGGGGAGAAAGAACTTTTCTAGTTAAGGAAGTTCAAAATAAAAACGCGGCGTTTTTCAAACTTAATTGACCGATGTCACTTTATTTTTAAAACTTAAAACTAACAAAGTTTTGTGTAAAAAAGATAATGAGGAGAGATAAAACAGGCTCAAGAGCATCTTAACGCACACTCCCGTGACAGTACCGGACAACCACCAGTGGCGTTAGCAGTGAGCGTCGAAAGTGTGTAGACACATGCTAATTTTTTCATTTTACCCTTGTACCAAAAGAGAAGACAATTATCTGATTTCTAATAATGCAAAAACAAAGCTTAATTTATTATAAAAAAAAAATATTATTCCAAAATAACAACAGCAACAAACCAATTTTTTACGCGTCAAAAATGAGTAGACACAAATCGTACCTTCAAAAATTTGAAATCTAATTGCATAAAATTCAATTGTTTTTAATATTTTGCTTGTCCATCTTACACTTTGAATACACTTGTTAACACTCCATTCGTCTTGGCATTGATTCCATTAGTGTTTTTGTATAATCTGGAGAAGTATTGTTACACTCCTTAGTTAAAATTTTTTCAGCATATTTCCTTTCTGTATGTTGTGTTGACGTACTTTTCTGTCCAAATGCTCCCAAAAATGGTCAATAGGGTTTAGATCAGTGAGTATGGGGGGTTGATCCAACTGTATCTTTAAGTAATCGTTCTTTTTTCGTAGTAGTGTCAATAAAGACAAGATTGCCAACTCCAGCTGTTGCTATATACTCCCATACCATTACATGCCCTTCACCGTGCTTAACTTTTATTTTTATATTTTTGTCGGTATAGGCTCCATTTTGTTTTTTCTCCATATTTTTGTGTTTTTTTTACATCCAAATATTTCGAAGTTGCTTTCCTCCGAAAATAAAACCCTGTTCCAGAAGGACGGGTCGCAGTTTTTGTACTTTTTGGCAATATCCAGTCGTTTTTTCCATTTATTATTGAAATGTAAGAATTTTTCCATTTATTATTGAAATGTAAGGATTTTTCCTTGGAACCCTGCCATGTATTCCACAGAAGGTAAGCATCGCCTTACTGTGCTGGAACTAACATAATTATTTTATTCGTTTGATATATTTTGGGCTATTTGAACAGCACTTGAAACCGGATTTTCATCTACTTGCCTAACAATGCAGCGGGCTTCTCTTGGCGTATGTCGCTTAGGTCATCCAGTTCGTTTGGAATTCTCCAAATTTCCACTTCTTTGATATTTACCACAGTTTTTTTGTTTATTATTGCATGATGTCTCTAAAATATTTTTTGCCAATTTCGCGAAAAGACTTTCAACGCAAGAAACAACGCGTTTATTTTGACGTTTCTGTTCTCATCTTAAATTTGAGTTATTAATACTATTTGCTTGACCAAACGCTTCCCCTTTTATCATGCAGTCTTTTTTATAATGCATTTCTATCCTTTAAGTTTGGTAAATCAATGAAAAAGAGTTCTCAATGAGAGAGACAAAAATACTTCATACAGTGCAATATGTTCTATTTCGGGTTGATTTTACGAGGGTTGACTTTGAAGTCTTGAGATAGACAAATAAAACAAATATTTACAATCGGAAATGGTTTTATTGTTTTCCAAAATATTTTTCATGAAGATCAAAACACTTTTACATGTACTTCAACCAATATTCGAAGCATTTTTTCTACTCCGATTGAGGTCGCTCTAAAACATGTAATTTGAACGCACTTCTTCAGGCGTCGAAAAAGGTTGACCTCGCAGTTTATTTTTGATTTGCGGGAATAAGAAGAAATCATTGAGTGCCACGACAAGACTGTACGGCGGATGACCATCAATTCGAATGCTCAAAAAGTTTTTGTTTGAGCTGATGTGTGAGAGCTTGCATTGTCGTGGTGGAGAATGATTCGTCTTCTGCGATTGGTTTCCCTGATTTTTCCGTACCATACAGAATTGACCGTTCTACGTTGCTCTAATAGAGGTTGGCTACATGACCAATTATTCCGAAAAAAACAGGCGACCATTTGCTTCGAAGTGCTTCGTGCGCGAACAACTTTTGTTGCATTTGGCTCGTCTTGAAAGATCCATACTGTCGACTGTTGTTTAGTTTCGGGTTCATAAGCATAAATCCACGACACGTTACCTGTTGCAATGTCATAGATATGTTTTGAAACACCGCCATTGTTTTTTTATTAATAATTTCTTTCGACCAATCGACGCGAGCCTTTTTTGAGCGATTGTCAAATTATGCGGAATCCAACGCGAACAAATTTTTTTTACAGCTAAATATTTATGCAATATTGAATACTGGTCCCAATAATCTCCAAACATGCCTCTATCTCACGGTAGGTCATATGACGATCAAACTTTATCGGTTCGCGTACAGCATCAATATTTTGTGCCACAATTACAGATTTTGAACGACCTTCACGAAATTCGTTCTATAGTGAAGTGCGATCACGATTGAATTCGGAAAACCAGCGAAATACGGTGGGTCGAGATGGTGCTTCATCACCAAAAGTCGAAGCGAGTTTATCAGCACACTGTTGTTGGTTTAATCCACATTGAAAGTCTCAGAAAATCATCGCACGAAAATGTTCACGATTTCATTCTACTTTATTACATAAATGTATGTTTAAGGCATCTTTACAGCAAAAAGACAGCAAAAAAACAAACAGCACTCGTAACTATGACAAAACGTTCTGCGTACGTTCACCAGTAAAAATGTAAAACTTACGATGACAATATCATATTTGACATATTCACATTAGTGTTGCCATATCTCAAGACTTAAAAGTCAACCTACGTACTTTAGTTTTCTTTCCATAGTTCTAGTGCTTGAATATTCTCTTGTTCTTTGTCTTGTCTTTAAAATAATAGAAAGATCGCTTCATTGCACTGTTTGCTTTGAAGTGCAAGAGTAGAAGAGAGGATGTTTATGAAAGCATAGTATTTATGTATATGGCTTGCAAGTGTTTCTGTTATGCTTGCACAGCTCTGTAGGATATACTGTTAAAAAATTATAGGAGATGTTAAATGTACTGTAACAACTTGCCAGAGGCTTTTTGAAACACCGGTTAATAGAGTATGTCGGCTAATTAAGACAAAAGACAGTATCGTAAAATATTCAGATCCAATTTATGTTTGTTTTCATTCATTTTTATTCTAGCGTAAAAACTTTTGGAATGTAATATTTAATTTTAAATTAAAATCATAATGATTAAACATGTCAACAGAGTTTAAAAAACCTGGGGTTACTAAATAAAGAATTTTTCAGAATTCATGCGTATAGAATTTTATTTTATTTCAAAAAGTTTGACTTAATTGGAAATGTTTCAAAGTCGCTGTCGAAATGAGGTATGTGGGCTACAAGGTTTTCAAACGAAGCACTACATGTAACAGTCTTTGTCAAATTTAACCAAATATAAAATGAATATGAATTATTAAATTATTGAAAATAAACTTTTTTCATTAAATTAATTAAAAGTTGGCCATATCGATCGTATAAAAACTTTTATTACCATCGCTGGTTGCCACTAAAGTTTGTGGATCGAAATGATTTTTGCAAACTTTACGTTTGTTATAAAGTTGTTCCGTGTTGATGTGACTGTTGTTTCTCTTTTTTTGTTTTCAGTTTCAGTGCAGATGCATTCGTATGCATGCAGAAACGTATGTTTGCATTTTTATGTGTGTTTGTATTTGTTTGTGATTTTATGGCATAAAATTACATGCTTACATACACATTATTTATTTTTGACTTTCGGTTTATGGCCAAAAATGTATGCGCAGCAATACATTTGTACGGATCACCATGGGAAGAAATGAATTTGGATGGTGCAGGGGTTTGCATGTTTTTGCATTAGTTTCAAATTTCAATTAAGCAACAATTCATAGGGCACAAAAACAATAAATTTAACAGCAACAACAACTTAATATTTAGCATTAATTTCCTGCACAGTATTGGAGAGGATATGTGATGGGTGTGTGTGTGTATGTGCGTCCTGATAGTTTTGGGTTTCACTGTTAAGGCAAATTCTGTTTTATGTGTGTTGTAAAGTAGTCAAAGTTTATTGCAAAAAAGTTTAAAATAAAATACATTGATTGAACTGAGTGACAGCAGGGTGTTACTTGTTGGTGCAGGAGGGTTTTACTGACTTTGTGTATTTGTGGTGGTGAGAGGAAGTCTTATGCACTGCCAACTTTAGGAATTTAATTGAACATGGCACGTTCACGTTAGCAAGTAAACCAGTTTGTCGGTATAGTTTATGAAAATATTCTGCAGAGTATCGAAGAAAGTGGTTCAAGTTGGGAAAAACTTTATTTTAATAATGTTAGTGTCGGAGTGACGGTTTTTGGGTTTCGGTTTTTTTGGCTTCACAGAGCATAAACAACTTGGCCAAAATTGCTTTTAAAGCTATTGATTTTGACAGGCATTCCTTTCAACCAAGAGAACCATTATTTTACACTTGAACTCAGAAATGTTACCAAGTGGTACAGCTTTTCAATTAGTTTTGTGACTTTTTGTCACACTTTGTTAGTTTAGATTTTGATGGGAAAAAAGAAATTTAATGAAAATTGCAGCGTTATCGATATTTATCTTTTTTAATATTGGCTTGACGGTGCAATGTCAGAATTATACGGTGGATGCATCAAAACTTTGCAGCAAAAGTCTCTTAGTTTATGCCGTGTCAACATAGATGTCTATGGCCTAACGTTGTCATGATGAAATCTCAGGACTATAGGGTGAAGGTATTAAAACTTCCCAGCCAAAATCTCTTATTTTTCGCTAGATCAACAAAGATGTGTTTGGCCCAGCACTGTCATGATGAAATGTAACACCTTTACTGTTGATCAATTTCGGCATAATTTTTAAATTTTTTGCTTCAACCGCATTAATTGCTGGCGTTAGAGATTCGAATCAATCGTTTAACCAGACGGTACTAGCTCATAATCGGGTATGGGCACCACTACATTTAAAGCTTCTGTGTTTGTCTCTTGTCTTTAATTTGTTGTTGCATTTTCTGTTGCTACATAAGCCTTTGCTCTCAATACCTACTCTCAACGCTCCCAGGGCGCTCTCCGCCCATAGCTGCTCATAATGGATGATACCTTTGTAGTCCCACCAAACATACAGCATTACCTTCTTTGTCGTCAATCCCGAACAACATTATCGCATGTGATCCACTTTTTATCACCTGTTACATGCGTTTCAAAACTGGCTCGATTTCGTTTCGTTTCAACAGCGAATTGCATACGGTCCATTACATTTTTAGGTCCATTACATTTTTTATATTTAGTTCATGAGCGGGTATGGGCACCACTACACTCAAAGCTTCTGTGTCGTTTCTGTGTTTGTCTTTTGTCTTTGATTTGTTGTTGCGTTTTATGTTGCTACATAAACCATTGCTTTCTTACTCTCTACGCTCTCAGAGCGCTCTCTGCCCATAGGTATTCATGAGGCATCCAAACATCGAGTTTCTTTTTGAAATCAACTTTATGCAAATGGTTTAAAACTAGTTAGTGGTCGATCTTCAGTTCCTTAGCAATGTCGTGTCTGCTCACATGAGTCACTCACATGTCGTGACTGCTCACTTTTTCGGTAATGGGTCGACTAGAGCGAGAAGCATCTTTCCCTTTGAAATTTCCAGAACGACCATCCAGCGAACGACCCATTTCCTTCAATTGATTCAGATAAAGTACCTTCACCATAAACAGAATAAATCTTTACACACGCCTGTAACGCATTCTTTCCTCTGTAGTAGTAAAATTGTAAAACGTAACGTTTTTTTTTCTGAAATTTTACTCATCTTTGCTATGCAATAACTTTTAACACGATGCATCAATCTCAATAAAATGTTCACAAATAATCAGCTGATTTGTCTTCTGTTAAGGGATTAAAAGAGTTGCCAGATGCAGCTTCCCGTTTCAGTTTGGGCAGTCAAGTGCAACATGTATGTATAGGATATTAAAAGGGAAATGTATTATGCCTTTACCAAGGGCGTCCATAGGGTGGAGCAGTGGGGGAGGGGACAAGTGCCAGAGGGGACTGGAACAATTTTATATACTTTTATCTCCTATGTGTATATGTTACATTTCGATATCATCATTTTCCTGTCTCGAATTCCTGCGGACGCCTATGTTCTTTACTATCCCCACTCCTTTAACGTACTTACTATTACCATCGTCAATAAATTCAAGTTATTAAGAAATCGTATATAGTTGAGTCGTAAATATTAATGAATTTTCAATTTCAACAAACGAGCTCGCTTAACTCGAAAACCACTGAACAGATTTCGATGAAAATTTCACAGTCAGACATTTTTACCCTCTTTCTTGACGGACGAACACAAATAAAAACATAAATTATATAAAAAAAAACGAACGGACGAACATAGGCTAAATGTTATTGCGGTTTCACATTAAAATTAAACTAGTTAGGAATTATTTTCGACTTGACCGAAGTAACCCCGAAATAAGTATTTTCGAAATTACTCGTATGAAGGTTTTGTTATTTTGATGATGTCACTTTCTGTGGAAGGTAGGTGAATTTTTTTTTAAATTTTGCCAAATTTTAAATTAAGAATACCTTACAAATATGATAGCTTATTTGTGAAGTATAAAATCAAAGTATTCCTCTGTGAAATTTATAAAGGATGAATTATTTTTATGACGTCACTTTGTGTAGGATATGAAGATGTTAAATTTCAACCAATATATTTTTAAATACATAATCATAAGAAGCTAGGTCAAAGTCCATTTAAAGGCTGAAATGACCAGTTATTTATTTTTTTGTTTTTATATTTTTAAATATAAAAGCTTATGCGTGAATTATCAAATCAACGGGCTTATTTTTTTGAAATTTATGAAGGTTTTATTAGTTTGATGACGTCACTATGTACGGGAGGTATGTGAAGCTTTAACTCAGTTTTGATAAATTTAAAACTCAGAGAACGTTCAAGTTATTACATTAATTTTGTGACGTGATGACGTACTTTGTTTTGGGGTTAGGTGTAGTTTTCAACCAGTTTTTTTCAAATTTCAAACTCAGAGTACGTTTAAAGAATAAGACATTTTGTATAAAATAGAATGTCAACGGATTAATTTTTGTGAAATTTATGAAGGATTCACTGTTTTGATGACTTCACTTTGGGGAATAGGTCTGGGTTTCACGCAATTTTTTAAAAATTTTGAACTTAAGAGATTTCGAACACCAGTGATAGGTGTGGTTTACATAAAATTATTTCAGATTTCAAAACCAGAGTACATTTTAATTGAAAAAGGTTATGTTTGGAATCCAGGGTGCGCCATATTTTATGTCAGTAGGTGAATATATTATTTTAATTTTAAAATTTTTTGTTTTTTTGTAAAAATTTAACCTAACTGAATTTTTCAGAGTTTATTGCTCTGATCACCACCGAATATAACATTATCTGATTGTTCGCAATAAAAATTTTATATATTGTGTTTTATAATTGCTAATAAATACTTATTATTAAGTTGCAAAAAATTTATTGAATGAAGCGTGTAGCGTGTTTCATTTATTTCTTTTCAAATTTCTTTTGAAACCGTTAAGATAGACGTTACTGCGTTATATTAAAGAAGAACTCAAACAATAAGAAAAAGCGAAAAATTCAAATGGAAATATAGTGAAATCAAGACAACAATTGGGCATGCAGTTAAGCTGTAATAAATGTATTTGCTACACTACATGCTTCATTAAAATTTTTTTATTTTTCGAATTCAACTTTTTCGAAAAAAAAAAATGTATGTGCAATTTAGACCCACTATTTTTAATTTATTATAATAAATATGTGTATGTGATGTGAGCATATTTTTTTTTATGTGATGCGCGCTTGATGACTGCCATCAAGTGAGCAAAAATTTTTTCTAGAGTTAGATACGAGAGCCACCTTTTAAGTCTTTCGCCTTGGCAACACTTCGTATCGTCAAGTAAATTTTGACAGTTTCACTCGAAAATTCGACATTTTCTAGCATAAACGTACAACATTTTGGTGACAAAACGTTGACATTAACATAAACATAAAGATAAGCATTAATTTTAACATTTACATTAACATTAACATTAATATTAATATTAACATTAACATTAACATTAACATTAACATTAACATTAACAGTAACATTAACATTAACATTAACATTAACATTAACATTAACATTAACATTAACATTAACATTAACATTAACATTAACATTAACATTAACATTAACACTAACACTAACGTTAACATTAACATTAACATTAACATTAACATTGACATTAACATAAACATTAACATTAACATTAACATTAACATTAACATTAACATTAATATTAACATGAACATTAACATTATCATTAAAATGAAAATGGAAACTGAAATTAAGATTAAAATTAAAATCAAAATTAAAATTAAAACTAAAATTAAAATTAAAATTAAAATTAAAATTAAATTAAAATTAAAGTTAAAATTAAAATTAAATTAAAGTTAAAATTAAAATTAAATTAAAATTAAAATTAAAATTAGGATGAAAATGAAAAATAATATAAAATTAAAAATACAAATTATAAAAAAAAAAATTAGGACAAGTATATATTAGAACAAGGATTGGGCTAAAGTTTACAAAAAGAATTAGAAAAAAGGAATAAAAAGGTGATGATGAGGACAGAGATTACAACAAGAATTTAGCTAAAGTTAATAAAAAAAAATTATTAGAAAAAGGAATAAGATGATGATTCAAACGAACATAAGAACAAGTATTTGGACCAGAATTTGAGCAAGGATTAAGATAAGGAGTAGGAAAAGTATTAAAACATGGATTGGGACAAGGTTCCGGACAAGAATTTGGACAACGCTTAGAACAATACTTGGGATTGAGGCATGAGAAATGAGGAAAGGGATTCGGACAAGTATTAAGTCAAGAATTTGCACAACGAGTAGGAAAAGTATGTACTTAGAAAAATATAAGATTAAGGACGCGGAAGAGGGATATGAAAATGCGTACGGATAAGAATATAGGCAAGGACAAAGATACGTTGCCACGTCATAATCTACGGGTGTGCATATGGCACAGCCAAATGCATCCTTTTTCATATTATTTCGCTCTATTCGAATAACAAACAAGATTTCTACTAACTTTGAATCGTTTTTGTAACTAAAGTGCTCACTTTAACTGGTGATATATTATATAATATCCCATAAGTCACAAGTATTTTAATTTAATTTAGCTATTTTACGTAGCCAACAAGGTTTTTTCTTAACAACTGGAAATGGAAAAACATTTATTTGAAAAACAAAGTAGACAAAAGCGATTTAGATAAGAATCTTAACATGCTTAGTATAACAATAGCCAGCGTGTTGTTATTTTTTTAAAGTTTTTTTTATGGATATACAATAAAATTTGCGAGCTATGCTAGAAATTTGCGTACACTCAAAAAAATGTAGTTATTTGTGCGGTAGCGCGCTTGACAGCCACAAGGGTTCGAATAGTGGCCAGGCCATGGTCCTACGCATTAACTTTTCTGCATTTTCTTACCTCATTAAAAACAAACTTAAATTGAAAACTCATTAATATTTACGACTTAAGGGGGCATATAGGTTACAAATTTAAAAAAAAATTTATTTTTCCGGAATTTTTTTTAATAGAAGGAAAAAGATATCGTTTTCAAATATTAACATTTAATAATTTTTGAAGCAGTTTTTGACGTTATTGGATTTAAAAAAAAAATGCCAAAAAATTGACGGTATGCAGGATATCACCATTCTGGAACATCTGAGGAAAAATTAAAAAATACCAAATTAATGCTTAAAAGATCTAGTTGGTGTCAGAGAACTTTGTGGATGAGATTGGCTTATAAATAGAATTGACTGAGGTAAAGGCATAAATTCACATATTTCTACGATTTTCCGCTATGTATAGAGAATCCCACAGGCTTGACTGAATAGGTATTTCAGGTATTATACCTATTCAGATAAGTCTGTCTTGTTTCAAAATGGGGTTCTGCCTGGATTCAAATCCTGATTAAAAACAAATTATTTAAAGGTAAAGAAATTGTTTTGAGAAAATTGAGTCAAATACATTCATTGCAGTCGTGATAAAATTTTATGGCAATTTTATTTCAAATTTAAGGGGAAACATTAAAAATTTTTAACATTCTTGTTTATACTCCATGTTCCCTCAGAGAGACCACAGAAAACAGACCGCAATAGTTGATTGAGACCGAATTCACCACATGTTTAAATAGAAAAACCACAATTTTAATGGATTTGTTTTTATTTCTTTTTTTGTTTTTAATTCTACTGATGTTTATATACCAAAAACTGCTGACCGCACAAATTGTGTGTGACAATTAATGCTTGCCTGGTCTATAAAATTTATTTACACGCTCTATTTGAGCAGGTAAGTGGAAGTAAGTTTTTTACTTCAAATTACACATTAATTTGTTGAATAGTTATAAGCGTAAGAGGAGGAGAAGGAGGGGTTAACTAAACTGAAAGTTGTGTCTTTTTATATAATGTGTTGTTTTGAAACAATAACAATTGTGTAACATATGGGCTTGTATACTTCAGACGGATATAATTGTTTAACCCACTAACCCGCAAGGTTAAAATAATGGGAGAAAATTAACCAAAATATTTGTTTTAGGTATAGTTATGTGGATATCTGTAAATCGAATCTGAGGACTATTTATCATTTCATTTTAGCCATAAGGTGCAAAAAATTCGCAGGTTCGTTTTATAAAATGCCAGATAGTTCACGTTAAATAATTTTTTCCGTAAAAAAATTACATTATATGATATAAAAATATATGTATCCTTCAATTTACAAAAAAAAAAAAAAAATAAATCAGCAACATTTGACTCTTCAAAATATATTTCTTATCTCATAGTTGAATATGACCCTTCACTATTTATATTGAAAACAAATTTGAGCTTTAGGCCAAGAATGTTGACAACATGAAGACAATGAAGGCAACAACTAATAACAACAACAACGGCTCTGTATAGAGCAAATAACACAGCAGACTAGACAGACTGTTTCGTTGGCTGCTACACCAACTCATAGAAGTCTTGCTTCTGACTTTTTCGCTGTGATCCACTTAAGCTACAAAGGTCCTACTTATACTGCCGATATGCGGAGAAAGTTACCCGGTTAAAGAGGTAGCAGTTAAAAGAAAATTAATAAATATATAATTTTATAATTCTTAAAAAACATATTTTTTAAGAATTATATGTTGAGCTTTATGCCAAATAATTCATGAATTAACAGGTTGCTACAACAACAAAAGTTCTTTGCAGAGCAAACCGAGCAGACTAGCCCATGGTTTCGTCGGACGCTACTCCGACTCATTAGTAGTCTCTGTGGTTTTAGCAGTCCACTTACTTTGAAAAGCTAATAAGCGCAACAGCAATAAAATCAAAGCGGAATTATAGAAGCGCTATTCAGTTTATCACAGCAGTGTTTTTCTACTCTTTTGCTAGTCCCAAAATTTCAAAAAGTTGACTGCATTGATTCTGCAAAAACCATGGTCTAGTCTGTTCGGTTTTTTCTGCAAAGAACTTTTGTTGTTGTAGCAAAAAAAATATGTTTTTTAAGAATGATAAAATTAAATAAACATATTTAAATGCCAAATGTGGCGTCCGTGGCGTAGTTGGTTAAAGTGCGTGGCGGCTATGTCAACGAACTTTGGAAACCCAGGTTCGAGCCCCATAGCGACAGAAAATTATTTGAATTAAAATAATTTTTCTGTACGGCCGCCACCTCTCTGCAGACAATGGCAAACCTCAGAGAGTAATCAAAATGCCATGTATAGCTCCTTAAGAACGAGAACATTCCGTTCATCGCCGTTCGGAGTCGGCGTTAAGCATGTAGGTCCGGTTCTCGGTCAATTGTGTACAAACTTAATAACACGCACAACACAATTGATCATAAGAAGCTAGGTCAAAGTCCTTTCAAGGTCTGAAATGGCCAGTTATTTATTTTTATTTTATTAAAATGCCACAAATTAATAAACTTTGAAAGCGGAAACTCACATTTTGTTTTAAGCTTTGTTGAATTTTGTTGAAATTTAAAAAGGATTAGCATTGAAAAAATCAAAATGGCAACCTTTAATTGATCAAACCGATGGCTGCCTCAGAGCAGTCTTGGGGATTAGAGGGTTAAGAAGAAAGTAAGAGTGGATAAAAAAGCAAGAAATACAGCTTTCTTATGAGAGAATTCCAGTAAATTTAGAGGTTTTTAGGCTGTTAGAAGCGTAGTTTTCTGCATAAAAAAATAAGCACCGGTAAAACATAAACATTTAGAGACTATAAAACTGTTCAAGTTATAAAGGAGGTTATTGCCATCACGAAGGTTTTATCGATGCTCACGAACGTCATTTATTGCTATTGAAAAGTTTTTTTGGTAAAGCTGTCAAGGTTATAAAAGTTTTATCTAAACCATAAGTCAAATAGTGGCACAACTTAACTCTTTCCCTCCCTTTATAAGTAATGTTCTACTTGATATCTTTTAGCGTAGGTTTGAAGGATTGTATGCAACAATACGGTTAGTTCACCCGGCATAATGAAAAGCATTAAATCATAAAAACTAGACGACACGCAATAATGAAAAGTATGGAAAACGCAGACAAAATATGAACAATTTATTTATAGCGAAGAAATCAATAAGGAATAAACTTTCGGAAGAACCAAAAAGTAAAATGTAGGAAAATGTGATATTTAAGCAGAACAAAAATAAGAAATAAAATAGGACACGCATAGTTATTCGGAGTTTCATAACTTATTTAAAAGTGTGCATGAGTTAACATCTTTATTTTTCGGTTTTTAACATTTGATGTAGCTACGCTTTCAGACTTTACGAGGGCAATTTGAGAAGTCAGTAACTTTTAAAATAAAAGGTATTTTTTGCGGGAAAAAACCGTTTTATTTCTCAACATAGTTTTCTCCTTTTAGAGCTATACATTTAGCCCAGAGTTTTTCCAATTTTTTTATTCCTAAAAAATAATAGGTTTTATGAAGGTCCTTAAAATAGACGTTTTTTTTTTCAATGACCTTTTCATTTGAACCAAAGCTCTTACCGCCGAGCCAGGTTTCAGGTTTGGAATTAGGAAATAGTCGCAGGCTAAATCGGGAGAATATGGTAAACGGGCTAGCAGTTCGTAGCCCAATTTAGGTCTTTTTGCCATGGCGATTAGAGACGTGTGCGCCGGTGCGTTTTTCTTTTTTTATTAGCTTTGAACAAAGATTTTAGGTTTATATCTACTCAATCATCTGTGCATTCGTTCAAAATGGTAGAGTTTGTCACAAACTTCTCTACCACAAACTACAACTTCATTATATTAACTTCGTAAATATTGACGACTTTTTAATTTTAGTTGATTAAAAATGAGGAATGAAATGCAAAAAGGTTAAAGCGTAGGACCAGCACCTGGCAGGGATTCGAACCCGGGGAATCTGAGGTAGCAGTCAAGCACGCTACTAACTGGTCTTCCGAGGCCTTTACCCTTTCCTACACCGAGAAAAAAACTTATGCAAAATTATTACAAAACCTAGTATAATTTATACGATGGCTTCGGCAGTTTTCAGCCTCCTAAGTGTTTGGTCAAAACACCTAAGTTTTACATGTTAACTTACCGATATTGATTTAGAAGATAAATTAACAAAGTATTTTGTAATTTACACAATACCTTCGACAAATTATATGAAGCGTGCTTGCTTATTCTGCCAAACATAGTGTTCAAATTTTCAACAAAAAACTTTATTCAACTATCAAAGTTAAATAGATATACATAAATATACAAGGAGAAGTATATTGTATATATGTATATTGTTTTTGTAAAATATACAAAAACATATAAAAATTTCCAAAGACAAGTATGAAATGTACATATACTTAGGTTAAATTTTGTATATTGCTGTTGTGCAAAATTACCCAAGCACTTAGGTGAAACTTCTAAACAAAATGAACCAAAAATTTTCATTTTTATTAAGGAAAACCTGTTCTATTTAATGTAAATAGACATACATTTACAAAGTTTACAACATAGATTTACAAAGTAAAAAAATTATGCATTTAGATCGGTTATAAATATATCTAATTTAATGCCAACAAAATGCGCTCATGAAGCATTGCACCTTGGCTAAACATCTACGCTATATAATTTTCATTACAAAAACTAATCGAGAACTATAACAAGCAGGGAATATTCAGCGACAAATACCATACCATTTTGATAAAGTGTAAAAGTTTTCGGTGGTTTACCTACACTATTGGTTAAAATGTTATATACTTGGCTTGGGTGAATCAAACATTTTTTTATTGGCAGGGTATCGAAGTATGTGCTTTCAAAGCAATGTATTAAACAATATATTACTTTGGTGAATAACCATAAGTTTCTAATTTCCATACAATTTGCTTTACCCAAGCCGGCTTTGGAGATTTTACTATTGCTTTTTTTCTCGGTGTAGATAATCGATGTGAATGATTCCGCATGCATCCCAAAAAAATCTACAAAGCCATGACTTTGTATGCCGACAGCCCTACCAGGGCCTTCTTTGGTGTATGTTCTCCCGGAGCAGTCCACTGCTTTGACAGCTCCTTGGTTTCTGTGGTGTATCCACGTTTCGTCTACAGTCGCGAAACAGCGCAAGAACTTCTTCGAATTTCGGAACATCTGGGGAACATCGCCAAATACTCCTTTGAAGTGATCAAACAAAAAGTAATGCTTGATGAGTACACGAAATTCACTTTTTCACATTTTCGTCGAAATGCACGAGTTTATCTATCAATGGCTGTCAAATACAAACTAAATGTCACAGCTTGCTCAAAATTTGACAGTAATCTATTAACAGATGGTAGTTGACAGGACCAGTGTTACATTTTAAGTTACTACGCGGGAATCAACCCTTTAATGCATGGCATTTTTTTTGCATTCCACTTTTATTCACTTTTGCTCCAAATAATTCAGTCAGCTGAATTCTGTAAGTATAACCGTTTCAAGAGAACGAAAACTTTAAATCGGTGTGACCCTAAAAGGTTTATTATTTTTTCCAAAATTACTCTCGTTTAAACATGGGGATCAATTATTTGGTTGTGCCACACCATAACCAAATATAGTGTGCCATAAATGTATATGGCACACTATACATTTAAGGGTTAAAAAAAATCATTGACTTCTCAAATTGTCCTCGAATATAGAAGGTATCTTCTGTTCAAAATTGAACCGGACTATGCAAATAAAACAACGGTTTGATGAATAATTCAATATTTATTTTATCACTTTCAAAATAATCAGCATCGAAGGCGATACACATATGTTAACGTTTCTTCCATTTTAGAAAGGATTTTTGTTAGGCTGATTTCGGAATGGTCTTTAGCTCCCTCTGCGAATTCTTTTTGATGACTTCAATCGTCTGAAAATGTTTTCCACTAAGCGGTAATTTGAGTTTGGGAATAGGAAAAAGTCACACGGGGCTTTTTCTGGCGAATATGGTGTTTGTTGAACGAGATTGACATTGTTTTTGGTGAAATAATCGCGTACAATGCGTGATGTGTGAGCTGGTGCATTATCGTGGTGCAAAAGCCATGAATTGTCCACCCATAGCTCAGGCTTCTTTCGGCGAATATTCTCGCGCAAACGCTTTTAAACACTTACTACTCTTGCGGAAGGAATTCCGAGTGTACGACTTCTTGAGAATCGAAGAAAACAGTCATCATCACCTTATTTTTTTAACGACTTTGTCGTAGTTTTTTTGGGTTTGGCTCATTTGGATAGCTCCACTCTGCAGATTTTTGAGCTGGTTCAGCGTCATACTAATACACCCAAGTCTCACCATCAGTAATGAGGCGTTGTATGTTCGTATCAATTTAAAGCATCTCCTGAGCGACAGTTCTGTGAAACTCTTTTTGAAGGAAATTTGTGCTGCAACCCGACGCATGCCTAAAACATCATTTAGAATGGTGTTCGCCGATCCAGTCGATATATATAGGTCGGCAGCTATATATCTCACGGTCACACTCAAAATTTTCGAGCTCAATTCCTTTAATTTTTTTAACATTTTCATCGTTTATTGATGTTGCTGAACGAGAAGGGGAAAGCTGTCAACTGATGTACCCATGTATGTGACTCAACTACCCATGTATGTGATAGAGTAGACTCCCCATAGGTTTTCTGCCATACTTTTAATACATTCGGACAAAAAATTTCCTTGGTTAAACAGAATTTCAAACTCAACTTTACTCAACTTTTTTTTCCATGATGAAATTCGCAGGTCAGACTCGATGTGAACTTGTTTACAAAGCAATAAGAAAGAAACTACGTGACAGACTGCACTAAAAATTAACGCCTAAGCCTATAACAGTATTACCAGCCTTTAAAAAAATCATTAGTTTTATGACAACTGTTGTTGTTTCCTTCGCACAGTCTGGTTCAATTTTGAACAGAAGGTATTTTACACCGATAGTTTTGTACAAGTACTCAAAACGCAATTTCTGAGAAATTACACATGACTCTGGCTTAAATGTTGTTCTAATATAGATGATGATGCTAAGAACTTTTTTGCAAATGTTAGACCCTTAAACATGTTATTCTCAGTTAACGTATGGCTTTTAAAGTTGGAAAATTTCGGTCTTTTTAAGGCTATTCAGAGATACTTTGTAAAATTTTAATGTGTGAGTAAATTAAAAGAAAAGAACTCACCTAAAATGCGCCAGTATTTTGTAAACAAGTGGATTGTTTGGCAGAATAATCCACATGAAAGACTGTCAAACAAAGGAATAATTTTACACAATAGCGAAAAGATGTGAGCCCACGACGAAAAAGAAAAAAACAATGGAAAATTTCCAAAAGACACAGCACAAAAAAAAAATAAAAGAATACCAGAAACAAGGAATAAATAAAATCACGTTTTATAACACAGAAGATGAGAAAAAAAAAGACGTAACAAAAACACTGCAAGAGGTCGCCCGCTCACTCGCTCGGTCGGTCTGTCGGTCGGATGGATGGTCGCTCGTCCTGCTTGTTGTGCACGGATGAAATTATTTTTAATCGTACCCGCTTGTATTTGTGTTAATAACATACACATATAAGTAGTTGCTCTATATGTATGAGTGTTGAGGGTTTTCTTAATGATTCTTTTCAGTACAATAAGAACAAAGAAAAAAAAATGTATTTAAAAGAGTTCACAACACAAAAAATCGAGCAAATGCCGGCACGAAAATTGAACTCACACACAGATGCATAAACTTATGTCGCAGAGCAAATCCGGCAGGACGAAGGCGAGTAGGGGTTTTTTTTTTCTTCTTTTTATTGTTGTTATTGCACGGCAAATCAAGTCTATTGCACGGCCTTCACTTGCGATCTAAATTTTACCACCGACGCGTTGCGAGCACAAAATGAAACTGAGAGTCGCAACAGCCGAGCAACTGTTTTTGAGCAAACAAACGAAATCTTTCGTTCCCTGGTTGGGGCTGTTTAAAGCAACAACAACAACAGCAACAACAACATCGCTGTTGGGCTCAAGTGGGGAAGCGAACGAGCAAGTAGTGAGCGTGACAGTGGAATTGAAAATTTTGTTGCATGCGATTTTTTTGTTTATTTTTCAATTTTTGTTTAATGTTTGCTGTAGGGACTCTTTTTTGTTTTGCTGTGATATTGCATGCATGTGTGTGTGTGTTGAAGCGCATGGGAGCGAGAAACTGCTGTAAGTTGTTTTTAAAATTTTGTGAAAGTCCTTCAGTATTGGTCGCAGGCGTTGCGACCAGTGTTGGGAAACGTCAATGCAAATCATGTGTTTTAATTCCAGATCATTCCTTAAAAAAATAACGGGTGTTTTTTTAGAGGTATAGAATTTCGACATGAAATAAGACAATTATTAGGACAAGTATAAGAATAACAATAAGGATGAGGACAAGATTGGGAGCAAAGGAAAGGATCGAGAAAATAATAAAGCATAAGAAACTTTAACCTTTTATTGGTTAATAGTCTGTGGATCCACCATTATTTTAGAAGACTTTTGCAACTCTTTTTAGCATACAAAACGCAAACATATTGGCTAAACATCTATTTTATATAATATTCATAACAAAAACCAAACGAGAACTATAAGAAACCGAAAGCAAGAATCTAAATTCTTAAAACTTCATTGATAACTGCAGGAACAGAGTGGAATAGGTGTGTGGTATAAACAAAATTTAAATACGGGAAAAAAACAACTTGTTTTTAAAGGAAAATATTTCATTTATCCACGTAAATATTTAAATAAAATTTTTACTTAGGCGTGGATAATGTTAATATGCGTTATTTCCCTTAGTGTTTAAGTTAGGAGGTGTGTTTTTGATCGTTATCCTGCTGGAACGTCCAAATAAGGGACATATTTTCCTTAGCATAGGGTAACATTTTTTTTTTTTTTATTCGTTTCATTGAAATGTGTTTTTACGTGGGGCTTCATACCCGGTTGCCAGTTTGTCGTTTCTAGAGGACACCACGGAGATGTTTGAATCGACTTGAGACGATTTCGACATGGATAATGCTGGACTCGCCAGGTTGAGGCAGTCAGACACGTTGCCATGTGAAGCTCGCCCCCCTGACCCTCACGCGTTGGCTTGTGACGATGGTCCTCCAAAACAGAAAAATGATTGGTGCAATTTCTTATAGGAAACCAAAACCGACCAACGGTTATTAGCGCCAGATAAATAAGTATAGGGAACATGGTATGCTCCAATATATTCTTATGCCCAAGTCTGTCTATGGTATCGTTAATTCGATGTATAGGACCCACCTTATACCAAGAAAAACAGCCCCACACCATAATATTACCACTTCCGTGATTTTAAGCGGACTTGAAATTCCTTTCCTTTGGGGCGTCAAACATTCCTTGCCATATCATTAGAATTAAATTTATTTTTGTTTCATCGCCCCATAAAATATTTTACCACTTTTTAGCTCCTTCAAGATTTAAAAAAAAAAGAAATTACACTTTTTTAAAATTTTTTTTTTGTGTAGCTGTGATTTATTTTGAAACGACGCTCCAGCGATAAAAATATTCGATTCGGTGTCCGGTGGTGGTCAACGCAGAAGAGGACGCCCACATCTTCGTTGGAAGGATCAGGTGTTGGATAACCTGACCACGCTTGGTGTTTCCAACTGGCGCCAGCAAGCGCAAAACAGAAATGGCTGGCGCAATTTCTTATACGAGGCCAAAACCAACTTACGGTTGTAAGTGCCAGATCAGAAAAAGAAGAAGAAGTGTTTAATTTCAGACCAAATTTTCTTACATTATTAAATTTTAACTATTAAAGATTTATCCCTGATATTTTGGTCTAAATATATTCGTCAATAAGGTAGAAAAGTGCTCAATTTGGTGCTTTAAAAAAAAAATTCGGGGAGTGACATTATTTTTATGTTTGTAGTGTTGCCAGATCAATTATATATTGTTTTGTATCAAATATTTGTATAAGGGTGTTTCACAAAATAAAAAAGTTCATTGAAAGGGTTGTTAGGATATGAACCTATTTTTTTTTATTTTGACCATGTGTTTATTTTTCTATATCTTTTACATATTTCTTTATATTTCTTTAATGTTAAGTATATTTTTTTAAATATTTTACGTGTTTATAAATTTTTCCTCATATATTTTTTTATATATTTTTTGTGAATTTTTTTGAATATTTTTTATGCATTTTTTAAATATTTTTTTATATAATTTTTTATATTGTCATATTGTAATCTTTCATATATTTTTACTATATTTTTTGATATATTTTTAATACATACTTATATACTTTTCCATAATTTTTCGAATTTTTTTTTAAATTTTTATATAGTTTCAATATATTATATTATCTTTACATCTTTATTTATTTTTTTTTATATAATTTCTTTTTTATTTTTTTTTTATTATTTTTTAATTATTTACTTTTTATTTATTTTTTATTTATTTTTTAATTTTTTATTTATTTTTTAATTTTTTATTTATTTTTTAATTTTTTATTTAGTTTTCATTTATTTTTTATACATTTTTTTTATTTTTTTCTTTAAGTTATTTAATTTTTAAATTCTAAATACAGCTATGAATAAGCTTAAAAAATAAAGATACATAGTTTGATGTAGAATATCAAAAGTTTATATATTTGATGTTTCACAGTAAAAATGACCTTATCTTCGCAGACCAAATTTTTCAGGAGATGGACGATTGGTTAAATTTTATCGGTTTACATGTTAAGGTTGGCAATACTGCCCAGACAAGGGCATTTTACAATCGGTTTTAAGTCGATTATTAAATCAGAAATACCAAAAAAGATTTTCCTCCACCTTTACCTCTTTAAAGAGAGAAAACCTTATATTTCACCATGTATTTTAAATAGTAAATTCCCTTTTAATAGTCAAACTTTTAACATGAAATTTTTTGGTGATTGAGGTGTTCTTTTGTTCGAAATAATATGTTTTCTTAAAAAATGCAAACAAATGAACTTTGATTCCGGGAAGATAAGATCACTTTCCTGTGAAACATCACATAATATAAATGAAATAAAATACTTTTCTGTTATCGTGGTTTTGTTAAGTGTTGGTAAAATCAAAACCGTTCGCATTTTATTTCGAAAAAGCAACGGGTGAAGTTGTACCAAGTTTACTCTACGAAATCATAAAATTTCAAAAGTCAAACTTAAAACTTTCAAAAGGAACTGATTTCGAAATTAAATCATATTTTAGAATAGTAAATGATGTTATTAATGTTTTAAAAGAACGATAAAAAAAAGACTTGTTTTTATAAAGATTAAAACTTATGACATAATTTTGAAAAATAATTATGCTCACATAAAAAATAAAAAAAATTCACATTAACATTAATAATAATTTCAACTGTCGAAAAACTTTAGAATTTATGCATTTTAAAATGAGTTTCATCAATGAAAGTTAAAATATTATAAAAGGCAAAATTGTGAAAAAAATCAAAAGCCAAACTCAAAGTTTACACAAGGATATGCTTTGGAAAATATTTAAAAAAGATCAAAAAGGTTTGATACTACACTGGCGAGTAATGAAACTAACTCACTGCATTTGTTTCATTCAAATGGTATTTTCATTGCTTTCCCTTCCTATAAAAATTATCTGAGTCATCAACTTATCACTTTAAAGACCGGGAAATTTTATTTTTAAAGATACAATTTTTTTTTTACCTTTATCAGTGGTTTATTTATTATAAACACAAAAAAAAAAAAAAAAAAAAAATATAGAAACAGATTTTTTTTTTTTTTTAGCTTTGAACCAAGGATTTCAGGTGGAATACCTATTCAGTCAAGTCTGCCTTGGTTCGAAATGGGATGATAGATTATTGGGAAGGAAAGGGCAATCAAGTGAAACACGTGCAGGATGTTCTAAGCGTGGTGGAAAGCCAAAGAAACATGTGAATTTGAATCAGAGGCAAGTGTTATGCCTTTACCTCAGTCAATTCAAGTTATAAGGCAATCTCATCCACAAACTTCTCTACCATCAACTACAACTTCAAGTTGTAAATATTGATGAATTTTTAATTTCAGTTGATTAGAAATGAGGATAGAAAATTTAGAAAGGTTTTTAAAGCGAAGGACCATGGCCTGGCCGGGAATCGAACCCGTGACCTCTGGGGTGGCAGTCGAGAACGCTAACAACTCGACTACCTAGGCCGCCTATGGGAACAGCCTCACAGTTTCCTATGGGAATCTTTGCCATTCCTCTAGAAGCGCTATTTTTAAGCCATTCGCGGTCAATGTAGCCACATTTCTGACCCGTAATCTTCTTTTGACCTTGTTCCACATACAAGTATGTATGTTCGTTTAGGTCCAGGTCCGGGCTTCAGGCGGGTCAGTCCACTGACTCAATAGAGGCTTCGGAAAGAAAGCCACATACCGATGTTGCCACATGGAGCAGCAGTATTCTGCATAAAAATAAAGGATTCCCCAAAAATTGCTCGGTAAGGAACCACATGTTCTTGTTAGATTTCCCGGTTATACCGTTCAACCATTAAACCACTTCTCTCGCCTCCCCCAGGTATACAATCAGATCTATTTTTTTGCCTCTCTGAGGCTTGCCATTGTCTGCAGAGAGGTGACGACAGATCAGAAAAATTAATTTCAATTGAAAAAATTTTCTATGTCTGTCAGAGGATTTGAACCTCGGACCTCGCGGGTCGAAAATTTGTACCGAGTGGTTCACGCACTTTAACACACTCGGCCACGGCCGCCACCAATAAAATATTTGAAGTTATAAAAAAAAATAATATTTATTAGACATTTGTTAATCGTTATTAGACACAGCTGTTAGTGATGGTGATAAAAAATAAAATTAACTGCGAATATGTTTACTTTACTAGTTATGGTATGACATTGAAGTCTTTGATGCAAGCCTAGATATGTGGGAGAAAATAGCATTTGAATGAAAAAAATAAAATTAAGTAACCCAGCAAAAAATTTCAATTCGCATTACTTGTATGCACATAAATGCGCTTCATTCTCCTTGCAAATAGTTCTGTGCGTGTAGCGCTATATTTGTAGCACTTTCTGTAACGACAACGTAGCATTTGAAAGAAATTTCATTGCCAGTGTATTTAACATGTTCACTGTCCAAGCAAATTCCTAAATGTTTCCTCACATGTCTCCGTATAAAAAATTGTATGTTCACATATGGCTCGTGAACGAACATAACTTCATACATACATTTATACGCATGTGCACAATGCTTTAATAATGACACAAATAATTATTATAACCATATTCTTACGCTCTACAAAAATTCCAATATTCTAAACTATTTTTTCGTTTAAAATGTTTTTGTATCACATATGCTTCATAGACGTGTGAACAAATAAAATCAATGAGTCACATGTGACTCGTAGACTATTAAAACAAAAAATCGTTTAGTTACACTTTTTTGTTAGTAAAATCATGAACGTTTGATTTTATATATTTTTTTTTTTCTTCGGCATCGATACCAAATTTTATATATGTATGTATGTTTATTTCATATATACGAAAAAACCAACGTGGAAGTTTTTACTCTCTTTTCTCTACGTTAATGTCATCTATCAAAAGTTGAATACATCAATTTTTAAATGGAGACGATAACGATCAATTTTGCTACTTTATTGAATTTCAATCTGAAGATTTTAAAAAATTTTGAATTTTATTTTTTTTTAAGGATTTTTTTTTAAATAACTTACTCATTTTACAATTTTGACCTTTTATCAATTTTGATGCAAAAACACTGTGAAACTTAATTTCTATATATTTTTGATTTAATCGCTAGAATATTTTTGGTTCGCTGAATATTGCGAATGAGGTTTAAGTTCAACTTTTTGTTTGCAAATTATTATTTTTCATATTTTTTTCATTCATTTTTTATTTTTTAATTTTTTTTTTTTAAATTTTTTTTGTTTAATTTTTTTTACTTTTATTCACTCTCTTCCTTTTATTTCAGCATTAGTTACGGCAGGCAAAATGCTGAAAAAATTTTTAGTTTTCGTCACGCAAATATTTTTTCCAATCTACAATATTAATGTATATAATTCGTGTAGAGTAGTCTTATCGGTTGTAATTATTTTCACTGTTTTCACTGTTTTTTTTAATTATACAGCAGAGCGAAAAAAAAATTGTGCCACGCTCATTATTTCTATTAAAAACTCATTGCGGAAAATTTGTCGTTTTTCAACACTGTTAGACAAAAGAACGCCCTCGAAAATTGAACTTTTTTAGCACGGTCGTTTAAGTTTTCAATTAAATAAGAAAAAAAACTAAAGAATGGAATTAAAATAGTGCATGGAAGTAAAACAAAAAACAAAAACAAAAACAAAACAAAAAAAAAAAACAACAATAAGCTTAGTGTTATTGCTGCACACAAGAACATGGGCTTATTCAAAATAGAGGGTGGCTCAAGTGACAACGGTTAAGAGGGCAAAGTGTCAATGCCAACACTGTAAATATTTTTTTTCGTAATGTTTTGTTTCTAAAACCATTCAGGATTGTACAATAATTGCTAGTCCAATAAAAAAACATGGCTTTATGGGGCTCAAAATAAAATATAAAGTTTAAAAGTTCGTTTTGTGAATAAATTAATTTTTTTTATTTTTAATTTTTTTTTTTATTTTTTTTTTGCATATTTCCTAAGTCTAGACCTTTAATAATATATCCTCCAACATTTTTAACATTTCAATTATTTACGGAGTTATAGGTATTTTAGTGAGGCAGCGAGTAAACCGGTTCTGCCGAAGCGAATAAGCGGCTGACGTTCTCTACCTACATGAGGGTGAATAATCCTCCGAACCTCCTTTACCTATATCTAAATCTAAATCTAAATCTAAATCTATATCTTTATCTACATCTATATCTATATCTATATCTATATCTATATCTATATCTATATCTATATCTATATCTATATCTATATCTATATCTATATCTATATCTATATCTATATCTATATGTATATCTATATCTATATCTATATCTATATCTATATCTATATCTATATCTATATCTATATCTATATCTATATCTATATCTATATCTATATCTATATCTATATCTATATCTATATCTATATCTATATCTATATCTATATCTATATCTATATCTATATCTATATCTATATCTATATCTATATCTATATCTATATCTATATCTATATCTATATCTATATCTATATCTATATCTATATCTATATCTATATCTATATCTATATCTATATCTATATCTATATCTATATCTATATCTATATCTATATCTATATCTATATCTATATCTATATCTATATCTATATCTATATCTGTATCTATATCTACATATATCTATATCTATATCTATATCTATATCTATATCTATATCTATATCTATAATCTAATAAAAATGAAATCGGATTTCATTTCCAATTCCGATTTAAAAAGGTGTTCTACATTCCGAGCGGAAAGCAATCAATATAATCGGATTCGAACATGCATTCGAACATGCTGCTTTCTGAACGCATCAACTAAATGACAGCAAATCTAACACTTGCTCATAAGAAAAATGAAAAGTTAAATTTAAGTAAAATGAATATTTTATACATGAGCATTATAGCGATTGCTGCATTATTTCTTGAAAAGGTGAAGAATTGTAATCTCCTTTTTGCAATCCTCTAAATTTTGTAATCACAACATATTTGAATGAAATGTATCATATATTTTTATCATTTATAAAAATACTCACATTTTTATAGATGATTAAAAAGCCGCCAAATAAAAAAAAAACATTTAAAAAGTAATGCCTAGTTAGGAAAACTAAAACATTGCAGCATTTTAGGAAATTAACACTTGCACTGCTTTTTTAATGAAAAATCATTGAAAAATTTACAATCCGTCAAGAAAAATTTGATCGGATTGGATTTCAGTTTAATTCCGATAAATCGGATTACAGAACACCTACAATCCGCCAAAAAAACTAATATCGGATTCGAAGACCGGAATCGGATTGCAGAACACATTTCATTCAAATGTCATCGGAAGTTAATCCGATTCCGACGTGAATCGGATTTCAGAACATGCCCGTTTGTCTATATCTATATCTATATCTATATATATATCTATATCTATATATATGTCTATATCTATATCTATGACCACTTTTTCGTAGTATTCTTTCAAAAATCGCCTTCAGAATCGCTTATATTACATAAAGGTACCCCTAAGGAGAACGTTAAACCTTGGAGTGTAATTTTCAATTAGACCTGTAAGAATACTTATTCATAGCACTTATTTTATCCCTTTAAAGGGAAATCAGTTGGTAAAGGGTATACAATGTTTGAAAGGTAGTAATAGTCCAATCTGACACGCTGTATGAAATGTGCTTCCCGTGGACTACCTATTGGTTCATTATTTGGTTCTTTTCCACATATAGGGATGATGCTGATTTGTGAATGGTTTGCTTATGATGAGACAAGGCTTACACAATTATTCTTTTAACTATTGGTAATTGTTTGTCTGTACCGATGCGCGTGAGTTCAACTAAAAAGTCCCTTTTTCGAGACCTTCAGAAAAATTTTGAACTTCGAAGCTATTTCATTTAGAGATCTGCATCAGCTAAGGCCTGCTTTAGGTCCTGTTTCAATAGATTTCAGGGCTTTTAAAGCGGCCTGACTGTCAAATATTTAACAAATATCCTTAGATTATATCTAATTCACATGGGACCAGTCATGACTTCACGCATTGCGGAAACTTTCAACTGTAAGACAATGTAAAAATTAGGGAGCCCGAAGGCTACGTTAATGTTTAGTGTGTCAGAATAGACTTATCCTGTAACTTGTTCATCTAGCTTTGATCAATCAATATATATTTCAATAGATGGATCTATAGATTAATATAGATCCCAATAGCACTATTTCGGGCTAGAATGGATATATCAAAATTCATGTTGAATGTAAGTTTTTGTATGATGTAAACTACAGTTAAGGGATTAGAAGAAACACAACATCTATTGTGTTTTAATGCATCTGTTTTAATACTTGTGACTATGACTTGACTGTGACCTTTTTTTTCTTGTTCTACGTAGAATGCAAGAATTGAGGATTGAAGAAAACCAACCACCGAAGGAATATCATCACGACAATGCGAGTTCACACACATAACTTAAAACAAAAAGAAAAAAGTTTCTCAAAGCTTGGAATTGATTTTTTTTTTTTTTTTTTTTAGCTTTGAACCAAGGATTTCAGGTGGAATGCCTATTCAGTCAAATCTGCCTTGGTTCGAAATGGGGTGATAGATTAGTGGGAAGGAAAGGGCAATCAAGTGAAACATGTATAGATTGTTCTAAGCGTGGTGGGAAGCCAAAGAAACATGTGAATTTGAATCAGAGGCAAGTGTTATGCCTTTACCTCAGTCAATTCAAGCTAAAAGGCAATCTCATCCACAAACTTCTCTACCATCAACTACAACTTCAAGTCGTAAATATTGATGCATTTTGAATTTCAGTTGATTAGAAATGAGGATAGAAAATTTTAGAGTGAAGGACCATGGCCTGGCCGGGAATCGAACCCGAGACCTCTGAGGTGGCAGTCGAGCACGCTACCAACTCGACTCGAGGCCGCCGAAAAAAAAATGCGTGGTGAGCGTTTTTCAACGCCCTAACAGGCCGTCGTGGCCTTCAAAAACCTGGTTTTGCAGGTACTAACTTCAGTGTAGTGGTGTATTGATCATCTTGGAGAATATTTTGAAAGGCTCTAAATTTAAAAGGCAACCCTCGTATATTCCTTTGCGAATATTTGCAAGTCCCCCTGTGCGAATATTTGCGAGTCCCCCTATGCGAGTTTAAATCGCTACCTAAAAATAATTCACGAATTTCATAAACAAGTTTTGTCAATAAGACCTGAGATGTTACTGGAATTGTAAATGAATCGGCTAATTGAAGCAAATTATTTGCAGCTGCCTGGTTTAAGTTCCGCTTTCCTTTCAGAATTAGTTCCGCTCACTTCTTTAAATGTTGTTTTGCTTATTTTGAAATACGTAACGCATTTTTTTTGAGTGTGCTATCAGCGGGTAGTATAAGATGTCTGCTTGTCTGTCCATTGGTGCTGTCTGTGTGGGAGTGTGACCAGAAGGTCGCAATTTATTGATTCTGGCGACACAAGACGTCAGACTAACGAACAAAGTACAAAATACGAAGAAGTTTGGTGGGAACCGAAGCGGGGCAGCGGATTTAGCGAAGTAGCAACGAAGTGTAAAAACGGTAGAACCTAAGGGTTAATATTGAAAGAGATGATGATATCGTTGCTTTGAGTTTAGTTGTTGTTTTTGTTATTTTTTTGTTTGCTTTTGTGCAAACTGGTTACCGCAGTGTTTCGAATTGTATTTTATAGTTCTTTCCTCAGTTGTTGTTGTTGTGTTTATAATGTTGCTTTCATCATTGTTACGCTCTTGTTATTTAGCGGTTTGTTTGTCGAATTTAATTTGTGCACAGTTGATGCCAAACTTGGATGAGACCGCATAAAAGTTAGTTCAAAGTGTATTGAAAGAATAAACGTAACGGAACGAAATTAAGAAAAACAAAAACAAACCAGTACAAAGCACAAAAAACAAGTGCAACAAAACAAAGCAAAGCAAAATAAAAAAAAAATATCATGATAAACAAAAGCACCGTGACGTTGTTTTTGTTAATGGGGCGACCAGAGTAATGGGTAGGAGGGTAAAATGGGATGCGAGTGAGTAGTGCGCGTGTAGCGTGGAAATCAGTGGAAAGACGCTCGTTGGACGACGCTTGGTTGAATTGGCTAAATCAAGATGGTGTTCCAAGTATTTATGCTGACAATGAACTTTATGGCGAAATAACTAACAATCTCAAGTTGGCAATACAATCAAAACAAAACAAAACCAAACAAAACAAAAGAAAACGAAGTAGAAGAAGCAAGCACAAAGAAGAGAAGCACCACAAATTGTTGGACGTTTATAATAAAGACCGGGTTTCAATTAATTACAAGCGATTTTTTTTCTTACAGCACAGCGCCAACACAAAAAAACTTGTTTCAATTTAAGAAAATAAACACTATTTAATGAAATGCAAAAACAAAGCACTGGACAATAGTAACAAGCGTAGCGAGAAGTGAGAGAAGAGAACAATGTATGTAAACATTTCAATGAAAAGAAACAAGGTATGTAGCAACTCTGTAATAAATGCCAATTTAGCACAAATTATGCAAAATAATATTACACCCAACCGCCTCCAGGTTCGTTACTTCAGAGATTTCTTCAATTTCAGCGGTCGGAACGAAATGTTTGGGTGTCTTATATACTTTTAGTAGAAGGACGAATTTGGTGACAATCTTCATTTCAAAATATCTTTACTTCACTGCATTTTTTATAATCTCTAACGAAATTTTGAATTCTGCTTGAGATGGATCTCTAATCTTGAATAGTCTACATAATTATTTTTATGAATCACCGAGCACAAGGTGATTCTTTAAGGGGTTAGGCCACTCTAGAATTTTCAAAAAATCTATTTTGTTTTTAAATGGTCCTTTATGATCTCAAAAGATTATGACCGGGAAAAATTTCCAAGTACTTGGTTTTTGAATTTTAGTATAAGGCCGCCTGGTACTACTACTGCTACTACTACTCAAAACAGTTATTCAATATTTTATCACTATGGCCGGGGAAGTCTAGTAAGTACCACGTTTGGTCACCAGACCAACGTTCACGGGTTCAAATACCGGCCATGGTCCTACGCTTTAAGATTTGTGCGTTTTTCTCCCCTCATTTTTAATCAATTAAAATTGACAATTGGTCAATATTTACGACTTAACAGTTTTTTGCCTTCTTTTCTTTTTCTTTATTTCGCTTTTAAGTTTCATTTAAAATCACAGTTAATTTTTTATATTTTCGATATATCGTCTTATCTGAACAAGTTTCCGAAACTCCTTGATTCCAACAGCAACAATAAACAATTAAAGTTATAATTTTTATTTTTGTCCTCAATTTATTTTAACTTGACACATGACGAAGGCGTTCTCACCAGGGACTCATGATTGTGTGCAACTGAATGACGCAAATAATAACGGTTCATTGTCTTTAAAAAGAGAATACTTAAAAAAAAAAACAAAAATAAACCTAACCAAAAGCAGGCAACAACTAAACCACAGCCTTTCACAAAAAGTTAAAAGTATTACACTTCATCCATATTCAAGCAACCAACCGGACGGATGACATGAATTATGATCTTCCAGGCCAGCTGCAGCAACTTTTGTTGCTGCTGCATTAGTGTTTTTTGCTAGTTCTGGCTTTGGCTGCTGTTGACAACACAAAATATTGTCAGTATTTGTTGTTTAACTGTCTGCCTGTCCCTAGAGACTTACTTCCAGGTTGTTTTTTTTGGTATTGCCTTTTCTAAAACAAAAGTAATGATCATCACTACTCTAAGTTACTGTTGTTGTCCTGGCTTAAATTGATGTTGTTACAAGGAGATTAGTTCGAAGAGTTCTTCTTCAGAGGACAAGAATCAATTGCAATTTTATATTGAAAAAAGAAATTTCTGCTAAGAAGCAATTCTGAAAAAAAAAACAAATCTAAATAAGCTTTTATACAAGAAAATGAGAAGCTTTTTCCAAATAACTTTAAATTTTAGAAATTGGAATCAAATAGCATGTTCAAACCGACTTAATTTAACGTGTTCTTCGAAAATGTGTGTTCTTCTTCGTGTTCGAAAATGTCAGTTTATTTGTTTATATTTTGAAAGAAATAAAAATTTGTTTATTAAAAATATAAAAAAAAAAAAATAACAAAAAATTCAAATAAATTCAAAAATTTGTCAAAGAATTAAGAAAAATTTATCAAAGAATTTATTTGCTTACATTAAAAACTTCAAATTAAAAAGCTCTTTTCAGATTTGGCTGCGTTTAAACAGCAAAAAAAAACTTTTCTGACGTTAGCAAGAACACAAACCAGTGATTTAACGAGTTTCGAAACGTGTTAAATCATTTAACACATTAAATTTCCAATAATTGTACGCATTTAACTTCATTAGTTTGATTTAACATAATTAAATGCTCGGTTTGACCATTCTAAAATTTTAAGATTTTTTACAACTTGATTATCGTTTGTTCTAAAAAAACATTCATAATTTTTAAAAGATAAGCTTTAGCATTATCCACGCCTCAGTGTAAATTTAATTTAAATATTTACGTGGATAAATCAAATGTTTTCCTTACAACTCGTTTTTATCCCGTATTTGAATTTTATTTATACCACACACGTACATACATATTCCATACAAGCAAGCAGCAACAGCATCGCATACGTACACACATACTCCGACAGGTTGGAGTTGCAGGTTTCTTATAGTTCTCATTTAGTTATTGTTGCAAGGGTAATTTAGCTTGGCAAAGAAATGAAATGATGTAGGGTGGAGTGACAACTTGATATTTTCTGACAAATATCTTGCACCGGTTGTCATTTACCTATATATTTTGCTTTTAATTTTTTATAAAACTTTTTCTTCCTCTAATTTATACTATTTTTGACACTTGGTGCCCTAATATTGCACCAACTGTCAAAAATAGTATAAATATATATAGTTTTTTAAATTCAATATTTTTACATATATAAATTTTCTTTAAATAGGATAGTTTTATTTTCAAATAGTAAATATTCGAAAGATATTTTAAAAAAATTCGTGCATAAGACAAATATATTTTTTATTAATTCTGTTTAAATATTTAAATATTTTATTTAATTAAAACAGTATTCAAATAAATTTTAAATATTTACGTAGTCGATTTATGCAAATGCGTTATTGGTGCAAAAATGGCTCGCTTTTTGGATAAATTAAAAAAGTTTTTGGATAAATTTAATATTTTTTCTCTTAGTGTACGCTACATTATAGCGAATAATGGCTGGCCTAAGTCTTCACAACAAAAAATTAAAGAATGCAACGCTGTTGCATGGAAAATATGCATCGTAAGCATCCACTCCAGTTCTAACCATACTTAGAACAATGATTGGGCCAAGAATTGGGACATGAAGTCGAACAACGATTGGGGAAGGGTTCGTACAAGGATAAGGATAATAATTACAACATGGATTTAAACAAGAATTTGGGTCGGGATTAGGACATTTTATATGAGTACTAGTTTAGGAACAAGGAGTTGAATAAGAACAATGATAATGATACATTATCACGTCAAAATACCTGCAGGTGTGTTCATAAATACCTACACAGCCAAATATAACTTTTTATTTAATTTTACTTGATTAAGTTTAATTTAATTTAATTAAATTTTGCGTATTTTATTGTATCTATTTTAATTTAATACTATTTGGTTTATTTTTATACCCCCACGTTTAAAAAAGTAAATGGGGGTATATTAATTTTGTCACTCCGTTTGTAACGCCCATAAGGAGGCGTGTTAGGTATAGAGAAGTGTATATATTCTTGATCAGCATCACCACCCGAGTTGATTTAGCCATGTCCGTCTGTCTGTGATCACGATTACAGCCGTAATTTCAAAGCTATCATCACGAAATTCAATATTTAAGCTTTTATTTGAAAAATAAAGGTCAAGTTCGCCACGCCTACCTCCCATACAAAATGCCTTTATCAAAACGGTAAAATCCCTTAGAATTCCACAAAAATTAATGTATGGACTTGCAATTTTGTATATGAGTTTTGATATTTAAAATACACTCTAAGTATGAAGTTCAACCAAATCGGATGAAAACCACGCCTACTGTTTATACCTAAACCCTAAGTAATAATATTATTATACTTAATTAAGCTAAATAATATGTACCTACCTTTTTCTTAACTGCCTTACCGACCGATGTAATGTCGCTTACCGCGATCGAATTCCTGGTTCTTCGGTTTATCCGAACGAAATCTTATTTTAAGATTTTCGCATCATCATGGGCAGTTTTTTCTACAACTTTTCCTCCGGAATATTACCACCTTGTAAAAAGTAAGGAATAATTAATCATAAATCATCAATAAAGTTATTAAAAACATCCAACATATTGGACTTATACTAAAATACTTTATTTGTTTTCATTTCCTGTGTATAAAATTCTGTGAGTACGTATTGCACCAGAATTTTATACACTTAGGCACCAGCTTATTTGCACCAGCATCTTCTAATTCCACAAAAGCGAATTATTCACCTACCTCCCATACAAAGTGACTATCAAAAAGGTAAAATCTCTCTAAAATCCACAAAAATTAATATTATTGACTTGAAATTTCGCATATGCACTTTGATATATAACGTGTACTATATGTATGCAATTCAACCAAATAGAGTGAAAACCACACCCACCTCCCATACAAAGTGACTTTATCAAAAAACAAAAGCGAATATTTTCTGTTAAAACTACAACGAAAACGTTTTTACAGATAAACTTTATTGATTGCTTAAGTCTTTGAACATACTTTGGTTCGGTCGTGGGGGTATTTTAGCTTCGGCCCAGTCGAAGATCATTTCTTACTAGTTTTATTTTTATTTTATTTCATTTAAAAAAGTAGATTTCAAGTATTTAAACTTAACTTATTAATAGAAACTAATTAAAATTAGTTAAGTTTATTTTTTATTATTTTTCTTACATTTAATTTGTATTATTTAGTTTCTTAATTTTATTTTATTTTTATTTTATTTATTTTATTTACTTTATTTATTTTATTTATTTGATTTATTTGATTTATTTGATTTCTTTTATTTCTTTTATTTCTTTTATTTATTATATTTATTATATTTATTATATTTATTATATTTATTATATTTATTATATTTATTATATTTATTATATTTATTATATTTATTTTATTTATTTTATTTATTTTATTTATTTTATTTAATGTATTTATTTTATTTATTTTATTTATTTTATATAAAATTCTGTACATGGTTTTGTCATTGTAGATAGTTTAGGTCTAAAGTTAGGCCCACCACCCGGTAAGTGGCGCTGTTGTTACTGTGGCGTGTTTAAAGGGATATTTGAGAGTATAACTCAGAAATGAATTGAGAAATTGTCATGATTCTTTCACTACACCATTACTTTTTATGCAAACAAAATTACAAAATTAATAAAAATAAACAAAAAATCTTATCAAATAAATATAAAAAAACTTTACATTTTTTCGCCCAAGTAAAACCGGGTTTATCATCTAGTTTAAAATATAAACATAATTTATTAAATCGAATGCATTAAATTCACAAAACAACCTGGTGAAATGCGAAACGAATGAACAATTGTAAAAACAAAAATATACATTTCTGTTCAAGTTAAATGGCAAATATATTTCAATGAAGTTGTTAAATTCACAATTCAAATGTATTCTTTCACATACACATGCTGCAGCTTCTGGCGATATTTCAAAATAATGCGAAAAAAACAAACAAATTGTTTTCCTGGTTAACGCAACATCTTGCTTGCCATACAGCTCTGCATTTTAAAGCAAGTGCTTAGCAGCCACTTATTACCACATTTGCCGTTATGGCAAAAAGTGTTGCCATCTAAGCTGTTTTAGTGCGCTGCTGCTCTACTATAAAATACCACAGACTTCCTTAAGCAGCTGCTTACAAAAGTAGCTGGTTACAACAAAGCACAATACGGAAGTTTGATGAGATGAAAAAAAAAGAATAAAAATAAAACCAGACTAAGTGCTGCTGGAACTACCTACTACTAACTACTTAAAAAGCGTTGTCATCTTGGCTGGAATTTGTGAGTGCCGTATTTTGTGCCAAGTGATTTATGATGGATGTAATTGACCGCAATACAGAATTCTTAGCTTGGGTAAAAAAAGCCTCAAATGTATGTTAAGCAAACCGCTGTGGTTAAGAGCCAAGAACCTTTTTAGGTGGTTTTTTTTTTCCTAAATGAAAACTGAAAATATAACAATTTTTTATGAGTTTAACTTTTGAAGATAATTAAGCCTGAGAACCATTTAAAATGTTTATAATGGCATTTAAACCGTTTTTAATTATTTTCGCATTTTAATGATTAAGGGATTAAGATTGTTCGTAAAATCAAAACCATTCACCAATTTACTTCGCTTGATAATGGGTGAAGTTTTACTTAAATTTATTCTACGAAATCATAAAATTTCAAAAGTTTAAAGCTTACAACTTTCAAAAGGAACTGATTTCGATAAAAGCGCTATTTATTCATTAAAGACCAAGCAGCAAAAGCCTCCTGGAAGCCATTTGTTGATGCAAAGTAGCATGAGAATAAAAGGAAAAATTAAAATCAAATAATTATTTTTAATTTGAAACCATATTTCTTTCCTCTTATTTGCAGACAAATATTGCTGACCTAATTAAATCATCAAAACCGCAATTGCAGCTTCCGAGCTTTTATATTTCCATAACTACCGCCGCCCAGGCAGGCACACATTTACACAAAGCCTCACTAAAACATACGCACGCACACAACATACCGCATCAAATATCCGCATTTACACAGACCAACGCTTTTCTCCTCTACAAGTTCCCGCTCCAACAACTCAGCAAGGAACGCCACAGTTGAAGGGGAGCGTGTGAATGCGTGAACCTGAGAAAAAAAAACACATTTCTATGATATGCAAAAACATTGCAGAACAAAAATTAAAAAGCGAAAAAATGTAGACCACGCCGTAAAAGTGTTGGCAAAAAAAAAGAAGAAATCATAAAATAACAGCTTATGTGTGAAAGTAATAAAATTTATATTAACAGCTTGTTAGGAAATAAACTAAAAAAAAAAAACAGATTAACTACTGGCAATTAGCTATTTTTTTCTTTGCGGCATGATTATCTCAGTGTAAATTGTGTGAAACGAAAAAAAATTATCATTACACGCACTTGAAAAAAGAACGTTTTCAGTATGGATTATAGAACAAAATTACAAAGAAACTGTTTTCAGTAAATTTATGCAGAAAAATCATTTGTTAAAGTTAAAGTTAAAGTTCTAAAGAAACCATAACCATCTAACAGCAAATAACTTGATTAAATTATGTTACAATAAGCTTGGTACGGAGACCCCTTTGTTGATGAAATTGAGAAAAATATTTTATTCTGAAAATAAAATAACTAAAAAATCAATACAATGAAATTAAGGCAGGCCATGTTTCTTATGAGACCATAGAAAAATTGTTAAAATACTATTTAACCTTAATCGGTCGGTCCCTTGTGTAAATTTTACACACACTTTTCAACTTCAAGCTGATATTTCTTGAATATAAGTTCATCAAATCGAGATAGAATTTTGATTGGTATTTTAAAAATTCTTTTTTTCTTAAAAAATAGATAAAATAATGAATAATAAATAATTTTTAACGACAAGATCGCATTCATTTCGTTCATCGATGAAAATATGGTTCTTGAAAAAGTGTGTAAAATTTACACACAAGAAACTTATTCGTTTCTCGAAATAAGGGACCGATGAAGGTTAAATAAATTACTATGCTATTTAAAGAGTTTAACAAATTTGATGCAATGTCATTAAAATCTAGCATTTTTGTAAATTTTTCCTTAGATATAACTAAAATAGACTTAACCCCATAACCTTGATGCTGTTTTTATTCGTGTTATTTTTAAAATATTTAGTTTATTTTTTTAAATACTAACACGTTTTGAACTTAATACGAATAACGTAAAAGTAACAAATTTTGACTATTTAATCGGGATGCAGAAATAAAATATTTTTTTAAAAAGTTTTTCTGAGAAGAAATTTTAACTTATTAATGTTAAAATGTTTATTACTTTTGTGTTAACTTTTAAATCTAGTTGCATATTTTTTATTTGTAAAAATAATTTTTTTAAAACTGCTTTAGCCGATCTCTGAAAGCGCTTTTAAAAAAAGCGTCTTGAGGTGAATATGATATCTCTGGACTTGATCATCTGAAATGAAAAAATAAAAAAAATTCGTTAAAATGTTATAAAGTATTTAAATAAAGGTATAAGCAAAATATAAGGAATAAGCAAAATTAGAAATAAGCTTCTCAACAAACAAAAAAATCCCTTTACAGTATTAATTTAGGCATTTAATTATTTTTAAGATATAAAATAATTTATCGGTGAGAAGTCTTCTTTATCATTAGCTCAATCAATTACTAAAAAAAATATACTTCAAGAGCTTGTGGAAAAATTTGAGGCTCATCGGTTTAACCGTTTCTGAGAAATCTTTCTCAGCGGTTTCAAAAACATAGTTTTGAGAAAATTGCGCTTAGAGTTCTGCTTTTCTGAGAGACGCTTCGAGACATTTTTTAGAAATGTGCGTGATAAAAGTATTCGTTGGATAAACGTGATTTTTTTATATATGTTAGCTATTATAAACAAAAAACAAAAATCATATGTAAGGTAACTCATTTTTTTAATTAAAAATTGTCCAAAAGGAATTAAAACAGGACAGTTTATTCCATATTTTTTATAAAAAATTAATGTATTTTATTTTAAGTTGCTCACAAAGCAAACAAAACAAAAATGAAAAAAAAAAATTAAATTAAAAATTAATTCATTAAATTCATAATTTCTTGACTTTAATATAATATCTACATAAAAAAGGTACATTTTTGTGAGAGCACTATACCTTACTGAGCGTAATTAAAAGTTCAAAACATTCTCAAACGATTCAACTCTTTTTTAAAAGTTTAAACTGACTTTTGCGATTTTATTTTCATAAAACTTTTCGTCAAAAACTTTAAAATTTAAGAAAACTCGGTTTTATCTAAGAGTACCATTACTCAAAAAGTGGACTGCATTATTATTTTTTGTATTGCATTTAAATTTATGGAAAAGTGTGGATCCCGAAAACACCGGGATTTTATGCCTTTTAAGACTAGAAAAAGTCCGAGATCATGGAATATTTGGATAGCAAGCATATATATATATATGTACATTGCGAATAAAGTAAAAAGTTTGCGTATAACCCCTTCAGAAAAATCAAACTTTAAATAGAATAATAAATGCTAAGTAAATGACTTCAGATCCTAGCATTTTTTTATTGTAAGAAGAATTTATTTTTTAGTTCTATCTTTTTAATTTTTGTTTTAGGTATGTAGTTATAATCTATCCTTTTTTAACGAACTTAAAAAATAAAAATAAATAACTGGCCATTTCAGCCCTTGAAAGGACTTTGACCTAGCTTCTTATGATCAATTGTGTTGTGCGTGTTATTAAGTTTGTACACAATTGACCGAGAAAGGGACCTACATGCTTAACGCCGACTCCGAACGGCGATGAACGTAATGTTCTTATTCTCAAGAAGCTTTACATGGCATTTGATTACTCTCTGAGGTTTGCCATTGTCTGCAGAGAGGTGGCGGCCGTACAGAAAAAATTATTTTAATTCAAATAATTTTCTGTCGCTGCTGGGTTTCGAACCTGGGTCTCCAAAGTTCGTTGACATAGCGGCCACGCACTTTAACCAACTACGCCACGGTCGCCAACGAACTTAGTTTAATGATTAACTAATGAATTATTCATGAGATTCTCAGTAAATTTTTTGAGTGTCAATAACGAAATAAATAAATTAAATAATTGTGCCTATAAAAAGGTTCAATTGGTCGGTCTTCTTCATTTCAGTTATTGAGATCTTTTTTCACTTTTATTTAAAAAAGGTATGTTGTATATAGAAGGTCATTTCAAGTTGCGTCGTTTTCGAGTTGCGTCTCGTTTTTTGGAACGCATTAACGACGCAACTCGAGGCTCTAGTGTATATAAAACAAACTGGAAAAAAGCGTCTGTTTCCCTCTGCTGCCCGTAATTATCAACCAATTTAGTTGATTTTTTTTCAAATTCAGATAATTATGATGCGAAGGTTATAGGCCAAAAAAAATAATAGGGCTGCCACCTAAATTATTTTTATTTTTACGAATTCAGTGGGCGAAGGTAGGTAAAAATGGGTTACTGAATCCGAATCTGTTGTCAGAATTTCAAAAATTGTTTTACAATAGGGTTGCCAGCTAAATTTTTCAATTTTTACGAATTCAAAATTACATATTTTTTCTACAGGGCTGTCACCTAAATTTTTGTATTTTTTCGAATTCGGTGCTGAGGCGAACACTAGCTAAAAATGGGTCACTGAATCCGAATCCGTTGTCAGAATTTCAAAAATTGTGCAATTTTTTTACCATAGGGTTGCCATCTAAATTTGTAAATCTTTACGAATTCGAGGCTGGGCGAACATAAGCTAAAGACGGGTCGCTGAAATTGAATCCGTCGTCAGAATTTAAAAAGTAAAGTTTTAGTTTAATGTTTTTAAAAGTAACATTAAAGTGCGAATTTCTAGCTAAGAAATCCATAAATTAATGAATTTAGTTAAAAAATATAGTTGAGTGTAAGAAAAGGGATTCGGTTTTTTTAAAAGAAAAATTAAAAACATGGGAAAAAATATCGGAAGAGTTAATCAGCAGTAGTAGAAGCAGCTTCAGAGACTCCAAGACCTTAAGAATCAAATATGAAAATAAAAAAAAAAAATCCAAACAAAGATTTGCACAACAGAGGCACAAGTTTATGCTACCGGTGGTGGAATAGCTGAACCATCAAATATTGATGAAATAGATGATGCCGTTCATGAGCTGCTTAACGAACAGGTCACCGGATTAGATAGTGTTGTAGATTGCGATACTATTCTTATTGTTAAGAATTGTAAAAATTTATATTTTTGGTCAAATAAATTATTAAAGTTATTTTATTTTCTTTGTTTCAGATCTCGGAGGCGCTCAGTTGTTGGAAACTAGCCAGCTACCTGATGAGCAACCTCAAACAAAAACAATGAAAGTACTAGTAAATGTAAAAAATCGAACATTCCGAGCACAAGAAAATAAAAGAAAGCTTGGTTCTGATAACTGGTCGACATTAGCTGAAGGAAAAATGATATTGGTTAAGGATAAAGGAGAACAACAGCTAGAGTTGCATCAAAAAAACAGGCTGCAGAAGAGTACGGCCTAAAAAAGAAGGAATTTAACTGCGCCATAGAAAAGCACGAGCTGGAAATGAAACATATGGAAATTGAATCTGTAAATTGCTATTTTAAAGAAAAAATGTAACTAATAAAGTTTGCTGTTTTTTTTTTTTAATTTTATTCATAATACCTTGTTAAACATAAATATATTTTCAGAGATATTAATTCGGGGAAGTATTTGAAATATGGCTGAAGTATTCAACCATTGCTTCTCTTCGTGCTCCTAAGACATTTTCTAAGTTTAAATTTCCTGCAGATACATGTAATGATAATTAACTTGATCTTCGGTGTCAGCATCCAATGGTGGGGGATCTGATTCTTTTTCTTTACAGAAAATGTTGTGAAGAATACCTGTTGCAACAACAACCATCTGCACTGTGCTGATTTTCAATCGCAATCCCATTGCTAAAATTGGAAATCATGGCTTCCATACACCAAAAGCTCGTTCTATAAGATTTCTCGTAGCAATTATGAGCCTTATTAGTTGCAAAGGATTCAAGCAATTACGTATTGGCTTCATTATGTAAGGCTAGGCTAGCCACCGTCAGCTACTAATATCTTATCACCGAATTCACCCGACTCAAATCGTGCACATATTCAGGAATTTCTGAAGATTGTTAAATTATGGCATGATCCTGGCCTGCGTGCAACAACATCTAATATGTTCAAATTTGCGTCACACAAAGCCTGCACATTCATTGTAAAAATACCTTTTCAATTTCAAAATCAGTCAGTTTGTCCCCCTATATTAAGAATTATATATGTTGGGATTAAGTTTCCGGGTTATTATTGCTATTTTTAAATACCTGGAGACTGTATTTTAACGTGTGTACAATCTAACGCTGCAATTACATTTGGAAATCGAGCTTAGCGGTAAAAACCAAGAACAGTGTTATTTATTTCATCACTGTTTAGTGGAAACTTCAAATATTGTTCACGTAACATACAGGGAGCCAAAGACACTTTCTTAACAACTTTGGAAACAGTTGATTTGGCCACACCACAAAAATCGCCTGATGAGATAAGCATGCCTTCACTGGCAAAGAAGCGAATAGTCATCAGAAACATAGTTTCGACAACAATTATTCCTATAATGATGATGCTATGAGTTTCACCTCTAGTAATATGTTATTTAACAGAAATATAATTATTGACCAATTAGTTTAATTGGCTATGACCGGCGCTATCTGATTCAAAACACGTTGAGCAGTATGCTTGCTCATCCTAAATCGAGTGTAAAATTCAGAATCTCTCCACATATCAAAGTGATTATGTCTTTCTCGAAATACTCTTGGTCGTGGTGAGTAGATAAGCAGCGATAAATCCTCACCGCTCATGTCCTCAAAGTCGCTCATTCCAAAATTTTTAATTTAAAATTCAACACCACAATTCAAATTAATATTTCAATTCATTATTTTCACTGATTAATCAAGAAAATATTGAAATCGAACGAAGTTGAAACTTCGGATTAAAGTTAATCTTACAGTGAGAAACGATTTTTTAAGTTGAACGTTGGTTTAAACAAGGTTTTCCTTAAACTTAAAGTTAAACTGACACTGAGAAACCGGGCCTTAGCATTCCATCGGAATTTTAGCGTCTTCAATTCCCTGTTCGCCTTATATTCGCCGTTACCATCAAAAAGTCTCAAGGACAATCTTAGTGGTTGGTGGATTTTCCGTTGGTGACAAAAACCCAAGAATTTTGTTTATCTAAAAGCATTGTAATAAATGGTTTAATTTTATTTAAATTGTTGGAAAGTTTTTTTTTTGCCTGGCAAAGCAAGCTTGGGTTCAGCTGGTATATATATATATACAGCCGTGGACATATAAATAGCACAAAAATACATGTAGTGTGTTTCACATGAATTGAAATAAAATACATAGAGGAAAACAAGAATTTATTTCATGGTATTTGAGTTTAACATTAAAAACTTAAAATCAGTAGTAACTTTGTAATTACGAATTAAATATTAGAAAATAAATCAAAAATCTGAAATTGCTTCTTAGCTGAGGTGGACATATAAATAGCACAATTTGGATTCTGAAAAAAAGACATAGTAATTTATTTTTATTTTACAATGACCTTACGAATATGCTAACTAGTACTTGTTACTGCATCCCGAATTGACCAAAACAGCCCGACATCTTCGTACCATACTCTACACAAGCTTCCTGACCTTATCCTTCGGAATAGAGTACCAAGTCTTCTCAATTCCACTCAATAACTCATCTAAATTTCGAAAATTTTGGTTGCTTATGCTGACGTTCACATCATTCCATAAATTTTCTATGGGACTGAGGTCTGGGCTTTGAGCCAGCCAATTCAAAATATTTATTTTTTTCCTTTTTTTAGCCAATCAATCACAACCTTTGCCGTTTGATTTGGATCATTATCGTGCATAAACGTCCACCTAATATGCATGTTCTCAAATGCAAATAGTTCCATCTGGTTGTTAAGAATATCTAAATACATATTGTGGCGTAGTTGTTTAAAGTGCGTGGCCGCTATGTCAAAGAACCTGGAGACCCAGGTTCGAACCCCAGCAGCGGCAGAAAATTATTTTAATTAAAATAATTTTTCTGTACGGCCGCCACCTCTCTGCAGACAATGGCAAACCTCAGAGAGTAATAAAAATGCCATGTAAAGCTTCTTGAGAACGAGAACATTCCGTTCATCGCCGTTCGGAGTCGGCGTTAAGCATGTAGGTCCGGTTCTCGGTCAATTGTGTACAAACTTAATAACACGCACAACACAATGGATCATAAGAAGCTAGGTCAAAGCCCTTTCAAGGGCTGAAATGGCCAGTTATTTATTTTTTTTTTTAACATATTTTTATCCATTATTCCTGGTATACGAAAAATTGGCCCAACGCCATGCCAGGAAAAAGCTCCCCAAGCCATTAAATTCCCTCCTCTATGCTTTAATGATTTTTTTGTATACTTACGATTCAACTCTTGGCGTTTGGGGCACCGAACAGTAGTTTTTCCATCTTTTACCATCAACCCTATTAAATTTAGTTTCGTCAGTTCAGAGCACGTTCTTCCAAAATTGGTCTTCTTTATTCACATGGGCCCTTGCAAACTCTAAATGTTACTTCATTTTTATACCTCCACGTTTAAAAAACGTAAATGGGGGTATATTAATTTTGTCACTCCGTTTGTAACGCCCATAAGGAGGCGTGGTAGGTATAGAAAAGTATATGTATTATTGATCAGCATCACCACCCGAGTTGATTTAGCCATGTCCGTCTGTCTGTCCGTCTGTCGTCACGATTACAGCCGTAATTTTCAATCTATCATCACGAAATTCAATATTTAAGCTTTTATCTAAAAAATAAAGGTCAAGTTCGTAAATGAGCCAAATCGGATGAAAACCACGCCTACCTCCCATACAAAGTGCCTTTATCAAAACGGTAAAATCTCTTAGAATTCCACAAAAATTAATATATGGACTTGAAATTTTGCATATTAACTTTGATATATAACATGCACTTTGTGTATAAAATTCAACCAAATCGAGTGAAAACCACACCCACCTCCCATACAAAGTGATTTTATCAAAAATGAAAGCGAATATTTTCTGTTAAAACTATGTAGGTATAACAAACATGTTTTATACAAATAAACATTTTATTGACGGCTTAAGACTTTGAATATACTTCGGTTCGGACGTGGGGGTATTTTAACTTCGGCCCAGTCGAAGATCATTTCTTACTAGTTTTTTTTTTTTTTTAAGTGAAACTTCTTAGGCGGCGCTTCGACATTTGAATGAGAATATTGAGGAGAGAAATTTCAAGGTCAATTTACTTCATTTCGTTACACGATAGAGAAGAAAGATATGTTTTACAGTAGAGAGAATGAGAGAGATATACATTATATAAAAGACTTAAAAAATTTGCTTGTCATAGCTGAGGATTGAACCTGCGAACTAACGATTGCAAAGACAACGCTCTATCCAACGAGCTAAACCCTTCATATATAAATTTGCTCTATATACCAATTAATCAAACTACTTTTGCTGTAGATGCCCAGCGGGAAAATAAAAAGCGTTCCTAAAAATAGCGATCTGCTTTTCAGAGTTCAGAGTTGTGGAGCTGATGTTTTTATACACATTTTGTTCTTAACAAAAACATCGGAAAATAGCACAGCAGTAAGACATTTGATTGTAATGCGAGCGGTCCGAGTTCAATCCTCGCATATTTAAAAATTTTCTCGCTTTGTTTTTTGTTTTTTTAAAGAGCTTTTTAACTATTTGTTTGTTAAGAAGCGCTTTCATCCTAGGATATCCAATATAAATTTTAATATGAATTTGGTTTACTTAAAAAGCGCTTCAAATGTGTGATATAAAATTATATAAAAACACAAATTCATGAAGCATATGCTGTCGCCCATGACGCTAACTTGACTCTGTGCGCAAGAAAAGTTGGAATAAGTTCTTTCAATAGATAACTATTTTATACATATTGTAGTTATATAATTTTATATCGAAATATTATTAATAATAGTAAGTATGATATGTTTGATATAAGTAATATTAATACGTACATATATATGTTGAACTAAAAATATATCAAGTTGTATTCTGCATTCACATCTATATGTAAATACGACGCAAATTGGTTATCAAGTTAATTGCTTTTCGGCCAAAGGTCCATACAAATGAATATTAAATAAACAGAATATTTTTTTTATAAAAACTTTTTATTGAATTTCTTTGCCTTTAAGGTTCGATTATGCAATTGTAAATCTATCTTATGAAAAATAAGTGTAAGTGGTTGGTGAAATCGTAACGTAACCTAGCGCAGCGAAGGGTTCTATTCCAGATAGAACTCTACGCCACGTTACGTTGCGTAGCTTTACGATTGCATAATCGAGCCTTTACACTAAAATGGTTCTTATTCTAGAAGAGAAAAAGAGTATACAAAGAAGAAGTTTCACTTCTTTACTGTATACACGGTATACTGTATCTTTTTTTTGTTAAGAGCGGCTTTCTTCGGCTAATGCGTCCATAAAGATTAGCTTCATGTAGTCTCCTAGATACTAGTTTTCTTAAAACATTAAGGTTATTTTCTTCATTTATTTCCCTCATAATTTGCTTTGCTGACTTGAAATGATCAGCCTTACTTTTGTGAACATAAGTCTATCAGTAGAATCGGTGGTTTTACGAGGTCTAGGATTGCGCGGCTTATTCTCGAAATTATTTAAACTATTTGATTTAACCAGCTTGAGTGCATTATAGACCATTTTTCACGAAATTTTGAGAATATCCGCGATTTCAGATGGTTTATGCCTTTTCGACTTAGTTCGTGAATTATAGACCTTTTTCCGGAGTTGAATTTTTGCCACGACCCATTTTATTTAGAATCGGCGAAATTAACCGAATACAACTCTAAAATTTTTACAAACACCCGATCTTTGTTAACTTTTATTCACCAACTAACATGTGTGCTATTTATATGACCACAGCAGATCGTACATGCCTATACAGAAAGTGATGGCCTGAGCAAATAAAAGTAAGTAACGATACATCTCTCTCAGAGTTTTAAAAAACGTCACACTGGAGTCTCAAATAATTATAACTACAGTTAATGAATGCATTATTAGGTTCAAACGAAACGTTTAAAAAATAGTTTGACATTTGTGCTATTTATGTGTCCATGGCTGCATATAGTTATGGAAACTAGCAGTTATACTGTAATACGATCTTAGGAACTTTTTTCACAATGGATCAACTTACGTAGTACCAGTGGCGTTCCTAGGCTTGGTGACACCCGGGGCGGATACTCATGGTGTCACCCCTATAAAAAATTTTTAAATGCAAAAAGAAACCAATTCGATGAGATTAAGTGTTTTTATTATTATCTTTATGTTTTCCGAAAAAAAAACACAACATATCGTCCGTCCCCTTCATGCCAAAAACGCCAATGTGAATTTTAGTGTTTTTTGGGAAATTGAGTTTAAAGATTCGAATGGCTCAGAAAAAGCGAAACATCCACATTTTCCAAAATTTCTTTTCGGAAATGGATGGCACATGTCTTCGTTATACACAGTTAAAATTTGGTTCCAGTTACTCAACAAAAACATTAAAAAAAAAACTTTTTGTGCAATCATGTAACAATTATTGCTTGAAAATTGTATTAAAATAAATCTCAAAATCATGAAAAAAGCTCCATCAAAAAAATGTCTTTCATAAGTACACAGCAAATTATGTTCTTCGTCAACAGAAAAAAACAATCAATGTCCTATCTCATCGGTAGCGGGTACAAACTAATTTTTAGTGAAAAAAATGTGCACAAAATTCTGAAAATTTTGAACATGCGACTCTGTAAAAACTTTGGTAATGAAGACAATTGCAAAATTCCTTCTGCAGTTTATTTTTCAAAGCATTGTTAATGTCTTGAACCAATAATTTCAGAAATTGACCTTATGACCTGGGAGTTATATGGAAAAAACTGAATACATTATCAGAAAAATGCTATTTTTGAGATTGAAACAAATCACAAAAATCGAAATGGACACTTCTTGCCATTTTTTTATCAAAATACATTGTTCTCAGCTTTCTTCAAAAATAGAAAAAAAAATCATTGATCTATCTCATCACTTTTAAGCTCATTTTTAGTCTCAAAAATAGCATTTTGCTCGTAATGTATTCAGTTTTTCCATATAACTCCCAGGTCAGAAGGTAAATTTCTGAAATGATTGAATTGATTGCTTTGAAAAATAAACTGCAGCAGGACTTTTGCAATTGTCTTCATTACCAAAGTTTTTATAGAGTCGCATGTACAAAATTTTCAGAATTGTTAATTTCCTTTATGCCAAAAAAACCAATGTGCACATTTTTTCACTAAAACTGAGCTTGTAACCGCTACTGATGAGATAGATCAATGCTTTTTTTTTCTATTTTTTAATAAAGGTGAGGACAATGTATTCTGATAAAAAAAGTGTCAAGAAAACTCCATGTCGATTTTAGGGAATTTTTAAATCCTAAAAATGTACCATTCTTGAGAGAAAAGTTAATTCTTAGCCGCTACAAAGTAGGAAGACCACTGATTTTCTTCACTTTTGATGCAAAAAAATTATTCTGAACGTATCCTCAAAAGAAAAATAAAAACAAAGATATTTACTAATATTGGAAATATTTAAAGTGAAAAAATGTGCACATTGGCGTTTTTGGCATGAAAAAATATCAGAAAATCCACATAGATGGTTTTAGCATGGAATTTTATAATTTTTTCTAGGCCGAATTGGATTTTCTTATTTTGGGGGAATATTTTTCAAAAACTCAAAAACCATGTGTTTTCACATTAGCGTTTTTGGCACAGAAGAGACGATATGACAAACAATAAGAATTTGTAAAAAACAGAACAAAACTATTACATTTCCAGGTGTCTACATATTTCGATATGTAGGCATAAGGTAAAAAGATAACTTATTAACTTCGCAGTCTTAAAAACTGACGGAACAAATATATTACATTTTCAGGTACATATTTGTATATGTAGGTATAAGGTTAAACAAAGAAATCTTATTAATGACGTTTTCTTAAAAACTAACTTTTCTTACTTTAAGAGCTGCAAAATTTTAAATAACCTCATCGAAATCAATATTACTTGCAAGCTCGTTTTCAATGGATAAAATAGAAAGATTGGAAAGCCTTGCCTGTCACATGGAAGACCTTAAATAAGTATTCATTCATTTTAGCTTTGAAAAACTCCTTTCGCATGAATCTACTGATACACAAATTGTTAGAAATAATTTCAACGCGACAAAATGGGACACACATTTTTTAACGTAATTTATTTGTACCTTTCTCTTCCTGTTTGAGAAATAAAAAAAATATCGATATGGTGTCACCCCTAAAATGGTGGTACCCGGGGCGGACCGCCCCCCCCCCCGTCACCGCCTAGGAACGCCACTGCGTAGTACGAACAGTATGGCCGTTAGGTTGGATTGGTTTTTAAACATATTCCGGCAGATTTCTTCAGCTGCCAAGAGCGAATTAAAAATAATAAAATATTATTTTGTTTATTTTTGTGTTCCACAAAAACAATCAGCGCCGCTTATGCCGTGTGTAGCATCTATTTTTATAACAAAATCAAATAAAAAGTGAAATTTTCTTAATATTGCTGATGAAAGCAAAGATTTTGCTTTTGATTTCCTCTTCAAACGTCTTTATTCTTATTTTGGCTAGCTTAGTTTTTCATTCATTCAATTTATCGCATAAATGTCAAAATGAACCAACTAGTAATTAAGTTATTTAATATTCGCCAATAATTAATGGATATTTTTTGGCCCATCTCATTTGTAGCTGCTATGTTGTGTGTGAGGGGATTTGGAATAATACAACCTCAACACTTAATTAAATATAAAATAGGTTATTTTTACATTTTATGATGTGTGCTTAATTATGATCAAGACAGCGTGCGACAGACAAATTGGCAACAGCCGCTGTTATTATTATAAATTTAATCGAGTGTTTGTTGGGGATTGTGTTAGTTTCATGCGGCAGCATTTAAACAGTTTATGATGACGCACTGACGATGAAAAAACAATCTTTTAAAATTTGGGGACGTTTATGTTGCTGATTTTCATATATTTTTGAGAGTGCTACTTTGGTGTTTCATAAATTAAAACATTTAATGTGGATGTAGGTGAAATCTTTTGACTAACGAGTTGTCCGTGCTATCTATGGTTTTGTTGTTTTTAAATTAACTTTTGGCAGTTTTTTTATTGTTGTTTTTATTAAAATAGTTTCTTAAATAGAAGTGTTGATGGCGTTAGCAAGTTCCATCAAGTTTGTATCATAGGCTGGATTGTACACGAATTATTTGGGTAGCTTAGCTACATAATTAACGTGCGTCAGGTGCAACCATAATGAGCAGCGGAGGGTTAAACCAGTTTAAATGTTGCCTGTTTTTATTTTATTTTTCGTTTCATTGATTAATTAAGTAACTTTCTGTTTGGCTGTGTGTCTGTGTATGAGCTTAAACATTAATTACACTATGAAAAACAACAAAATTAATGAAGAAACCTACCAATTGAATGCAGCTTGCGGGGCAACCATTTTTTCTCCAGTCTTAATATAATTTATAGGCCACTGATCTTTTTATTGAAGCTCTCCTCCACCTAGCAGTGAACACTAGAAATTAATGCATTTTTCTCAAACCTTTCGTTAGTTACATTGTCTTCATTCACTCTACTTTTTTCACTTTGCCACTTCCACTTTTATGCTAATTTAATTGCCGCAAATTCAAGGTCGTTTTAGTTGAAGCCACTCTGCTTTAATGCATTTTTTTTTTCATACAATAATAATCAGCAGCATTTCTTATCATTTTATTTGTGATTTTTTCAATTAAAAGTTTGAATCTATTGACCGAAAAACTTTTCAGTCCAAATTGTACACACACGTACGCACTAATATTCACTGCTTTTTGCTGACTTGCGAAAAGAAGTCCAAAAACACAATTTCTTTTTTCTTTCAAAACAACACGACGCGCCCATAGAACCGCACTTCACAGAATTTAAAACCGAATAAAATGCTGCAAAGAACGCAGGCTGTATAATTTTCCATTGCGTCTTGTTTGTTGTTGTGTTTGCTTGTAACTTTTGACAGTTCACGAAAGAGATAGTTTGAGGTGTTGCGTACATGTGCTGCTCAAGGATAGAGTGAGCAAACTACTGTATGGATTAAAACTGTCTTACCCACAAACCAGGTAGTGTGCACAGCATACTTTTAGGCTGAAGTAGCTAAGGCAGTTATTTTGAATAAGTGTTGCGTAGTTTTGAGCTGTAAAAGGGTAACTGTGGGCATTGCAGTTTATAGGGTAAGCACAACATCCTTGGACAATATTAAAACTTTTAAAGATTCTTGCAGTGCCAAAAGGTTTTATGGCACGATTACGATTTCCGTGGCCCCAAGATCTGAATATGCGGATCTGAAGATCTCATTGAGAAAATAAGATTCACCGAAGGATTTATCGATATATTGATTATTTATCGAGTTATCGATATTTAAAAAAATATTTTTACTAAAGGAAGTCTTAATGTGAATTCGACTAAATCTATGCTAATATTTAACCGATCGGTAAAATTTGGGTATCATTCGATAACAAACTTAAATATCTTCAAAATGAGGTATAAATAAAAAATTTTTTACTTAATATAATTACACTACAGATGGTTTTTCGGCTTGATATATATTTATTTTTATTAAAACCGTTATTTTCTTCAAAAAATACGTAATAAAAGTAAGTAAAACATAACACATGGTAACAGCTGAAACATTTCGGTTGGTGTATAGCATGTTATACTTGTTTCCCCTATTTCTACCATTATTCTCATTTTTATATTGTTAATAGATTAAACAACAATCATACGGTTTTTATTTTGCTTTTGAAAAATACAATTTTGATGTACTGTTGATAAACATCAACAACTTTCATCTTCATCACGAAGCACAAAAGAATCGCAAGCACATCGAATATTCGAATCATATTAATTATGATTCGCATCGTATTCTTTTTATATAAGAGATACGGATTCTTATTTTATTTCACCAAAAAAAAAAAAAAAAAACAGAAAAATTGTGCAATTTGTAAAAGGCAGAGCCATTTTTTTTATAAAAATTATGAAAATTATCAATATGTACTTCAGAATATAACAAACAACCTTTAATAAAAGTCTATCTGGCTCCTTTTACAGAAAAAGTACCGTTCTTATTATTTAAGGATTTATTTATCCTTGTTCTTATTTTTGTTCCTTTCTTTTGATCCCAAACTTGTCCTTATCCTTATCCTTAATCAAATTGTTGATTTAATTCATTCCTAAATTTCTGATCCTACCCTTGTTCTTATCTCTTTCCCTGTCCTTTTCTCAAGAACATCTTGTTCTGTGTCAAGATTTTCGTTGCTATCCTTATCCCAATTTTATTGACATCAAGAAAACTTCATCTTTCTGCAAAAATTTATTAAAATATTGGAGTATTCGTTGTATGAAAAATATAAATGACAAATAAATATAGAAAACCTTAAGTAACACAGTGCAACACGAAAAAAATAACCATATACGGACACCACTACGTGATAAAAGACTAAAAAAAAAAAGACCCGTGTCTCCCAATTTTTCTCAAAGTCATGCACTTTTTTGTTTATGGGCCGCCAAAGATTTGGGGCCTCGGTATCATTTTCGCAAAAAAGTGATCATTTTCTCGGGCTCATATCTTGCAAATCGTTCAGAATTTCGATTTACTCTCTGAGGCAAAGTTGTAGCTCTTGTCATAAAGAACAAAAATTGCGAACATATAAAATCAAAAAACTTCACCTTCCAGTTTAAAATCGCAAAAAACCTAAAAAAATTCGATTTTTTTTACCTTTTTTCCCGTGTTCAGGTCCATAGGTAGCAAACCGTTCAAAATTCAAGGAAACAATCTTTGGTGGCCCATAAACAAAAAAGTGCATGACTTTGAGAAAAATTGGCAGACACGGGTCTTTTTTTTTAGTCTTTTATCACGTAGTGGTGTCCGTATATGGCTATTTTGCCATGACTTAAAAAATTACACACAGTGTAATCTAAAGCACAACAAGGTCTCACGTCCACGCTGTCTAATGTTTTGACTGAAAAGTAATATTGTTCCATTTTGGGAATTTTTTGGCAATGTCATCTTACACTATCCCGTAATTATCTCGGGATAGTGAAAACCTTTCGACATTGAACTTATAACTCGTCAATTCGTATATTTAAAATATCACTTGTCTATACAAGTTGGAAAATTTTTCCTTAGATGAAAACTAAAATCCCAAGAAAACACGAAGCCCAAAGAATTCCAATGAACCAAATGGTTTCATAGAATTTGTCAAGAAATTACAAATTTTGGTAAAAAAAAAAACCCCAAAAAGTTCCAATTATCCAAATAATATAGTTTCATGTATAATTCCAGTAGAAGCTTTCTTCTCCAAGGACCCCATAAAGCTCAAAAAATTTCCTATTTTTTTTTATTCTTTTGGTAATAGAACCACCGTTTTTACCCCAAGAAGTCAGCAAAACCATTTGTAAAAGAGTCGTTGATATTCGGTAATCCAGAGAACCACAAAATTGCGTATGGCCCGTCTAGTTCCATTGATTGTCCCTCTGTAACCCACATGTTAAAAAATATAGATTTTGGTCTTAGTGAAATCCAGATTGATATAATATATGGTATGATGGGTGTGATGTGATGAGAATGTTATGATGGTTGGGGATGGTGAGTATGGTATGATAAATATGGTATGATGGGCATGTTATTATTCTTATGGCATAATGGCTTCAGTATAATGATTATCATACGATAGACATGGCATTATTGATATAATGTTATGGATGTGGTGGAATGAGTATGATATGATGAATATATCGTGATGGTATAATATAGCTACAGAAACTTGTAGTAAATATTTTGATCTCGAACTCATTCTCCTATGGAAAGAGATTTTGTTTTTGATTTAATTTTAATAAGTGTGAAGTATTTAAGACGTTATCATATGACATAATATATGTAGCTTCGATTAATAAAGATAATTTACACCTAGTTTCTTTTCTTCAAACTAGTTTCAAGTTTCTTCAAACTTTAAGGTCTTATTTAAGATTAAATTCATATTTTAATTTTGCGTAATGGTATTAAAACATATTTTATTTGCTCTAACCATTATATATTGGTTTGAAGTCTTAGTCACCAGACTAATAATGTGTTTAATTGAACCATTTGAACAATAATGGAAGTGACACAATACATCCTTCTACACAGAAAAAAAAGAACCAATGTAAGACTGTGTACGGAATTATCTAATATTATCTTGCATTCTTTTTACCTTAACCATGTGACGTCCTTGCAGATTTTCAAAAAACTAATTAGACCAAAAAGCATCGGCATTGTATGGAATTGTCACTCTCTGAGAGAAAAGTTTCATAACTAAACAAAAAAATGTTTCATTGTTAAGGTTAATTCTCTGACCTTATGACAAATATAATAAAATAATGATGCCGAAATTCAGGAGCAAAAGCAAAAGCAAAAGCAAAAGCATTTCGAGAATTCACGTCCAGAAAATTTTTTACGCGATAGAGCCATGGTTTTATCACCTGTACGATATGTGGCAAAGCCATAGGAAAAGAAAAACAAAAGTTAAAGTAAGATGCAACTGTTGAGGCAAAAACATAAATAAAACAAAAAATATAAACAGTAAAGCATTACATAATAATGAAAATAGAATAAAATAAAAATTAAAATTTAACAAACAATATTAAAATAAAAATAACTGTAAAAATATTAATAAAATAATAATAAAAGTAAAAATTGAAATAATAATTAAAATAAAAACAATGTAAAAATTTATATAAAAATTAAAAATGAAATAAAAATATGAATACAAATGAAAACAAAACATTGCAAATTAATTATCAGCATTAAAATAAAAGAAATTATTAAAAAATAAAAATAAAATTATAAAAATAATAAAATAAAAAACAGTAAAAATTAAACTTGAAAGAAATATAAAAAAAATATAACTAAGAACTTAAATAAAACATTAAAAAATAATAAAATCAAAAACTTTCATAATAACATCCCATTAAAAATTAAATTTAAAAATCTAAACAAAACTTGAAAAAACATAAAAATTACAAATTGAAATAAAATTTTAAATAATAAAATTAAAAATAATTAAAACAACAACTCATTAAAAAATAAAATTAAATATAAAAGTTAGAATAAAATAAAAACAAAAAAAAAATAATAATAAAAAAGTTAATAAGACCAGTAAAAAATTTTAATTCATATTAAAATTTTAATTAAATAAAAAAAATTTTGAAAAACATATATCAAAATATAAGAAAAATTTTAAATAATACCACTTTAGATAATAATAAAATTAAAAAAATTTGAACAACATCTAATTAAAAACTAAAACATATATAAGAAGTACAATAAAAATAAAAAAAAAACAAAATAAAAAAAACAAAGTAATTGCATTACAATCAAACTAAATTAAAAGAAAATAAAAAAATAAAATTAGACAAAATATAAATAAAAACATAATTTAAAATTGAAATAAAACTTTCAATAATAATAAACATAAAAATAATTATAACAATATCTCATTAAAAAATAAAAAGAAATATAAGAAATAGAATAAAAATAAAAAAAAAACTATAAAAAATAGTAAAATATTATAAAAGCCGAAAAAGTTTTAGTAAAAATTAAACAATAAAAAATTAAACTTTACAAAATATAAATAAAAATATAATTACAAATGCATATAAAATTTTAAATAATAATAAAAATAAAAATATTTTTAACAACATCTTCTTAATAAATAAAAAGAAATATAAGAATAAGAATAAAAAAAAAAATGAATAAAATTAAAAAAATTAGAACAATTTTTGACAAAAATTACAAGAAAATAAAAAGAAAAATAAAAAGATATATAAGAATAAAAAATAAAAAAAAAAAAATAAATAACTGGCCATTTCAGCCCTTGAAAGGAATTTGACCTAGCTTCTTATTATCAATTGTGTTGTGCGTGTTACACGGTGAGACCGCCAAAAAGTTTCAGACTAAATTCTTAAAAATTCCGAGAGAGGGACATCTTGTGATTATATCGCGACCAGTCCGACCTCTCAGTTCCATCACAATTTTTTTTTAAAAATTCTCAAAGTTAAAAAGTTGGAATTCTAATATTCCGACTTTTAACAATTTTTTACATATGCTTAGGTTGTGAGAATTTAAAAACAAAATGCACTTTTGTTCAATTGAATTAAACGTTAAATTTAACAGTGCCAAAAGATTTTTGAAAAAAAATATATAAAGTGGGTTTATCGCAATGGAGAAGTCAATTTTTCAAAAATTTTGTACAAATGTTAGTTGTTCTTTATTTTTTTTAAAAATGGTAACAAACAAAAATACTTAGTTCTTTTACAGGAATTATTAAAACTACTAAGTACCTTTCAAAAAAGTCTAAGAGAACTGAAATCAGTTGAAAATTGGAAAAATGGCAGAAGTTTTAAGGTGTTTTTTAAATCGACAATCATCGATTTTTCTGATATACGTTCACAGCGTTCAAACTGCTGCCATTTAACCAAATAATAACGGATTTTGCTCATATATGGATTGTTAGAATGCACAAGCCAAATATCACATTTTGCGATTCTAGTTTTTGTAGAACATAAAAACGGCGATATCTTATGACTGCGAATAATAAAAGTTTTATTAATTTTTTGGGATAAAGGTTCAAATTTTGATTGAATGTATGTTTGTGCCTTTATTGTAAATTGTATTTATGTTGGTGCTCTTCACAACAACTCATCCAGTGCCAAAAACAAACACAAATTAGCAATAAAAGATTGCAAATTTTTATTTTTGTACCGGTCCACCATTGTTTTTGTCGTTTGATGGAAGCGCTCGCCTTGTTCATCAGACTTGGTTGGAATTGGCTGTTCGAATACATCTATATGATGGTGCAGAAAGAGTACTTTAAGCGACATTCGAACATTGAGCTGGTTAAACGCTTCCATAAAATCAGTGACAAGACTTGGTGCTGCGTTTTCTTCTGGAACTGGATGTAGACATAGTGTCTTGATACACGTATGACTTCTGCATTTTTCGATTGAATTTCAATACTTTTTTGTTGACACAACAGTAGCAGAACTTTTAGCATGACGATGAACAGATTTCCAATCACAGGTATTCCGAATGGCATTACTTTCTTGAAGCCTTTTATGAAAGCCAACATAATGTATTGCAAGGAAAATAAAAAATTGGGTGCCCAAGAAACATTTTTTTGCATATCAAGGACAAAATAACTTTTATAAGCGTTTTGAACTTCATCTAAAATCGCTTGACGATATGATTTTAGTGTATATCTAAACAAACGTAACAAAGAGTGTTTATTTTATCGCACATCATGAATAAAAAAGTCTGAAAAGTATAACAGATGGTAAACCCATTGCCTCAGTAAAAAGTCTGAACACACTTTTCACTTTTTTGATCTGCTCAAAGTACACAATATTTTACTTACCGCAGGATATAACAACAGCAAGGAGCTCTAATAAAATTTCTTTCGGAAATAATTTGGAAAATATGCAATGCACTTTTCACTATTCAAATTACACAATTCCAAATAAAATAGCACAAATAAGAAGTTTTCAATCGTATAGACACTCAAATTATCTCACAACAATCTTGTGATATCTTGTTTGATATCGCCTTTTTTTTTTTTCCAAAAACTGGAATCGCAAAATGTGACATTTGGCTTGTGCATTCTAACAGGCCATATATGAGCCAAATCCGTTATCATTTGGTTAAATGGCAGCAGTTTGAACGCTGTGAACGTATATCAGAAAAACCGATGATTGTCGATTTAAAAAACACCTTAAAACTTCTGCCATTTTTGCAATTTTCAACTGATTTCAGTTATCTTAGACTTTTTTGAAAGGTACTTAGTATTTTTAATAATTCCTGTAAAAGAACTAAGTATTTTTGTTTGTTACCATTTTTAAAAAAAATAAAGAAGAACTAACATTTGTACAAAATTTTTGAAAAATTGACTCGTCCTTTGCGATAAACCCACTTTATATATTTTTTTCAAAAATCTTTTGGCACTGTTAAATTTAACGTTTAATTCTATTGAACAAAAGTGCATTTTGTTTTTAAATTCTCACAACCTAAGCATATGTAAAAAATTGTTAAAAGTCGGAATACTAGAATTCCTACTTTTTTACTTTGAGAATTTTTAAAAAAAAAATGTGATGGAACTGAGAGGTCGGACTGGTCTCGATATAATCACAAGACGTCCCTCTCTCGGAATTTTTAAGAATTTAGGCTGAAACTTTTTTAAAGGTCGAATCGGTCACACAGTGTTATTAAGTTTGTACACAATTGACCTAGAACCGGACCTACAGGTTCAACGCCGACTCCGAACGGCGATGAACGGAATGTTCTTGTTCTCAAGAAGCCTTACATGGCATTTTAGTTACTCTCCGTGGTTTGCAATTGTCTGCAGAGAGGTGGCGGCCGTACAGAAAAATTATTTTAATTCAAATAATTTTCTGTCGCTGCTGGGGTTCGAACCTGGGTTGACATAGCGGCCACGCACTTTAACCAACTACGATACGGACGCCACTAAGAATACGAAATATAAGAATACGAATAAAAAAAAATTAAAAGTAGAAAATATTTTAACTAAAATTAATTGAAATTATTTGTCAATAGAAAACTTGAAAAAACATTTATAAAATTAAAAGTAAAAATCGAAATAAAACTTCAAGTATTAATAAAATTACAAATAGTTTCCACAAAATAGTTTCCACAAAATCTCATTGAAAAATAAGAAGAATTATATGAGTTAGAATACAAATAAATAAATAAAAAAAAATCAATTAACTCAGAAAAAATTTCAATTAAAATTAATTAAAAAATAGAAAGAAAACAAAAAAAAAATATAACCAAGAATTGAAAAAAAAACTTTAAATAATAATAAAAATAAAAAAATTCTGGTAAGATTTCATTAAAAAATAAAAACAAATTTAAGAATTAGAATAAAAATTAAAAAGAATAATTAATACAATCAGAAAGAATTTTAATTAAAATGAAAATAAAATAAAAACCTAGAAAACCTGAAAAAACATATAAAAAAATATAATTAAAAATAAAACAAAATTTTAAGTTATAATTAAATTAAGAATGACTATAATAACATCTCATTAAAAAGTTATCTCATTAAAAACCAAAAACAAAAACATAAAAAAACAAAAAAAAAAAAACCAAATCAGAAAAAAACTTGAAAAAATATAATTAAAAATAAGAAATAAAACTTGAAAAAATATAATTAAAAATTGAAATATAACTTTAAATAACAATACAAATAAAAATAATTATAACAATTTATTAAACAAAAAAAAAAAAAAAAAAGTAGAATGAAAATCAAAAAAATAAAATAAAAATTTGAATTAAAATAAATATTTCTGTGTTATGGCAACACACACACTCAAACACACACATACACATATTTTAACAACACTAATAATATAACTAATAATAAAATAAAATACTAATACTACTAATAAAATTTTTTAACATGCATTTTAAAAAAACAAGAATTTTACGAAAAAAAATTTCAACCTGGCAATGCTTTTGCTAAAATGTGGCCAGATGGATCAATTGTCCAACGATATAAATCTAGTTGTTTTTTTGAATTACCGCTAGGGTTGAATTTATTTTGCAGCATTTTGCTACCTGCCAAAGTTGCAACCCACGCTCTTCCATGACGCCATGGCCTACAAATTGTCCACAATTCATTTTCACACATAGGGCAACGTTGGAAGCCAATTTGGGGTATTCCAAAGCTCCCACAAATACACAAACAAACACACACACATACCCACAAAAACGAACAGCATGAGTCAACAAAATAAAATTTTCTGCGCTTCACAACGCACAACTGGCGGCTGGCCATATCCGCAACATTACCAGTAGCAGCAGCAGCAACTTTCCAGGCACTCCTGCCACTAGCCGTGCGCTCGTCTTTGCCCATGTTCGCCATATTGATTTCCCCTGCAGGCGCCATGAACAAGCTACCAACAACCAACTACCATCCATCCACCCATCCATTCATCCAGCCATCCACCCATCATCCATCCAGTAAGCCAGCCAACCGACCAAGTCTTACGAGCGAGCCACAAACGTAGACGTTCAGTCGCGTTCGTTTCGTCGTTGAATTGTGTCGTCTTCGAGTTGTCGTGGTCGTCAGCGCCGTTGTCAGCATTTATCAAACGAAGCGAATCTCAATTTTGAAGAATATAAATTTTTCCTTGAAAGAAAAAATTAAATAATTATTCCCCCGAATCAAACGAGCAACGAAAAACGTTAAACATCCTGCTGGAAAAGAGCAGACATTGAAGATAAAACGGTGCGTGTCTTTTAATGGGGCCAGCAGCAGCTGTTTGTGAAAAAAAAAATTGAAAAAATTTTATTGCATATTTTTGGGAGCATGAAAATTAGACACTGTTATCGATTTGTACAGCTCCATTTCACCAGCGCATAGCGCCGCACGCCTGCCAACATGGCCAAAATAGAGGCTAACGAGTTTAAATACCGTTATAATAATGCATAAGTTTTGTTTAATTTTCGTGTGCTTGTTCAATTGTTGTTGTTAGTTTCATTTTTTTTTTCTGTGCACTACAGTTTCTTTAAAATCGATTGAAAAATTTTGCTCATATAGTTTTTTTTCTTTTTTTCTTCCTGCATTTAATTTTATATAGTATAGAAATGAATTGAGAAAAAAAAATGTTTCTTTGCTAACGTGTTCTGTGTGTGAGATCACCGCACTTGGCATTCGTGCAGAGAGCCAAACGAATCCAAATCGGTCGTTCTTCGGTTTTATATCATCATTAAAGAAAATCAAAAAAGAAAAAAGTAGAAAACAAAATATATACAAAAAAAAAGAGGAAAAAAAGAATAGTCAGTTTCCAGTTTTATTCTTGGTGTGTCTTATTTTAGGTTTTCCGGATTTTCTTTCATCCTCTATACTTAGTATATTTGAAGGTTCCTTGGCTAGGCAGTGAGCAAGCAGCTGACGCCAGACATTCGATTGTGTGTTACGTGCGAGGACTGTTATTAAGGCGTTAAAAGGATAGCAAGAGCGAAAAAAAAACAGAAGAGTTTATTGGTGAACATGGTAAAATTAAATTAAAGAAAAGTTCAAGTTTCGGTTTAAGTTAAGTTGAATGATTTATTTGGAGTTAATTGTGGTAACTGATGAGATTGGGTGAAAAAGGTCAAAGTTCAATCTGTTCAATATTGAGCAGGACCTTTCCAGTGTGATTTTTTTTTTTTTTTTAATTTTTTATTTCCTGCCATAAAATCATAATGTGCTTTCATAAAGGATTTGAAAGTTTTTTCAAGGAATATATTTTAAATTGGATAAAATTTGGTTCAACGTTTAGAAGTGATGCAAGCTTAGCATGACATGACTTAGCATAACAAAAACAGCTCATCAGTCGATGCATTTGACAGCACGCAATCATTCTATGTATACTCGTCAGATATCAGCCATTAACCCACTCACAGCAATTTATATTAAATTCTTTAATAAGAAAATTTTGAACTGAAAAAAACAGGAAAACCAACTAATAATCCAATAATTTTTTATTATTTTTTAATAAATAAATCGAATATTTTGAACTAACAAAATGGTAAACCATTAACCCACTTACTGTCACTTAAATCGTTTGGGTACACACAAGCTTTGAATTTCATACGTAATTTTTATTATTTTTTTTTTTAATAAGCAAATCAGATATTTTTGAACAGAGAAAAAAAATAAAAATGACATTTAACCCATTAAGTCTGGGAAGGGCACAATTTTCATACAATGTTTGAGACTTATTTTCTACCATAAAAAATTGAAATAAAAAATTCCAAACATACCTACTCCACTTATTTTTGAGGTTGCTCTTTCGATAATGACTTAAAAAACCAATATGGCGCATTTGAATTGAAAAAAATATTAAATTTTTTGCGTTTTTTTTGCGAATATTTTTTTTTTGCATTGAATCAACATAACCTCTTCAAGATACCAAAGTGTAAATAAACTTAACGTTATTTGATAAGTTATGAATATTACTAATAAAATTTATATCTCTTATGGTTTAATTTTCCCAAAAATATTTAACCAAAGGGTTTATTTGATCAGCCATATTGAACCCGCCATCCTTAGTTTTGAAAATCTAACCTCAAATTCGTGATAAGCGACCTCATAAACCCTTTGTTTATATATTTTTGGGACAACTATACCGTTAGAGATGTGAATTTTATCAATAATATTCATAATTTATCAAGTAACTTTTAAAATTTGATAAAAAAATTAATTTTTTTTTACACATTGATATCTTGTAGAGGTCGGTTGATTCAAAGAAAAAAAAATATTGATAGTTATACTTTATCTCTTTTGTACACTTCGAAAAAGATTCACAAAAAAAAAAAAACGCAAAAGATTTTGTTATAAAGGGTGTTTTTTTTAGGGATTTGTTTTTCGAATAGAGATAAAACTGACACTTTGTGGTCAAATCTGGCAACTCTAATGTCATTTATGTTCAGTTTCGTTTGCCATTTCATCATGAACAGGTTGACAAAAGAACAACGCTTGCAAATGGGCCGAAAATGAGATTGATCTCGATGCTGATTTTCATCGCAAAATTTTGTTCAGTGATGAGGCTCATTTTTGGTTGAATGGCTACGTCAACAAGCAAAATTGCCGCATTTGGAGTGAAGAGAATCCACATGAGATCCTTGAGACGCCATTACATCCACAAAAACTGACTGTTTGGTGTGCTCTATGGGCTGGTGGAGTCATTGGGCCATACTTCTTCCAAAATAATGCTGGAGAGTCAGTTACCGTTAATGGAGACCGGTATAGAGCCATGATAACCGACTATTTTGTTCCCAAATTGGATGGCATGAATGTGGATGAGTTGTGGTTCCAACAAGACGGCGCTACATGCCACACAGCGCACGTCACAATCGATTTATTGAAGGAAACATTCGATGAGCGCATAATTTCGCGGAATGGACCTGTCAATTGGCCACCAAGATCGTGTGATTTGACACCATTGGATTATTTTCTTTGGGGATATGTGAAGTCGCTCGTCTACGCCAACAAACCAGAAACGTTAGGGGACTTGGAGGCCAACATTCGTGGCGTTATTGCCGACATACGGTCCCATATGCTCGAAAAAGCGGTTGAAAATTGGACCTGTAGAATTGGCTTTATTCGAGCCAGCCGCGGCGGCCACATGCCCGAAATCATATTTAAACATTAATGGCATAAAATTATCCTTCCAATAAAGCCAAATTGATGGACATTAAAACGATTTTCTTGTGTTTTATTTCAATTCGAAAAACAAACCCCTAAAAACAACACCCTATATTTTTAATTCAAATGCGCCATATTAGTTTTTAAAGTCATTATTATGCGAATCTGACTTCATTTATCGATAGAACGACCTCAAAAATAAAAAATAATAGAAAAGGTATGTTTTGAATTTTTTATTTCAAATTTTTATTGCAGAAAATAAGTCTCAAACATCGTATGAAATTTGTACTTTTCCCGGACTTAATGGTTTAATCCACTCACTGCCTCTGACATCGTTTGTGTCCATGCACTATATGATTTATTTTTGCAATTTTTATTAATTTTTTCAATAAGCAAATTGGAAATTTTGAACTGACAACACACAAAAAAATCGACATAAATTAAGGGGGGGGGGGGGGGAGATAGGTTGAAAACTAAGTTTTTTCGTGATTTTTAAATATTTTTTTTTTCATAAATTAGGAATGTATATCATTTATTGAAACTATAAAAATATTTTATGTATCTATATATTTAAGAAAATAGTGAAATTTGTTTGAAGCATTTTTTCGAAAAATACGGCAGATGTCAGTCGACACGCGTACACTCTGGACGTGTGTACATTCTATAGGTCAAAGTTTTCATCTGAAATCAAAAAGGGACTTCAATTAACATCAAGCACATATGAACATTCAATATTAACCTTTTCTATAAATCTTCTTTTTACACTTCCCTCTAAAAATTTAAAATTTTCAAGTTGTTTAAACAAAAAGCCATAATTTTTTCCATTTTTTTATTCTTTTTTTATATATATAAAAAAAAATACTTTAGTTATTGATATAATTTTTTTTTCAATGTAAATTTTAAAATATTTAAAAACTATAGATTTTTAAAATGATTGGTTAAAAATTTCTTAAACTAGAATGTATATAAATTAAAAAAAAAGTGGTTTCGAGAACAACCTAAATTAACAAAACAAAAAAAAAAAAAACAAAAACAAAATATAGGAGGAATTTTTAAACTACTCATCAGTGATTCTAGCAGACCATAAAGCAATACTTCTTCTTCTGCATATCCTTCGTTTTGAGTTTGTAATGCTATGTCTACACAGAGAGTTTAGTTTGAGTTTCCAGTACAAAGTTGAGTTTTGCCATTGAACTCAAAATAAACTCTTCAGTTCTAAGTACAATTATGCAGAATGAAACTCAACTAAACTCAATTTATTTTTCGAGTTTTGAGTTTCAAAACTCAATTTGAGAAATGCCTAAAAGTATGCTAATGTTCAGATGAAAAGGTACGTTCAGATATAACTTTTTAGACGAAAAGATATGTTCAGAATATTGAACGATTTTGTGCTAAGAAATGCAAAAATTGCACAAAAAAGCGAAGAAAAGAACTTGGGCAAGTGTAGAAGATGAAGGCTTCCTATCAGTATGGGCCGATAAAAATTCCGATTTGGGCAGCAAATCATCCAAGGAAGAACTTGCAGGTGTACGCAGAGATTGCTACAGCCTTGTATGGTGGAGGTGCATAAAATCTGAGAATTCACATAAATTCAAAATAAACTCAAACTTAACTGCGGCCTCGGTAGTCGAGTAGGTAGCTTGTTCGACTACCACCCCAGAGGTCCCGGGTTCGAATCCCGGCCAGGCCATGGTCCTACGCTTTAACCTTTCGCATTTGCAATTTTTTTCCCCATTTCTAATCAACTGAAATTGAAAACACATCAAATTTACGACTTGAATTGCCTTATAACTTGAATTGACTGAGGTTAGAACATCCTACACATATTTTACTTGATTGCCCTTTCCCTCCCACTAGTCTATCACCCCATTTTTGAACCAAGGCAGACTTGACTGAATAGGTATTACACCTGAAATCCTTGGCTCAAAGCTAAAAAAAACTCTAAATTTTTTCACTTAAGCCTCTGTCAATTTTTCTTTTACCGTATTATCATTTTTTTGTAAATATTTTGAGAAATTTTCCTGTTTTTATTTATTTATTTTTTTTTTTTAATTTTTTATATATTTTGAGTTGCTTTGGCATATTTTGTAATTGTTTGAAATATTTTGATTAATTTTAATTATTTTTGACAATATTTTTGCTCAAATGAGAGTAAATAATTTTAAAAATACTTAATTATACGAACACCTCTCTAAAGCAATCTATGTTTTCTTATTGCCTCAAGTATTGGAAGAAGGCGGTTGTGGCGCAGTGGGTAGAGTGCGTGACCCATACGCTAGAGAACCCTAGTTCAATTCCATCTGACATAGAAAGTTTTTTCAATTGAATTAATTTTTCTGCTCAGCCGTCACCTCTCGGCCGTAAAACTTCTTGAGAACATGCACATTAGCCGTTCGGAGTTGGCATAAAACTAGTAGGTCCAGTTCTCGATCAATTGTTTTTAAAGATTGAAAAACTCGCACAACACAATTTGATCATAAGAAGTTCGGTCAAGTCCATAGTTTCAAGGGCTGAAATGGCCAGTCTATTTTTTTATATTGAAAGAAGGCAGAAGGTGTGTTCATCTCTTTAGGAGATGAACACGGCAGCTGCAAAGCGATGTGTTGGAAAGAAAATGCGAAAAATGTAAAAGTAAAAAACAATACAAATCGACATCCATATCGTTCCTTCATTGCCAAAGAAGGTACTCGAATTCTTGACTAATCAATTCTTACGTGCTAGAAGACGTGACGAAGGGATTAACACCTCTTATGTAGCAGCTCCATACAAAAAAAGATTACTACCCGTTTGGTAGTAAATGGGTATAATCGCCGAAACTGGGGAACGTTTTATAGCACTTTTCAGCTATTTTTAAAAACTGCTCTCATTTATAAAGCCCCCAGTCGGAAAGTAGGCGAACACCTCTCTAAATCGATCTAACTTTTCTTATTGCCTCAAGTATTGGAAAAAGCCACTAATATCTTAGGAGATGAATATAGCAGCTGCTAAGCGATGTGTGGGAAAGAAAATGCGAAAAAAAAGAAAAAGAAAAATTGTAAACACGTAAGAAAAATGTAAATGTAACTGTAATAAAGAAATTTGTTCGATTTATGCACATCATTTTGCAAAAATAAATTTTCTGTGCATACATTCAGGCTGAAAATTTTAAAAGCACTGTAATACCAAGAAATAATTACAGTTTGAGCGAACAAATAAGAAAACCAAAGGGATATTTCTAAATTCGGGTTTTCATACCTAAAAATATACACATTCAAGAGTATGTTTAGATTTAAAAAAAAAAAAATTAATATTAAGGTTGATACAGCATTTTTTATAGAGCGCTGTGAAAAAAAAGTGAAATGCGGTGACCAAGATTGCTCCTCATAAATTCAACTGAAACAAAAAAATTAAATATATTATCAAACAAGATATTTAAAACTCGTACTTTTCAAAGTCAATTTTGAAAATATTCCGAACGTAATTTAACGATTTTCGATCAAAAATTCGTCATTATTTTCCCTATAACTAATAAACGAAGCTACGAAAAAAAATCCTATGACAAGTACGAGATTATTATGAATAAAATAAGCCTGCAAAAAATCAAAACGATCAATTCACTGAGTTTCGAGAAATCTTTTTCACCGACTTTGAAAACATGATTTCGAAAAAAACGCGCTTGGAAATAAGGGCCAGCACTGCGTGCTCTGGAAGGCGGTTCATTTACTAGGCTATAACTTTGTTACTTTTTGAGATATCGACTTAAATTTAAGCCATATATTCTTGAGACTTGAAGTTTTAAGAAAATGCAAAAAACAAAAACTGAAAAATTTCTAGGTATATAGTCCCCCTTAAGATAAATGCTTAAATCAGAAATTTCAAAGTAAAATTTATCGAAAAAGTCAAAACTATCGAAAAATCTTTGCAAAATATATTGATCTAGTAATACTATAGGCCTCAGACAGTATGAACAGTTTTTAAGTCTTCAAAGTTTTGAAATTTCTCAAGAATTTGCAAATTGAGCAAAAATGCTGGTTTTTAAACTGGTAGGAGGGGGTGTTTTTATCCATAACGACTTTAAATTGCAGAAAAGCTGAAGAAAAAGAAATGTTAGGCTTATTTTTATGTGTAAGTCCAAGCAATTTGCTTTTAGTATCTGTACTTGAGTTCAATACAAAATTCGGAATTTATTTGTAAATTATAAAAAAATAATTTTCTTAATATTAAGAAAAAAAAATCTCTTCAACAATTTTCTCTCTCAAATAATATCCTTAAAAAATGAGTTTCCATTCATTAACCCACGATTATTCCAGCGTTATTTAACAGCACTTCTCAAAATTTCTACTCAATTTATCATCGATTAATCCACTCCATTTGAGCACATCTTTAAAAATGCATTTATTACTTACATTGCAAAAACATGCCTAAAAGTATGCAATAAATATCTTTTTAATCTCACGCTATGTATGCATCACCCAGCATTCAATTTGATTATCTTCATTCACTTCAACAGCAGCATATCAGCTAAACATTCATCAATAACATTCGAAATCCAAACATTTAGCAAAAAGCATTCAATTTATTCATCAGCGGCAGCTTGAAGCTCACAAAATCCCGAACGAATTCGAATAAAAAAAAAAGAAAGAAAAACCAAACAACAAGTTATATAAAAATTGGATCATCCAAAACTAGATGAAGACTGTGTAAAAACCTAAATAAATAGATTGGAAAAATAAAACGAAATAAACGCGTGTGCAGCTTCATTTCAATAGAAATCACTGGCGAATATATCAAAAATAAGCACTCAAAGGACCTACACCACAGCAAATATCCGCTCACAGCTCTACTCTGCACAACGCATTAACTAAATCCTTTTTAACACACACACACACAAACACACAGTCATAAACGCTCCATCGCTGTCATTCACTTAGATTTCTATACAAAACATTTTTGCCACCCTCAACTGCCCCAATTGCTGCTTGTACATCACCCACTTTCTACAACAACAACAACAAAAAATTACGACGTGCGTGTAAGTGTTATAAAAGTTGTATTGTTGTTGTTGCTGCTGCCGCTGTTGCTTCCAATATTTGTTGTTGTCTTCTTCATCATCATCGTCATCGTCGTCGTTGAGCCTGTAGTTAATTGATTCCAATTCAACGCATTGTTTTTGTTGTTCTTTTGTTGTTTTTGAAACGCGCGTGTACCGACCAACAAACCCGATCAACCGAAAAACCGAAAAACAACTCGAACAGTAAAAATAAAAAGATAAAAGATAAATACATAAAATAGAACAACAACAACACAGCAAGAAATAAATAAATAAAGACGACCTCAACGATTGCGTCAGGCTGCGTAACAATCGTAACATTGACTCGGTCGCCAACGACTGCACAGTCCCGGACTTTTTCACCAACGCTAACACTCTCGCACTCTCGGCTGCGTGACGTTGTCAGAATTTGTAATTTTTTGTGCTTGTGTACGTCGCAAGCGGTGAATTGAGGATTCTTAGCAAAAACCTTCCTTATGATTGGATCATTTTGGAATCTGTGTAGAGCGTGCCCATCAATGCCGGTCGACAAGGTGAGTCAAAGTGAAAAAAAAAAAAAATAAAAATTTTTATTTCTAGATATTTCTAACATTAACTTAAGTCTTGATATTATTTTTAATATTGTCACGACAATACTAATGGTTCTTCGAGCCGCATAAAAAAATTTATGAAAACCATTTTTTTCGGCTTGAAGCGATAATAAAAATCCATTTTATAATGAAAATCCTTTAATTATAACACATAAAATATTCTAATTAGTATTGTTTTAATATTATTTCAGCATTGTTTCAGCATATTGTCTTATTATTGTTCCAATAATCATTATTGTTTTCTCAATTAACCTAATTACTTGTTCAAATGAAGTGGCTTGCCCTTATCATATGATTTTTCTATAAATTTCACCGGTTTCCTTCTTAATGATTTACCTGTAAATCGTTTATTTTTTTTTTTTTGTAATTTTTTATGTTCTATTTCATTATCCTTGGTCTGCAAGCGGGCCACGGGGTCATTATAATGATTTCATACTGCGGCAGAAATTGTACAAAACAAACATACAAACATACAACAGTCAACACAAATACATAAATACCACACTAACACACTAACACACACACACATACACTCCTTTACTTATACACAGGCTAATTTATCACAACAGTCGTCAATGTATAGCTTCAACACTAGAACAAACCGCAGTCAAAACTTTGTACATTTCGTTTTGTTGTTATTAGAGTTTAATGTGTTATTGTTATTTGGTTCTTGTTGTTGTTGTTGTGTTTTCTATGTTGTGGCCATTATTACCCAATATCCTTCTTAGCACCAGTTTCGTTCGAGCTGCTATTGTTGTTGTTGTTTTCATTGCTACTGTGCAAATTTAATGCTATTCTGCCAAATGTAGCTTTTATAGGGTGCAACCTGCATAAAATTCTTTCCGTCCACTTAGTGGAATTGGTTACGCCCAACAATTGTTCAGCTTACTTGAAGTGCACTTTTAAGACACTTGAAGTTGGATGCCTATAGTGCACTCAAATAATTGAAGACACATCCTTATTGAACATATTACATTTAAATGACATGGGAAGAGTTTAATGTGTGCTTTTCATACAAAAAATATTTCCTTCCAAAGTATTCTTTTGAAAAAGGTGTCAAAAATTTAAAAGTAGTATTTTGTTTATGGTCTAAATAGAGGAATTTTGTTTGGAACTTTTTCAATACAAAAGCTAAATTTGGCGACCCTGGTTGAGTTCGTTAAACAGTGTGTGGATTGAAGCCAATGCGAGCCTAGGTTCGAACCCCAGCTGAAACAATAGAACGTTTTTTTTTAATTGAAATGAATTTTTTTGATCGGTCGTTGCCTCTCTGCAGACAATGGTAAGCCTCAGATAGTAAATAATACCATGTAAAGCTTCTTGAGATCACGCACATTAGCTATTCGGAGTCAGCATAAAGCTACTAGGTTCCGTTCTAGATCATTTCTATACAAACATTTAATAACGCGCAAAACACATTTTGATCATAAAAAGCTCGGTCAAAGTCCTTCCATGGTCTAAAATGGAATATTTATTTCTTATTATTTAACCCTTTGACGACTGCTCTTGAACCACTAGGAAATTCGCAAATCCGACACCGGATTTGTGTTCAGCTTATAAATTGACACCCAAAATAACTTAACAAAAGTGTCGCGAAAAACACTTTTTTTACCTGCAAAGGTGTGAAAAATTATGGGACTATCTATGTGTCCCAATGGGCCTCAATGGTAAAAATGTATGCGACTATTTTCTCTCGTTGACAGTACGCGAATGAAAAGTTTGATGTCGAATTTTGATTACACTTAATGAGAACACATTATTTTTCATCTATGTATTTTGAAAGTAAACAAATGAAAGTTTAAAAAATAACCTTTGCAATGGTGGTACCTTGACCTCTATTTGACCTCTATATGACGAACGAATTGGTTTAGGAGATATTCCCAAATTAGTTAAAACATTTCTTTAAAAAATTCCCAAAAAAACTAATATCTGACTTTCTCTACTTGCTACGGCGTAATCAAGAATGATAGAAACAAGATTACGCGTTCCGCAGACCTGTTATCAAATACGGTCTTTCTCAATTGAGTACATGACGTCACGCAGCAAAATATGGATATTTTCGTATATGGAAAAATATAAATTTTTTAAACTTTCATGATTTTTAGCTCCTAAACCATTCAAGACCGACAAAATTTTTTAGCACCAATAGATTAAGGAGATCCATATACCTATTATAAAAATAAGAAAAAAATATTTAGGCATAGGCCCCGCACCAAAATTATTCCAAAGTCTGACAATAGTGCTGGATGACGTCATGCTCTCTCTCTCTCTCTCATTTGCGGAAGGCGTAATCTTGTTTCTATTATTCTTGCGGCGTAATATTTGGCAACCAATGAGAGGTTAAAAAATAATCTTTCCATTGATGGTACTTTGATCTCTTTACGACTATTGGTTCAAGATATTAACAAAATAATTTAAATTTTCCAAAAAATCTGATCTTTCATTCGATGTCAAACATTACTCCGTAACAAATAAAGAGGGACAGATGTAGGATTTTTGGGATTTTTTAGCAATAATTTGACTTATTTTGGAAATTTATTGAAGAGTAAGTTTGATGAGCGTGTTATCTCAAAAAATTTGCCAGTCGATTGGGCGCCGCGTTCGTGAGATTTAATGCCTCTAGACTATTTTCTTTGGGGCTACGTCAAGTCATTGGTCTATGCCAACAAGCCGACGACGTTGGAAGAGCTCAGAGCCAACATTGAACGCGAAATAGCGGCCGTTTTGGGCGAAATGTGTGGCCGAGTCATCGAAAATTGGGTCCAATGAATCGAACGCTGCATACGTGCCCGCGGTGGCCATATGAACGAAGCCATTAATAAATGTTTTGATTGTACTTCAAGCCGATAATAAAGTTTTTGAAATATATCAGTTGTCAAGTCCTTAATGGGAAACCCTTTATTTTCTGAACCAATAATAGTAGAGAGTATTACCTTTGGAAAGAAAATTAAACTGTTTCTGATTTCGTTATTTTATTTCAGTTTTACTACTTACGCGATCGGTGATAAAGACCATATTCAAGTTGAATATGATATGCTTTGATTTGAGTCTGCAGAATGTGTACATTGGTTACAACAAAAACTCTACGTGGAATACTGATTACTTGTCTATATTTGCATCCAAACGAGGCGTCAAGAGTCCACTTCGTGAAGTTGTAAGACAGGGACCTAAGCGAATTAAACTTGTAGAGGTCACTACTCTGTCTGATCATTATCTCTACAAAAGTAAAACGGGACGATTCCTTGTTATGTAACGCAGACACCTGCCGTATAGGCTTAATTCTACGTTGTCCCATGGCAATGGAGTCGAGGTTCATGGAATTGACGCCAACAGATAAATCTTCAGGGTCTTACGTCCATCCCACCATCTCCTGGGCGTCACTTCCATGATTCCAAACGCGACGAACGCCCTGTCATAGTAGGCTTAATTCTACGTTGCCCCATGGCAATGGAGTCGAGGTTCATGGAATTGACGCAAACAGATAAATCTTCAGGGTCTTACGTCCATCCCAACATTTCCTGGACGTCACTTCCATTACTCCAGACGCGACCAACGCCCTGTCATAGTAGTTTCAACACCGGTTACACACCATACTTAAGAGTAAAATTAATAAATATACTGTATGGATAGCAACCAATGTTGGAATGCAACAGTACCAATTATAGAAGATTTGTTGGGTCATTATCTACATTTATTGATGGAAATCGAGACCCATTTAACATCTCTGACAATTTACGGGCATTGCCACTCGGTTGATTAAGCGCAACTCCACGCCGATCACATAGACCCGTTCACTACGTTGAACTACCGCAGCCCCCGGGTAGAAGGGATATACCTCAACACGCACTAACACACACCGACACATTTGCACCCATCGTTTATAACTGTGGTGGCAAAAGTCACCACTATTGGATGTGCTACAGCGTAGAACACATCGCATTTGACTGTGTGTGACACGTGGTCACCACTACATTCCACCTTTTCAACTCTGGCACTCCGAGGTTACTAAGATATACTTTTCCCCCCGGAGTATCCATACCCAACTCTGACACCTCTTTAATACCAGTTAGAACCCCAATTTTTACCACCATTTTTCCAGCCTTAGAAAAGACTATCCATAAGACCAATGCTTATAATGTGCCAATGAATTGTTTTCGCACGTCTGCTGAGAGTAACGACTATCCCCGTGCTTACAAATTTTAAGGATCATTGCTATTCCTTCGTAGACATACGCTACCGTTGATCAAGTCAACCTCCCACCTTCTCCCCAGATTGGGCGACCAATTCCAAGATCTGGGTAGTCTCTTCTACATTAACACAGGATAAAGCGAACCCGTTGCCTGTGACCACCCTCCTTTATCCTGGCTTTGGACAACTTCAGTCTCTCTACTCGCGAGAACAGGCGGAGTGAGTGAAACGGGACGTAAGGATGTATTTTCTGCTCCAAACAACACAAAAACAATCGAACCAATACTACTTGTTCCTTTTGCAAAAACCATTTTGCTTCGCCAATGATTGACATTGCTTCAAAATTGATTAATAAAAAAATGAAATTTCAATGTATTGATCAAAAATGCAAGTAAATTTATTTTAATTTGAAATAAATTGACTCTTCAAAAAAATAAAATATTCCATAGATTTTTACCATTGACGATCATTGGGACATACAGGTCCCGTCAGATTTGGTGGACGCGGATATTCGCAGTGGACTATATTTTTTGTAGTAAAAGACTGCAGCAAGAAGAAGGGGGCGAAAAAGTAAAGATTTTTCGACTTTGTGGTAGTCTGGTAGGCAAAGGGGGGGGGGGGAATCTCACCTTGAAAATTAAGTCATTTCTGAAATCCAAATTCATTCCTTTTTGAGTGATACCCTGTAAAAAAATCGACTGCATAGTTTTTCCAGGAAAAACTCGAATGTAAAAGGGTCACCGGTATCCCAATGGTCCTTAAAGGGTTAAAGTGTTTGAAACTGTCTATTGCCTATATTTCCGCTTGGAATAATCTAGTGTTTTTGTCTATGGAAATGAAGTATTTGTTCCATGACCCGTAGACTCTGGTACCTTCTTCAGCTAAAGAGTCGTCGGTATACCATGTAATCATGTACTGGTTTATTTAAAGGAAACTGGATTTTGGATGCATGCTGTCCCTTGGTATTGTTATTTCAGAATATTGCCTCGATAGAATATCAAACTTCTTCCGAGTAACGTAATCCCTTAGCTCTTCATATCTTCATTAGTAATCTTTAGAATAGCCCTCTTCGCCTGGGATTGAATACAAATGTGAATGTTCATTAATGCTCAAACCACCTTCTTTGATATGTCATTCAAATGTGTTTTCTAAAGTTGTTTTTAGTCTAGAAATACTCCCAAAAATTGATCTTCCTTTTGGAATTCTACCTCTATTCCATCTAGGTGTTCAAATTTATATTTCCTTGTAAACGGCACATTGATAATTTTATGTTCAGCAACGGATTTATGTTCAGTATCTAACTGATAGAATAGTAGCTTTATAAGTTAAAGTTTAAAGAGATTGAAAAATAGTGTATTGTATTTTCCATACATATTTAATGGTTAAATCGGTTAAATATTTTGATATTTTTGAAAGTGACGGTATTTGCCAATTCATGCTTTTTTTTAAAGCAAAAATTTTGAGCTCTAAATACATGAAACAGATTGAATCAAGAGGTGTGGTATCTGCAAGCAAATGTAATTCCGAAAACATATATCTTGGCACTTAACACAGTCTTAGTCTTAAAATTTAAAATATGAGTCAAGTCAATAAAAGGTAATAAGCTTTTAACACGAACTAACTGGAAATAAAAAAGTGAAGCTGACTGTAATATACATGTTGATTCGCAATTAGAAGAAGAACAAGGTTTTAAATATCAAGAGCCTCTCTTCTAACCGACCTACTACGTACTACAGCAATTTCATAATGAATAAGACTTACACCCCAACAACGTTTGCAAATTATTGAAATTTAATATTAAAATTCGTGCTGTGTAAAAAATGTGTTCGGCAAATTACTTACTTACTTACTTATCTGGCGCTTACAACCGAAGGTCGGTTTTGGCCTCGTATAAGAAATTGCGCCAGCTATTTCTATTTTGCGCTTGCTGGCGCCAGTTGGAAACACCAAGTGTAGTCAGGTTATCCAACACCTGATCCTTCCAACGAAGATGTGGGCGTCCTCTTCTGCGTTGACCACCACCGGGCACCGAATCGAATATTTTTTTCGCTGGAGCGTCGTTTTCCATTCGCTCAACATGACCTAGCCAGCGGAGCCGCTCGATTTTAATGCGCTTAACTATGTCTATGTCAGCGTACAGCTCATACAGCTCGTGGTTCCATCGAATTCGGTACTCGCCATTGACGCAGATTGGACCGAAGATCTTACGAAGGATCTTTCTCTCGAAGGCTCCCAAAGTCTTTTCATCAGAACTGCTCAACGTCCAAGTTTGTGCTGCATATAATAGGACGGGCATGATTAGTGACTTATAGAGCGTGAGTTTTGTTCGTCGAGAGAGGGCTCTGCTTCTCAATTGCCTACTCAGCCCAAAGTAACACCTGTTGGCAAGAGTTATCCTTCGCTTTATCTCAATACTGACATCGTTGAAAGAGTTTATGCTGGATCCCAGGTAGACAAAGTCCTTAACAACCTCGAAGGAGATGTTGTCAACAGTGACGTGGTTTCCAAGACGCTTGGACTGTTTATTTGTTGACACTAGGTATTTCGTCTTATCTGCGTTCACTACAAGACCCATTCGACTCGACTCTTTCGCTAACCTGGAGAATGCTGCACTGACTTCGCGCGTATTATGGCCAATGATATCGATATCATCGGCATACGCCAGCAGCATAATACTTTTGTAGAATATCGTGCCACTGCGTCTCAAATCAGCAGCTCGGATGATCTTCTCCATCATTAGGTTGAAAAAGTCGCACGATAAGGAATCACCTTGTCTGAAACCTCGTTTGGTATCGAATGGAGGAGTGAGGTTCTTCCCGATTTTAACTGTGCTGCTGGTGTTGCTCAGTGTCATTCTGCAAAGGCGGATGAGCTTTGCAGGAATACCAAATTCAGACATGGTGGAATATAGATGATTCCTTATTGGACTGTCGAAGGCGGCTTTGTAATCGACAAACAGATGGTGTGTGTCGATTTGTTTTTCTAGGGTCTTCTCCAAGATTTGTCGTAGCGTAAATATCTGGTCTATGGTGGATTTGCCAGGTCTGAAGCCACACTGATAAGGTCCAATCAGCTGGTTTACGATGGGCTTCAGTCTTTCGCATAGTACGCTCGACAGGACCTTATATGCGATATTCAGAAGGCTTATCCCACGGTAGTTGGCGCAAATTGTGGGATCGCCTTTCTTGTGAATTGGGCAGAGCACACTGAGGTTCCAATCGTTTGGAATGCATTCTTCCGACCATATTCTGCATAGAAGCTCATGAATGCATTTAAATAGAGCTTCGCCTCCATTCTTGAAGAGCTCAGCAGGTAAGCCATCGGCTCCTGCGGCTTTGTTGTTTTTAAGCCGAGCTATAGCTTTCAAGACTTCACTATGGTCGGGCAGCGGAACTTCAACGCTGTCGTCCAAAATTGGGGATTCCGGAATATCATCTCTATTGGCGGGATTGTTGTCGTCGTCGCCATTCAGAAGCCTAGAGAAGTGTTCCCTCCACATCATCAGTGTACTCTGGATATCTGTCACTAGATTCCCACTTTCATCCTTGCAGGAAGAGGCCCCGGTCTTGAAACCATCGGCCAGGCGTCTTATTTTTTCGAAAAATTTTCGGACCTCATTCCTGTCACCATGCATCTCAATTTTCTCGCACTCACGTATTTCCGCTTCCCTTTTCTTTCGCCTGAAAATGCGTCTCTCTTCCCTCCTCTTCTCTTTGTATCGCTCCTTAGCAGCACGCGTTACAACCGACTGCAGGGTGGCTTTGTAGGCGGAATCTTTTTCTGCAGTGGCGTCGCGACAATCTTGGTCGTGCCACTGGTTTCGGCGAGGGCGGTGATAGCCAATCACCTCTTCGGCAGCCGTACGCATAGAGTGGGAAATATGATTCCACTGCGCGCATATATCGTCGATCGGAGGAGTGCTTTCTTGAAGCAGGAGTGAGAGTCGAGTAGCGAAGTCTTCGGCTGTTTGCTTTGATTGCAGCTTTTCGACGTCTAGCTTTCTCTGGGCTGGATTGCGCGCATTCTTGGTTGCGCACAGGCGTGTACGGATCTTGGCTGCGACAAGATAATGATCCGAGTCTATATTGGCACCACGGATCGTGCGTACATCTAAAATACTGGAAGAGTGCCTTCCGTCAATCAAAACGTGATCAATTTGGTTGCGCGTCTTTTGATCAGGAGACAGCCAAGTTGCTTTATGAATATTGAGATGCTTGAATCTAGTGCTACTAACGACCATGTTTCGCGCTGCGGCAAAGTCAATCAGCCTCATTCCGTTATCGGAGGTATTGTCGTGGAGGCTGAACTTTCCGACTGTTGGACCAAATATATTTTCTTTTCCCACCTTGGCGTTGAAGTCACCAAGCACGATTTTTATGTCGTGGCGGGGGCTGCGCTCATAGGCATCTTCAAGGCGCTCGTAGAAGCTGTCTTTGGTTTCATCGTCTTTGTCTTCTGTCGGAGCGTGCGCACAAATCAGGCTTATGTTGAAAAATCTTGCCTTGACACGGATTATGGCAAGTCGTTCGTTCACAGGTGTGAATCGCAGAACATGATGTCGTAGTCTCTTGCCAACCACGAATCCGCATCCAAATTCGTGCTTCTCCGCATGGCCGCTGTAGTAGATATCACAGGATGCTTGCCGTGAGCAACCCTGTCCCTTCCATCGCATTTCTTGGATTGCAGTGATATCAGCCTTGTATCTTTCTAAGATATCTATCAGTAGGATAGAGGCACCATCCCAATTAAGGGTTCGGACGTTCCAGGTGCATATCCGTAAATCATTGTCAGTTTTTCGTTTGCGGTAGTCGTCATCAGATTTGGGGATCATTTTTATCTTATTTCTTTGTCGTTTCATTGAAATTTGTTTTTACGTGGTGGGCATCAAACCCAACGCACAACCCTTTAAAGGCAGGGGGAGCCCGCCGCTCACATTAGCCGTCAAACTAACGGTTGCCAGTTTGCCGTTTCTAGAGGACACCACGCAGAGGTTTGAGTCGACTTGAGACGAGTTCGACATGGATAATGCTGGCCTCACCAGGTTGAGGCAGTCAGACACGTTGCCATGTGAAGATCGCCCCCTTGACCCTCACGCGTTGCCTTGTGAGGATCGTCCTCCGTCCTTCGGCAAATTGCCTCCATTTTATAGTTGTCATAATCGACCCACCAGCCTAGCCTGTTGGCTTGGGTAGTTCATGAACTATGTGAACTAGTTCAGGGTTTTCTCGTTCTTTTAGTTCATTTAAGTTCAATTGATTTTGCAGCGAGTAGGAAGAAAACAAACGAGAGCTAAAATAACTAAATTTACCAAGCTATGGTTTGAGTCCTTGGTTTGTCCACACGAACTAAGAGACCTAGCGAACTAAAAGAACTAACGAACTAAAAGAACGAATAAAAGACATGCAAGGAATAAAAAAAACGAACGAACTAAAAGAACTAAATGAACAAACTAGTTCATTACATACGATTGAACTAAAAAAGCGATCTTTGTGGTAAACTATAATGCCCAAGCCTAGAGCAGGCTATTCAAGCCGTTGTGACCAAATTTCAACAGCAGTTTTACTCTATTGGATATCAATCCATTAGCCCGTATACGTAGAGAGGAGAATATAGCTCCTGTATTCGCCAGTGTTAATGAAGATCTTGATATGTCCATCCGTTGCCAATCGCAGCATTGAGGCTGTGTTATTCGACCACCTGGAAAATTGTACATAAGGATCTTGGTCTGACGGCTTACAAATTACAGCTGACGCAAGAATTGAAGCCTGGTGACTTGCCACAGCGTTGAATTTTCGATGAATGGGCCCAAGAAAAGCTGGATGAAGATCTGATTTTTTCAACGAACAATTGTCTTCGGCGACGAGGCTCACTTCTGGCTTAATGGGTACGTGAATAAGCAGAATAGCCGAATTTGGTCCGAAGCACAGCCAGAGATAGTTAAAGAACTGCCAATTTACCCCGAAAAATACACTGTTTGATGCGGTTATAGGATGACGGAATCATTGGACCGTTCTTTTTTAGAAGTGATGATGGTCGCAATGTTTTGGGTAATGTCGCAAGGTATCGTTTGATGATTACGGGCTTTTTTTTGCCCAAAATGGAAGAATTGGACTTGGTTGACATGTGGTTTCAACAGGATGGTATGCAACACTGCACGCGATATTAAGAGGCGAGTTTGGGAAAGGAATTAATCTCTTGTTTTGGAGCAGTCCATTGGCCGCCAAGATCGTGTGATTTGACCACACTAGACCATTTTTTTGGAGGTATATACGTCAAGTCTCTCGTCTTAAGGGACAAGCCAACCACTATTGCTCCTTCGAAGACAACATTAAACGTGTCATTGGAGTGATAACAACCGAGATGATGGAAAAGTGTGTGAAAATTGGACTTTCAGAATGGACCACCTAAATCCATAAATATTATATGGTAAATAGTAGCCGCGTATAACTTTTGCATGAAATAATCTTTAAAAAGTGAATAGCTGGTATTGATTTATCGATCCAAATAAATATTTTGTTCAAAAACCAAACGGTTTTCAAAAATCACCCTTTATTACAGATAAGTGAACTATCTGTGGTTGGATATCTTGTAAAAGGAGGTCGTAAAAACTCGTTGTGAATTCTTCAATTCACAATATATTCCAAATTTTTTTTTTGTTTTTCTGATTATAGTCAAAATTTTGGTATTCAAAATTAGAGCGAAATTATTTAGGGTTTTTTGGAGGACATACATACATTTTTTCTTAAATCTCTAGAAAAGCAGTTGTACAGTTCTTTTACCCTAAATTTTTATTTTCCTCATCGAACAACGTGTCGGGGAGCAAATGATTTATTTGATATCAGCAGAGCAGTCAGTCAGTCAAATGAGAAGAGTAGATAGCAACGAAACTAACGAAACACCAAGAAGAGCAAAGGAAAAATCGATAACATATGGACGAGTGTAGGAACAGGAAGAAAAAAAAAACGTAATAAATGAAAGAAGAAATAAAACTTCCTTGACACCAACCGCTTGTCACAATATTGGGTGTATCGCCCCAGGCTCAAAATATCAGATGACAAGCAATGAACGATGAATTCGCTGGTAGCAATAAATGTGGAACTAAGTGGCAGGGTGTTAAAGCTGGAAATATTGGAAGTGTATGAAATGAAAATGTGGTGTAATGAGAATGAGAACGAGTGTTAAAAGCGGCTGCGCCAACTTTGTTGAGAGCACAAATAGAATAGCAGAGAGAGAGAGAGAAAGCGAGAGAGAGCAAGTTTTACTATTTTATTTTTTTTAAGGACTTTGCTTCATATGGTTGGAGCCGGCTTTTGGAAGATGGTTCATGTGCTTGTTGTTGCAACCTTTTGTTGTTGTAGTTTTTGTTGTTGCTGTTGTTGTTGTGGTTGTTGCTAATGCTGTTGTTGATTTTGTTGCAGCCATTCTATGATTTTCTTGCTAACAATTGTGTATGCAGCAAGGATATGAAAAATACTGTTATGCGCGTTATAGCTGTTACATCAGGCCCCAGCAGCGTAACTTCCTGTTATTCAATATATATGAGAAAGAAAAAAATTGAGAGGAAAAGCAACAACAAATGGCATTTGGGCGTAGAATGAAAGTAGGGAAGAGTTACTTTGGGAGTTTTGTGAGGGAAAAATTAAAAAAAAAATATGAATTGAAAGACAAAAAAAAAATTGCAAAAGCCGGTTACGCTATTTCCAACTCGCTGCATTATATCCTTTATGAAATTTATAGGTATATATATATACGCGTTCATACTTAGTAGGTTCTATATATATATAGTTCTTAGAATATTTTTAAGCTACACAGGCCTTTGCCTTCCTGTGTGGTGCGGTTTGCATCAGTTGCACTCCTGGCTTTACTCTGCTGCCTGCTTTAACCCGACTTTGCCAAACGGCAGGGACATCGCGTGCAATATTTAAATTCATTGCATGCAACATTGTTTTTTTTATTTCTTTTCTTTCAATTTTGCACGAAATTCTTAACTGCCGGTTCTGCTAGCTCTAGCTGTTATCCTTTAAGCCTTGACTACTTCCCTGCGTTTGTTTTGGCATGTTTTGACTACGACCGTGCAGCTGCTTGGACTATGTGTGTGTGTTTGTGACTCTCTGTACGGCTGCAATAATCGATCGATCATATGTTCTATACAGACTTCTCGCATTTGACTAAAAGTTTTGAAATAACTTCGCTTTACATGCGCCACACTTTTTTTTCTCTTTTTCTGTACACTTCATGTTGCAATTCTTCAATATGTTGAGGAATTCTTGATAGACAGACACGCAACTGATATAAGCACGAGTTATTTATATATTTCTTGGACGTTACAAATAGCTAGTTGTTATTTAAGCAGTGGAATTATTGGAATGTTGTACGAAGTTACTTACAGTTTTCTAGGTTATGTCGTCAAGCCATTTTTACAGTCGACATCCTAGTCTTAGTTTTCGATGATAACGTGTTGTGATGCTCTTTTGAAAGTATTCAAACTCGGCGTGAAAGAAAAATTGTCCCTGATGTCATAAGTGCTTTTTGGAAGAAATGACGTCATCTAATCACTACACGCAATTTTTTTACCTCTTAGGTTTCCAAAAAAGTTAAAAAAGGCATTTTTCCAAAATGCATCACCGTTGCATAGAATTGTTTCTCGCTGAGTATAGGACATAAGGAAAAAATTCGGACACGAGAGAAAAGATTAATTCTTGAAGCGATTCTCTCATGAGGCATGAAGAGAGCCGCTTAAAGACCGAATGCATGTAACGATCATGCAACGGCGTTGCATGGATATATTACTTGTTGAGTATATGCGCTACGGAAATTGTTATTAAATAAAAATTAAGGATTTGTACTTGGCAGGATTTGTTGATTAAATTAAAAAAAAAATTATTTTGACAACGCCAAATCATGGAGGTAGCAGCTGATGCAACAAAACTGCAATATTGTTGCATAGAATTATTACTCACAAGAGGTGCTAAGGAAAATTCCCTTTTAAGACTGTAAAAATAGGTTCTTTGACATCATAGATAGATAGATAGATATGCTTGGGGCGAGCTAATTCAGCTCTGGCACTGCGGCATCTTGTGATGCCTATTGTGCCATACCTTTTCTTTTCTTAAAGCAGTTCGTTTGCTTTAGTTTTTTTCAGAAAACATAATATATTTTCGAGGTTAAGGATCGCAAGGTGTCCTTGAGAGACTATTTCGCTATTTAGGATTCTCTTTCTTATATGGAGAAGAGCTGGACATTCAGTGAGAATATGTCTGGAGGTTTCTTCATCCTCAAGGCATAATCTACATAATGAATCAGTAGCGAGATTAATTTTTTGTAGGTGTTTCTTTAGTTTGCAGTGTCCAGTTATTATTCCGGTCATCATCTTTAGGTCTTTCTTCCCTAAGTTAATAAGAAATTTCGATTTCTTGGGAGAAAGTTCTGGGAATATTTGCTTAGTGCATATCTGTCCTAAGCAGTTCTTCCAGATGTCTTGAGATTCGCGGAATGAGGTTTTTTTGACGTGTTGCTTGAACAGATTCTTACCAACCCCACAGAACGGTTCCGGTCCTGTGAGTGGTGATGATGCTCCCTGTTTGGCCAGGGAGTCTGCTCTTTCATTCCCGTCAAAACCACAGTGGGCAGGAATCCACTGTAGAGTAACTTTGAGGTCGTTGAGGACGTCTACAGTCTCCAGCACTAGCTTGGATTTTATGATGGGTGATGTCAGAGCTTTGAGGGCAGTTTGACTATCAGAGAAGACGAAATTGGATTTGCCCCTAACATTGTTCATACAGTTCAGTCTGACGCATCTGTTAATGGCAAGGATTTCCGCTTGAAAGATTGTGGTAAATAGACCTGCACTGAAGAAGTGGCTCTCATTGAAGTGTTCTCCAAAGACCCCTGCTCCCGTGCCTTTCTCCATTTTGGAGCCATCTGTGTACCACACAAGGTCGTTTTCGGACGGGTTTAGTTTCTCGTGTTCCCAGTTGGATCTGGGGGGGATAACTACGATGAAGCTTTTGTTAAAGCGGCTTTTGGGAAGCATGTCATCTAATGGCATGCAGAATTCCTTTTCTCGCTTTAGGGTTGTGATTAAGGTTAGGTGTCCCTTTAAGGGATGGTTTGGGACAGTGTAACCCAGATGGAAAAGTCTGTGAAGGCTGAGCTTCGCCTCCATCTGGATGTGTATGTGGATTGGGGTGAGCCCTAAGATGACATTGAGGGCTGCTGTTGGCGTAGATCTTATGCAGCCTGTCATACATATCAATGCACATCTTTGAACTCGTCCTAACCGCTTGATGGTTGATCCTTCTAGCGTTTTCGACCACCATACTACAGACGCGTATGTTAGTGCTGGTCTGACGATCAAAGTGTAGAGATTGTACATCATCTTAGGGCTTAACCCCCAGTTTTTGCCGCAAATTCTTCTGCAGGTCCACAATGAGGCTGTTGATCTGCTGATGATGCGGTCTATGTGGAGGTTCCAGGACAGTTTGCTGTCCAGGATCACTCCCAGGTATTTTGCTGAGTTGGAAAAATCTACTTTTTCCCCAAAAAGTACCGGGCAAGTAAGATTGAGCTTGCGTCGTTTTGTAAAAGGAACAATGACTGTCTTTTTTGGGTTTACGGAGAGGCCTTCGTTATTGCACCATCTCTGTACTGTGTTTAGTGCTGCTTGACATCATAACGAATTATAAAAAAATTTAACCCTTTCAGGACCAAGGGACACCGATGTTCCAAAAATATTTTCATTCGCCATAACTTATCTGAAAGTCTAAAATTGTTTTTCACTTCACTATGGGATTCTTAAAAAAGTGAATTAAGCACTTATGGTCTGGGAACCCTGTTCAGAAATCAGCTGTTTCAAATTGAGCGAACTTAAAATCACGTTGGGCAAGTTCATTTAAGAGATGATTAGATTTTTGAAGTACTTATGGCTGAGGATAGCAAGGAAGAGGATGCACTAGCTATTGATGAGGAAGATATAATTTTTATCGAGGGTGATATTGACGATGGAGTCGAAATTGTGCAAATTAGAAAAGGAAACTGTGTTAGTGAAAATTTCTCAACACCTGCCAATGTTCCAGATGCAATTTTGAGATGGAGACATCATTCCTATACCCCACATAATTTTGAAGAAAACGATTATATGTTTGGCAAAGTTAATATTTTTGGAAGCGAAAGCTCAACGTTTATGACACCTGCAAACATATTTTACGAGTGCACCCAGCTTACATTAATTGATATTTTGATTTCTGAATTTATTCAGTATGCACAGCAATATGGAAGACCATTTACTGTTGATAAAGATGAAATGAAGGTATTTTAAGGGATGAACTACCAAATGGGGAATCATATATTACCAACTATAAAGCATTATTGGTCAACTGAACCAGATAGAGCTGTACCTTATATTGCAAATATTATGTCTCGTACTCGGTTTAAGTCGTATTGAAGACTTATATAAAAGCAAGGGTTTCAATATGTGGTGTAGAGCTGATTCAGAGTCAGGATATTTGTTTCAGTTCGATATGTACACCGTTAAAAAAACTAAATATACTGACATTGGCTTAAGTGAGTCAGTTGTTTTGGAGCTTACAGAATCAATTGCGTCATTGGGATGTGAAATATATTTCGATAGTTTTTTTAATTCGTCTTCATTGCAACTTGAACTTATTAAGCGGAATGTAAAAGCGTGTGGAACAGTCCGAGTGAATAGAAAGAATCTTCCGAAAGACATACCATTTGATAAAAATATGAAAAGGGGAGACGTATTTTCAGTTAACTATCAAAGACTGGCATTTGTGTAGTGGATGGACAACAGAGAGGTTCATATGTTGACAAATTTTATATCACTAGAATCCACATGTAAAGTTAAATGCAGAGGTGCAAAATCCACCGATTAAATTTAAATTACATGCCCTGAGATGGTAAAGAAGTACAACGAGCATATGGGCGGAGAGGACAAGAAAGAAGTCTATTACGAAATTGATAGAAAAGCGAAAATAAAGTATTACCTACGAATCTTTTTTGACATTTAAGATATTGCAATTAATAACGCTCATATTGTATATGAGAAGCTTCATGACGAAAAAAGTGTATGTGTATAACTTTTAATAGGTCTTGAATTCCATCAGTGTGTTGTCAGAGATTTGATTGGTAGTTTTACATCCCGTAAGAGATCAGCTCCATCTACAGCTGTGCCTTCGAAAAAAACGAATTCAACCTAATATCCTTGCTCCCAGTCATGTAATCGACACAGTGAGTTTCCGTAAACGATGTGTAGAATGTGCCAAATCAAGTATTGAAAATTGCACACCAAATGTTTGCAAAACATGCAAAGTGCATCTATGCTTTACAGAAAACAGAAACTGCTTTGCTGCATATCATAACTAAACGTATAACTTATATATTTTTTCATAATTTTGATTATTCCAATCGTGCTTACTTTCAAAGCTCTGACAATAACTTTAAGTAAAAAATTACCTTTAAGAACCATAGGGACACCCATGTCTCAAGGAATTACAAGAAAAATTAAATTTTTTTTTTTAGAATTGTTTTTGAATATGCTAAATTGGAGTTAACAAATCTTTTTGATGATCTCAAAAACTTTGTTTCATTTCTGGAAACCTTGTGGCCTTGAAAGGGTTAAGGTGTTTTGATGCAACCGCTTCATACAGTGCAAATGCATCAGCAATAAAAAAACTTTGCATAGCCCTATAACTCCGCGACTATTAGAGATACGTTTAATTTAATGGAACCATAGTAAAGGTGAGGTTTTTCAAAATAAAAAAAATGTTGATACCATCGTTGCATGGATATATTGCATGGCGCTAAGGAAAAAGTAGTAAATACCACACAAAAAAGCAAAAGAAAAAACAAAAGCAAAAGCAAAAATTTTTCGAAATGGTTCTTATGCATTTGCAATAAATCATTTTTATTATTTTCAGTTAATTGATTGATTTTTTTGCAAAAATTTAATGTAATTATTACATGTGATATAACATTGCATACTTGTAGGCTTGCCTTTTTTAATGCGCATTCCTAGAAAATATTGCTTGAAATTATAGAAAACGCTTTTCACTATCGGGGACGCAGACGGTCGTAGCAAAATTTTGCAAAACTTAAAAGTAGATAGTCTTACTTTCATGCTAATACCACAGCATGAAGTGGGCACATGCGAACACAAAGATGACTCTAATAAAAATTTGAATTTTTTTTTTTTAAATTTTTATGCCATTTTGGAGGTTAATAAAATCAGAACTGTTTGTATTTTCAAAAATTTTTAAAAATAGAAACCAGGTTTAGAATAATTATTTTCAATTTCATTGTTAAGAAATTTTATTGTAATAATGGAAAAAATAAATTGAATCGTCAATTTTTAGGCTTTTTTATTAAGTTGCTATAGGTAAAAAATTAGCAACGTTCCGTTAATTTTTAAAAAAAATATATATAGTTCTTTTAAATTTTATCGAATTTTCAGATCTGGATATTAAACTATCAAAATATTTACTAATATTTTTGAAGGAATCATCTTGAAAAAATGATTTCTTGCCGCAGAAATACCACTTTGCATCGCACAGTGGTTGAAAATTGGAAATAAATACCAAAATGTATGTAGTTTAAGAACTGTTCAATTAGCATAAATTCAAAATATTTTTGAAAAATATTCACTGGTTTTTTGTCCAGAGGTCCTCAAATTCGAACAATGCAAAAAAACTGGAAAAATTATGTAAACGTTGATATTTTTAAAGAGTTTCTACAAAAAACGGGCAGAGATATCCCCCTTCTTTTTTTTTATTTATTTAAAAAAATGTTCAAAACAGTTCTGCGTATCTGAAATATACTTTTCACCTTTTTTTTTTTTAAAAAAGACTCAAATTTAACGTGGATATGGAAAAAAACGTGAATTTATTCTTTACCAGAATGATACTTTGTGAGCACCAAGTTGCGCCAAAAAATCTTTCAACGGAATATATTTATTGATCTCTTCCGTTTCAAATAAGAAAAAATAGCTCTTTTGGGGGTTATGCACCAGATATGACAATAACTAAAACCGTTTTGAGAAAAATATAAGTTGCTCAGTCTCAAGGCTTAGTACTTTATCAATTTTCCTTAGTATACTTTCAGGCATGGCTTGTTAAGCTAAACACTTCAATTAAAAGTGTGACTGACATACTCTCTCTTGTGTATTATAGTACCAGCAACAGCATGAACTACGGATATAAAGATTGATAGCAGGTTTTTCATCATCCCTAAAAGTATACTCAAGTATATTTTAAAACTGTGCGCTTTTTCTAAACTTTTTTGTCTGTATTTGATAATTTCAACGTTTTTCACTTAATTTTGGTGGTATGAGGAACCTCGTTGTGATATTTGTTTTACCACTTTACCGAACACTTTAGAACAAAATTGTTTTTGAGGTATGTATATAGCTCAGAATGGAAAATTACTCAAGATATGCACTTATTTTTATATCGATAACTCTTGAACCATTAGGATTTTCATTTTGGTTTCTTCAGAAAAGTTCTTCCTATTATGTTTGCCAACAACTTTTCTTAACAAATAAATTTAAAAAAATCGCTTACAGTGGGTCTTATCGAGTGGGTCTTACATAGAGTCACAAAAAAGAGGATTTTTTCGTTTTTCAATATTTAAAAGCCCAATAAAAGTTAAGTTATTTAAAGTTTAGTTATTTTTATAATATGTATATGGACCTCCTTAATCCATTGGTACAATAAAATTTTTCAGTCTCGAATAGTTTAGGAGATAAAAGTCTTGAAAGTTTAAAAAATTTATATTTTTCGTATACGAAAATATTCATATTTCTATACAGAGGAGTAGATATTTTTACTTTATTTTTTCGAAAGAATTTATTTTCCATTTCGTCAATTGGCCTAAGAGATCGCACATTTGTATACGTTTTTGTCAAATAATGACGTCATGCACTCAGTTGAGAAAGAGAGCATTAGATAACGGGACTGCGGAACGCGTGATCTTGTTTCTATCATTCTTGGTTTGTGTCGAAGCTCATTGTCTCACTGGTGGCCATGTTAATAAGCAAAATTGTCGCAATTGGGGATACGACCGACCTCATGACGAAACTCATGGTATGTTTTTTCAAATGAATCGGAATTTCGAGAAAGTTTTTTAATAATTTCAACACGTTCAGCAAGCGTAAAACAATGCATAATAAAATGGCAATCTTTGTTAAATATTGTAAAACATAATATTTGAAAAACTATCATTGCTATCTGGTCATTTTTTATCAAAATTATTTTAAATCAAGCGCAATCTTTATATAAAAACACAAAAAAATTTTATACAGGACGTCAAGAGTTTAAAGTAGAGTCCAATAATTCTCAATTGTATCCCCATTATATTAGGGGGCGTTCATTAATTACGTGAGGCGTTTAGACGGGTGGGGGGGGTTCAGCCGAATCTCACTCACACTTCACGTTGGGGAGAAGGGGGTTCTCACAAAGATTACGTAATTTTTTATTTATAGATATAAAATAAAATATGATTTTTGGGTTGTAAAATGCGACTTTTGATTCTTCACGACCGTTTTCTGTCACAGCCATACTCGTATCACTCAGATTGATGGGCATTTGACGATACCAGATCCTATTGGGCATGACGGAAAGTTATTTGCTCCCATTTTGATTCGATACTGCTGACCGATTCAACCTTTGCATGCCTTCATGGACTTGCTCTAAGACCTCTATTGCCCAAGTGTACGTGGTGATCTAGAAAAGAGATGCTGCAGTATGTACATGCGGTATTCAATTTTCATCTATCACAATAGCTGCAGATCATTGGCGCGCAGTCCACCGTGCACCAGGTGCACCAGAGCTTATCACACGTCGAGTAGCTTCTGTGTACAAGCAATAACGGTTAAGAGTGGCTAAATCAGAGCGAGGTTGAAGGAGCAGATAATTTTACTGAAAATCACATAGGCATGCTGGGGCATGCATGAGACCGCACATGAGTCCCCACGAACTGAATGAATATGATTATTCTCTCACCAATTTTAGAAATTCTCATTTAAGTATTTTATTGTTCGATTTTTTCATTGTGGTTTCAGACAACGATCTCAGTAGTCTTAAATACGAGTACTAGTCTCAACTAGTCCTAAATAAAAATAATTAAATATATTACTTTTTTTTTTAATAAATCCAATACAACGAAGCATAGATTGATTAAATATTTACACCGAAAACACGTATTTTGAACAATCTCACGTAAGATTAGATGAGGGGGGGGGGGGGGGGGGAGTCGAGCCAAATCTCATTATATCTCACTAGGGGTGAGGGAGGGGTCAAAAATCTACGAAATCACCTCACGTAATTAATTGATGCACCCTTATTTTGCACGAGAATGTTAGAACAAAACTATTTTTAGCTGGACAGAAACAATTTTGAATAAAATTGAGTAGATATTTAATTATACATAATGAATTTTTAATGGTTTTAAGTTATGTTTTTTTTAATTGTACCTAATCTATTAAAGTATAAAATAAAAAATTCAGTGGGTTACACAATTTTTTCATGAAAAATACAGATTTGACTAAGTTGGAGTCAAGATTATTATTTGTTGGAGCTTTTGCTCAGATTTAATGAAAAAAGATGTATTTTATTTCTAACTTACTTATTTATACTTATTTATATACTGAAATAATAAAGAAAATAAATTGAAGACCATGAGATAGCCAGGACTCGAACCTTCTTAGCTGCAAGACTTGAACTCTGTACTTGCAACAGTAAAAATGCAAACAATATTTCTACGCAATATTTAAATAAAGTGTTTTATTTAAAGCCTTTTACGTCAAAATTTTATAGTAATAAAGAAGTTTGCGAGAAAAAAAAAAATAAAATTGTTCCAAATACTTACATAATTTTCTCAATTAAATATTTTTTTGATCCTTAATCATATTTGGGTAGCTGAGAAAGCTGATTTAAAAACAACGCTATATGTTGAGATATTCGCCCTTACAGCACCCTGACTCTGCAGATTTTAATTTCCATTTTTCTTATTTTACCATTATGCTCCCACCTTTTGGCATGTCTTCACCTATAATATGGCCAAAAAGGAAAACTTAACAAAATCTAATTTTAAAATCGTCTCATTAGTTGAGTGTCATGCTAATGTTGAGCAAGAAGGTACGACAAGGTTTTTTGCCGCCTGCATTAGTGTCAAGCCAATCATATTTCACTTGATTCCGCTTTGCTCACACCCTTCAAGTACCAATTTAACTTAAAAGCACAGCCCAAAAGAGGCTCTTAAGCCTCACGCCTACTTAGCACGAGGCATAGCAACAGCAGCAGTAACAGAAACAGCAGCAGCACCAGCAGCAAGAGAAGAACAACCAACCCAGTATAGGTAGTCAGACCAACCAGACAGCTGTTAGTCAGAAAGCCAAACAGCTCGACCAGGCAGTCAGCTCACGCTGAGCTCGCTCTTTTTGAGGAAATTATTGTAATTACATTAGTTTAGACCGGAAAATTGAAACGAAATTGCAAACACACCTCGTTGCACAGAATGACGCTTCATGCTGTGACTGTTTGCAGCATGTTGGTAGTTGGTTTATGTTTTTTTTTTGGTTTTTTTTTTTGTGTAACAGTGTGTTTCGATGTTTAGCTGTCTATTCAACTCTATCTTGCTTTAGGTGTGTGTGTGTATGTGTGCTACAACATAAGCTACATCAAACGTTGCCAAGATTTATGGACATAGAATATACAACGAACGACATGCCGAAGTCACGTTAACGTTAAGTTCGACTGCATCGCCAAAATATGGCGTTAGCTGCCATTTCAATGTATCGAAATTTTATGTTTGAAAAAAAACGAATATTTTTTTTTAAATCAATAAAAAACATGTACCTATCATATATGATGATGGGGTCATGTATTATTTTGAGGTGATGGTAAAAGTGAAAAATTGAAAATTAATTGAAACTGTCATTGATGTAAAACATTTTTATGGATATTTATGGATTTCTGCAAAATGGCGCATTTCCGGCTATTCACAACAAGTGTAACAGAAGAGTTTAACTTTTATGAAGAATAAAGAAAAGTATAAAAAAATTGAAATAAGCGGAAATTGTCAATTAAAAAGTGAAACACCTTTCAATTCAAATGAAATTAAAAGTTTTTCATTTATTTTTATGACGTTTTATTCAATTTTCACAACGTTACGTTTTACCGCGCAGGTTCCCAAAAAAGTTGAAGTTATCATTTTTTCCAAAATGCATTGGCGGTGCATGGAAATCTTACTCGCTTAGTATAGGTGCTATGACAAAAATAACACTGTGCGACAAATAAAGGGTCATTTGAAATAATTGCAAAAATTCCAGTGGTTGCTGATAGCTATTGGTCTATAGAACATATCGTCCAATCGATTTAAAATCTTCAATAAATTCTTGCAAATTTAATGTCCTTTAAAATTGGGAAACATTATTTCCCCCTAATAATCACACAGAGGGGTCAAAAACTCCCTTAAACTTAAAAAAGTGATATATCTCTAAAACTCATTACTTCTCATCACTTCTGAAGTAATGATGAGAAGTAATGAGTAAACTTCTCATTACTTCTGAAAAAAAATTTCATAATCTTAAATATAACTCTGAAGAATATCATAATACAAAAAAACCTGCCCTTCTATCAAAAATCGCCATTGAAACCTTCCTCCTAAAGTAACACCTTTCCCAATAGCAGCAATAAATATGGAAAATCTAGAGTTTTCAGTCCAAATAAGCTAAAGTTTTCTCGGAAAATTTAACATTGTAAATTGCACTTGGCTACATGCTTACATCTTTTGAAACATTAGGAGAATCAATTTTTCCTAAAATACATTTTCTCCATCTCCATCTGGAGAATTTTAAAAAATCAATTGGTATCAGAGTCCGATGAGCACGGGGAAAAGTTTCACCAAGTTTTCATTCCTATGGAGGTGCGCAGTTGGGAAAAAGGTAAATGTGTTGGTTGCAGACATTTGCTGATGGTCCCAAAAAGTATTCAGATCTGATGATGAGGATAAGCCTCAAATGCACGATGTAATGGATACCTAAAAATACAATTCTTTTAGGTTTTTAGGAATTTATAATTAAATTTTAATACTTTATACTTTAATATTTCATTTTTACTACTTTGAATTTGAGCTTTAAATAGTACTATAGTATAATAGCTTTAAATAAAAACTTATGATTTTTGATTTTTTTTTTATATTTAAGGTGTAAAATCGCCTTCTATGACGATTTTTTATAGAAAGTTTTTTTTTTTTTTTTATGATGTTCTTTGGAGTTAAAGATTTTGTTAATAGAAGTAATAAAATTGATATCGCTTAAAGTTTCCGAGATATAACACTTTTTTTTTGAGGTAACACAGAAAAATCCCTTGGACGATATGTTCTGTAGACCAATGGCTATCAGAAACCATCGGAGTTTTTTTCAGTTATTTTTTGATGTCGCACAGTGTAATTATACGACAGTAAAGGCTAATTTTTTTATTTTATGACAAAAAAGCAAAAATAAATTAAAAAACAAAAAATAGAAATCATCGTAGGAATGCGGAGTGAATTGCTCAAGCAACGCATCTAAAAATTTGTTCCATCGAATTATAACAATCTATAGGTATATAGGTGCTAAGGTAAAAACTTTTTAACAAAAAAAAAAACCGACTTCAAAATCACTACAAAGTATGTCATCATACAGTTCACATTTCGTTTGGTTTCATTCGGTATTTTGCTGTTTTGGTTTTCGAGAAATAAAATGGCCAATTTGTTGAATTTTTTCTTTGATTCCGATGAAGAAGATGAAGGTGAAATACGTGCAGTTCAGAAGTATAAACCAAGAAGGTCAGGAGAAGATAAAAATTATCACCAATTATACCGTTTCACACGTGAAAATATTCATTATTTGGTAGATTGTTTTATGCCTTTTTATGAAGAAGCGCGTGGTGGTACTCTATCGAACATGTAAAAAATGCAAACATTTCTTCAATATATGGGCGATCCACGTTTTTAGGTGAAATAAACAAACGTACTATATAACAAATTGAAACAAAATGCAAAGAAATCACATCCATTTTTATTAAATTGAAAACTTTTTTCAAAATAATGTAACGTGCTTGGTGACAGAAGAACTATTTAAAAAACAAACGTAGCTGTTGTCTAACGGATGCTGTCATGAGTAAACACTCAAACTATGTTTTTTTTGCCCTCAGAGTGGAGTGGAGTTTTTTTAATACGGATTTCACACTCCACTTAACTAACATCGCACACTCAAAATGCACACTCAAGCACTCCACTCCACTCGTGCACTCAGTTTTTATTAATTCGTCCCATTGTCTGCAGAGAGGTGGCGGCCGTACAGAAAAATTATTTTAATTCAAATAATTTTCTGTCGCTGCTGGGGTTCGAACCTGGGTCTCCAGGTTCGTTGACATAGCGGCCACGCACTTTAACCAACTACGCCAAGGACGCCACATAACCATACATAAAATGGTCAGCTCTCCATACATTAATGTAAATAATGATAAAAAATTAAGAAATTCTAAGTTAGTATCACAATTTTATTAGATAGGTGGTTCAAAACAAGCAGTGCTTTAAGAGTATAGTAATAGTTATCAACGATCTGAATATCATAAATTATGGTCTGAAAATTTCAGAATGAAATTTAGTTTATTTGATTTTGCAAAAGATTAACTTTTACTTTTACGATTAGTATTAAGTGGTACACTCAAAATTGTTTCTCCTTCAAAGACTTATTAGTTCTACTGCGCACTATCCAAGCCACTAACTTAACAAACATCCAGATGAGTAACAGCACGATCAGAGCAAGACCGCCAAATAAAACCAAGATTGTATCGAGACTGTGATACTGCACGAAATTCAAATCCTGTGCGGCGCAGCGCATATGTGTAGCCCCATCATGCCGTAGCACATATTCCGTCCAGTAGATTGCCTTCTCCAGCGGCTCTATGGGCTGATCACGATAGCGCTTTGACAACGATTGTGCCATCTTAGTATACTTGGGTTCCTTCAAAAGTTCCTCAATTTTTTCCTTCAATTCGTGCTCCGTCAATTGCTTATAGTCCACACTCAAGCCGAAGCCGGCTTTTTTAGCACGTTCCACATTCAAGAATTGATCAAAAAATATTGGCATTCCTAGCACTGGTTTAGCATGATAGATCGACTCCATGGAACCCAATAGGCCGCCATGGGTGATAAAAAGCTTCACACTGGGATGTGCCAAGATATCGGACTGTGGAAACCACTTGCTGATAAACACATTATCCGGCTTACCCGGTAAATCGGGTTTCTCAAATTTCCACATAACACGCTGCTTAAGTGCACCAAAGGTGCGCATAATAATATCCAACTTTTCTTGCGGCAGAAAAGTGCTCTTGATATTCGAGCCGAGAGAGAAATAAATGACACCAGCATCACCGGATTCATCGAGAAAACGTTGCATATCGTCAGGCAACACACCACGCTTGCGTTGCAGATGCATGCCACCAACTTCGATCATATTCGGCACATACGGTCTTGGGAAACTTAGTGAGAAATGCTGATTCAACAACACCAGCGAAAAATTCTTGCGTACATCTAGCAAATCGTGTTGCGCTAACGGAAAGTATTTGCGATGCAACGCCTGTTGTAAGGGCAAATGATGAAAGTGCAGATGCAGAAACTCCAATGTGTTGATAAATAGGTTATTCAAACGCTGCACATAGGTCATGCGATCGGTGAGGCCAAGCTTAAAGTTTGGTATATAGGAAGACGGCGAAGTGTTGCCCACCTGATCGTCAATCATTGCAACGGTGCCAAAAGTCGAAATACCTATTAAATGGGCGCCAAAATGTTCGGCAAAGCCAAAGAGCGCCTCTGTATAGAAAGTCTCGACGATGATCACATCGAAATGCTGTTTGGACTGTAACAATTGCTGTACAGCGCGATTCTCGAAAACATTGTGAGTGACAAAATTACAAAAAACGCTCAGGAATGTCAATTACGCCCATTTACCTTCCACCATGTAGTCATCGATAACGATATCTGTCGCATAGAAAGATCAAAAGATTTTTAAACAAAGACATCAATTTAGATAAATTAGAGTCCAACCCACTTTCATTAATTTTCAAAATGTCATCAACATTTATATCGGTGAAATTTGCAATGGGCTGTTTTTGTGGAAAGGCAGATATGACGGTGACATCATGACCTCTGCTGGCCAATGCCTTAAAATATGGCTGTGCGAATATGTACTGCGATGGGCCCGGAAATGGAAATATGCCCAATATTTTGGCTGCATCCAGAGTAGCCAGAAAGCCGCCGCCAAGCACAAGCGCGAAAAGCAACGAGCCGTACATTATTTCGAAGAATTTAATTTATGCCTCAACTGAACTGTGCAAGTTCAGCTGAGATACTGAATAATGTTATAGAAACGATTTCTCCCCATTAACTTCATAGCAACGCGGTTTGTTTGTATCTATGACAAACATACATACAACGCGATTGTTTGATATTAGTTACTTACGGGTAGCTCACATCAAAAACGATTTATTTGAGTAAAATTATCTTTTTAGTACTGATGAAGCATACTCTCAATATAACCTAAGCCCATTAAAGTCTCTCTAACAATTGAATAATGAGACAAAACATAAAATATGAGATAAGAAAAAAAATGTATAAATTTTATTGCGACTTTACAGCTGTTATGCCACTGTGCAGATGGCGTAGGAAAGGCGCAGCATAGCGTTCTATCGCCAAGACTTTAATTGGTTAATTATTTTAGATAATATTAGCTATAAGATAGCTTTGTATAGCTTGACACATTCATGATATGCTCTATGGAAAATATTTATAAACTAGTTTGGTAACAAATTTTAAATTTGTACTTTAAATTTTTACTTAAACTAGTAATCAGTCAAATATTAACTTACTTATTACTTATTAAAACTTATTACTTATTACTTATTAAAACTTATTAAAAGGTAAAATATTAACTTACCCACACAAAAGTAAAACCAAAATGAAAATTAAAACCAAAGATCTGACCAAAATAGACGAAACGAGACGTTTGCAACTGGATGAACGTCTGCAATCGTTAATCGTTACGTCTCTTTTGACATTTAATCCAAAAGGAAACGAGTTCCTCCAATCGTCTGGAACAAGAAGAAGATTACTTTGCACAGCTGTTGTTGACAACTTGAGACAATTAAAGTTCGGTTGTTACGGAACAGAACGTCTCGTCAAACTGTTTCGTTTAGTTTCGATAAGCTTACGTTTGTTCATTTTGGGTTACAACATTGAAATTAATTTAAGCGAATGTTTTCGTCTTCACTCGTTACGGAGCATATCGTCTATTTTGGTTAGGCCTTAAAACATGAAAAATATATGAACAAGGACCAAAATTCTAACAAGTATTAGATAAAGGATGAGGACAAGGATTTGTACAACGATTTAGACCTAGAAAGATAAGGACAAGAGTTTGGACAGGCATTGAAAAAAGTACGATTTGGTCAAGGATAAGAATAAGGATTTGGTCAAGGACAAGGATTCAAACCAGGTTCAGAATAGGATTTAGGAAAAGATTGGAGCAAAACTTCGGACAAAGGATTGGGATAAGAACTATTAAATGGATTAGGATAAGTACTAGGAAAAATATTTGGACATGAATCAAAACAAGAATTTGGGCAAGGATGAGGAGAAGGAGTTACACAAGTAAAGGGTTATTAATTTTAAAGTAAGCAGGTAATGTTTGAAAAAAAAAAACAGACTAAAAATGTAGAATTCGATAAAATTTTTTTTTTGTTATAATTTTTTGACTTTGCCATCATCAAATATGTAAAATACAACATCATTAAAATTTTCACCACGGGAGTTTTTGCAGGACTCAATCCTTTTGAGGTAATTTTCGATGGTTTTTGTACACAACTCAGGCACTAGCAAGGCTATGACTTGACGAATGTTGGTTTTCAATTGAATCAGTCATTTGAGAAACACCTCATGTCCATTTTTGGCCAAAATTGAGTTATATATATTAAATTGTTGGTGAAGGCAAGACGAATCCAATACGCATAAAAAAACTCATCGCCACTTGGTAACCATGGTGATGCTGCATTAGAAAATATCCATTCATTTCAGAAACACCTCATCTCCTGGATATGTGTTGTTTCTCAAATGACTTACAAAAAAATGTGGCTGGTGGCAACACAGTTTTTTGTAATTCTATTTTAATGTGGCTGGTGGCAGCTCTGCGTTTTGCTATTTTATTTTAATTTGGCTGTTGGCAGCACTGTGTTTTGTTATTTTATTTTAATGTGGCTGGTGCCCACAAACACGTTATTTTTGTTAATAATTTAAAATGAGTTCAAGTGAAAGTGAAAGTAATAATTCCACAGTACTAAAACGTAAAAAAGGGAAGCAAGTTGAGTATAAGTGTGAAAAAATTAAGAAGTCCCGTGTTAAGAATGAAGAATATACAAACTGGAAAGGAAATGTAGTGAAACCAAAAGAACATGGATTCGCTTGCAGGTAACTTAACCTTAAATATTTAGCAAAGGCCTAGAAAATCTTACACTATATGACCTAGAACATTTTCCTAAAAGTTATCTGTATAGCCTTAAATTTTAATATTTTGTAGGTTTTATGTTATGTTGAACTAGTCTTAATGATGTTCGGTTATTTTAGGTGCAGATGGAAATGTATACCGGAAAAGATTACAGGGGACCAAGATAATGAAACTTACACTAAGTTTATTGATTTAAGCACAAAAAATGAACAGGATGCATACCTCCAATCATTGATTGAGTGTAAGCCAATCACAAGGAAAAGGCGAAATTTGGAAGATGAAGAAATAACTAGTAAGCCAAAGTCTCACTCCTTTGTGTATTCTGTATCTACGTCTACAGGAAAAATACGGATGTGTAAACGTGCATTTCTTTCGGTCCATGGAATATCTACTGAGCGTGTCAAAAGACTGTGTAAACTACTCTCTCAAGGCAAGGCACCAAAGGACTTAAGAGGGAAAAATGCTTCAGGGAACGCTAAACCAGGTCATATACTAAAGGCTATTGATGACCACATAGCCTCTTTTCCCCAGAAAGAAGCCCATTACACCAGCCGGTCTTACAAATACTTGAACGCTAACCTTAATGTGAAAATTATGTGGCAACTTTTTAAAGAAAAACATCCAGACTTGAGTGTTGATTACAAGTTTTATTTGAAAATATTTCATGAGCATTTTGACCTAACTTTTGGGAAACCTCAGATTGATTCTTGTTGCAAATGTGAGGAACTGTCTGTCAAAATAAAAAGTCCATCTTTAACTGATGCATCTAAAAGAGTATATGTTGCGGAGCTCCTTGTGCATAAAAGAAGATCAAAAAAGTTCTTTAAAGCCATTGAAAATATTAGACAAAAGTGTCTAACGGATGAAAAAGTAGGTGGAATCTGCGTGGACTTTATGCAAAACCTTCAACTTCCTCAAATACCAGTTCAAGAAATATTTTACTTACGGCAGTTGACAGTAAATGTTTTTAATATTCACGATGTTGCAACTAATAAAGCCAAGTTTTATGTTTATCATGAGGGCTTAGCTAAAAAGGGGCCAAACGAAATTTGTTCGTTTTTAGTTGATTATATCAATGAAGTTCTTAATGCTGGTGTTAGGCATCTTCATGTTTTTTCCGATGGTGCACCTGGACAAAATAAAAACACCGTGGTTGTGCGATTTTTTCTTGCCCTAATAGAAACTGGCCGTTTCGACAGTATTCATCACTATTTTCCTACTCGAGGTCATTCGTACCTTCCGTGTGACCGCGACTTTAGTGTAATCAAACGAAAAATTAAAACAACTGACAGGATTTACACAGTACAACAGTATGCTGAACTGATGTTGCACTCTGCTGCTCCGGACAAGTTCCTAGTGGAAATAGTAGAAAGTGAAAAAGTTAAGGATTTTAAATCATGATGTGGTCAATTTTATAAAAAGAATGTAATATCTACGGAGACTCAAGCAAGGAACATCCCGAAGGAAAACAAAATAAAATTCAACATTTCAACTTTTATGGAGTTTCATTACTCTAATAAACATGTAGGTCAGGTTAAAGTAAAAAACGTAATTGGTGGACTCAATGATCACACTTTTGACTTGAAAAAATCGAGAACTGGTTTACCAGAGCTGCCAAAAATCAGCGCCTACCCGCAAAAATGTGTACCTATCAATATCAATAAAATCAATGACCTCAGGAAAGTCGAAGCCTATATACCTGTAGACATTGTTGATACATTTTATTCAAAAATTTATGACTGGCCATATACCGATACGGATGACATTGAACACTTTTAAGAAACAAAATAATTTGAAAAATGTGTATGTATATATTACTTGAAAAATAAAATACTGATTTTTATTAATTATTTCAATTTTTTACATATTCTTTCGTACCTGATAACATATCGTTTAGTCAGTCATTTGAGAAACAACACATCTCCAAAAACTTTTATAATTTTTTTAAATATCAAAATAAAAATTATAAAATTTTATTTTCGTAGAATTAATTAATCAAACACCTGCAGAATCATACAAAAAAATTTCAAAAATATATAATGGTAAATTCTGCACCAAATGGGTTCTTTTTGATTTCCCGAAAGTTTACTTTTTTGGATATGAGGTGTTTCTCATAAAAAAAAAAAGGTCAGAGGCGTCAAATCGTATGACCTTTGAGGTTAATTGACATCGCTTAATATCAAAATAAGTCATCCTGGAAATTTCTGTTGCATCAAAGCCCTAATTGGTTCTCTTGTGTAGCCTGTAGTCTCATCTTGTTGAAACTTCATATCGTCCAGATCCATATCTTCAATTTCAGGCCAAAAGAGACCGGTGAATATACGCTCATAGCGCTCAGAACTGGTTGTAACGTTTGCACCTTGATCGTTTTCAAAAAAATACGAACCAATAACACCACCAGATCATAATGCACACCAGATAGTCAATTTTTGCGGATGCAATGGCTTCTCCACAATCGCTTGGGGATCTTTAGAGCTCCATATATGGCAATTTTGGTTATTCAAGTATCCAACTAGCGTGAAATTATATAGAAAAATTTGCCTCGTAAAATCAACATTTAATGTTTGTTGTTCGAGTAAGATTTCAACACGTTGTTTGTAGGTTCCATATTGTAAAATGTCAAACCCTTTCCAACAAAAAGCAGTTTGGATGACATAAATATCAGGGCTGCACTTTCCAAAACTAGAAATGAATAACCCCCTATAAAATATATATTTTTATACCCCCACGTTTAAAAAACGTAAATGGGGGTATATTAATTTTGTCACTCCGTTTGTAACGCCCATAAGGAGGCGTGGTAGGTATAGAAAAGTATATATATTCTTGATCAGCATCACCACCCGAGTTGATTTAGCCATGTCCGTCTGTCTGTCCGTCTGTCCGTCTGTCTGTGATCACGATTCCAGCCGTAATTTTAAAGCTATCATCACGAAATTCTATATTTAAGCTTTTATCTAAAAAATGAAGGTCAAGTTCGTAAATGAGCCAAATCGGATGAAAACCACGCCTACCTCCCATACAAAGCGACTTTATCAAAACGGTAAAATCTCTTAGAATTCAACAAAAATGAATATATGGACTTGAAATTTTGCATATGAGTTTTGATGTTCAAAATACACTCTAAGTATGAAATTCAATCAAATCGGATGAAAACCACGCCTACCTCCCATACAAAGTGACTTTATCAAAAAGGTAAAATTTCTCTAAAATCCACAAAAATTAATGTATGGACTTGAACTTTTGCATATGAACTTTGATATACAACGTGTACTATGTGTATGGAATTCAACCAAATTGGGTGAAAACCACGCCCTCCTCCCATACAAAGCCATTTTATCAAAAAACAAAAGCGAATATTTTCTGTTAAAAATATAACGAAAACGTTTTTACAGATAAACATTTTATTGATTGCTTAAGACTTTGAATATACTTTGGTTCGGCCGTGGGGGTATTTTAACTTCGGCCCAGTCGAAGATCATTTCTTACTAGTTTTCTTATCATATCAGTTGTTGCTATTGATTTAATTTCTGCCCATTTATAAACGTGAAACGTTTTATCGTGACTTAAGCTTGTTAAATTTAAGATATCCTTGTATCTTGTAGCTTAAGGATCTTTATTCAATATTCAATAAATATTCAAATATTCAAAATAAACAAAGGATTAGATTATATAATTGATAATATAAGCCAAATGGATATGTGTCAAAAGCTTTCACATATAGAGCTATCTACAAAATAAGCGATTAACAATAAACTCACGTCGACTGCATTATTTTAAGTGAAGCATAAAATTCAGCCACATGTGTTTTTGTTTTTTGTGCCTTTAATAACACTGTCGGAATTTATGTTCATCCCTTACATGTTGTTGCCAGTGTTGCTATTGCATTTAAAAATTTCCATCTATTGCATTAGAGTGCAAAAAGTTGCACAAGAAAAAAATGCATTTAATAAAAAAATTATTTCCTTTCGAAAATAATACATAAATGAAAACACAACGAATTTTTGTTTAAGGGAACTTCATATTTTCCACGTGAGGTACTTTAATAGTGTGCTGCTAATATACATGCATACATACATTCATATGTGTATGTATAATTGCGCATGTTTGACTGCACCTGAAATTGTGTTTTACGACCAAGTTGCGTGCGCTTATGTGAATATTTCATGAGTACAAAGCGAAAGTAAAAAGAACAACCCTATAACAAAAAAAAAAAAAAATAAAAAAGGGTTAAAAAAAGTACACTGCGTATGTTTGAAAAATTTTCAATGAAATAGCGGTTCAGCGCATTTCAAATTCTGATTAAATAGTGCTTTCGAAATAAAAATTCGAAAGGAAAATAAATGTCCTTGCAATGTTGAATGGCATACAAGAAAAGTTAATAAACAGTGCTTGAAATTGAGAGCTTAATTAGAAAAAAAGCATTTAAAGGCTTCTTAAGAAAAAAGAGTTAAAAGTAATGAAACGGGCTTAAACATGAAATGTTTAATACGACCCACTAAGGAGTATTTGATCGATTTAAGCGGCCAGACTTAAATTTTATCAAAAACCGATTTTAAAAAAATCGTATTTTTTTGAAATTTCCAAATCGTTATGACCGGGCATGGGCACCACTACATTTAAAGTTTCTGTGTTTGTCTTTTGTATCTGCTCTCAGCTGCTCCGAGGCTTGCTCCGTGCCCATAGCTGGTTATGATGAAACGGTTTGCCTTTGTACGGAAGGTAAAAAAATATGTGTGTGGCCACCACGCTTGGTAGAAGTGAGTCTTAAACCCAAAAAAGTAAATTTTTAAGTGCTTAATTGAATAACTGTTTCATATAGTCTTACTAAAAAAGTACCATTTCATATAATGGCAAGAGTAAATTACACATGTTGTAATACAATTTCGATAAGTTTAGTGTTGTAAGACAAATAATAACAACTTCAGAGCTATACAATCCCATAAAACCCATCATACCATACCATTCCATACCATACCATACCATACAATACCATACCATCATTCCATTACCATCATACCACCATACCATACCATCATACCACCATACCATACCATCATATCATACTATCATACATCATATCATACCATCATACTGCATCATTAAACTATGTTATTTGAAGAATTTTGCATCAAAAACATTAAGATATAAGAAAAATAAATGCTATGCAGAAATATACTCTGTGTACTCTTTATTTCTTGGTGAACACACTGTTTTTTAAACAGACATCACTGCAATCTGCTCTTCTGCGGTTAAGCAAAGAGTGTGCAATTAGCCGAATGTTGTACAGCACTCGTTGAGATTTTCTGAAATTACTGCACAAAACTTTAAAATATACTATAAAATGTACATTAGAACTCTGTTACGTAGCAGCAGTCAGTGTTTGTCTTTTTCTTTAAGGTTGATGTTTTCAATATGAATATCATAGACATGCTCCATATGCGGTGAATTTTTATGCAATATTATAATTACTCGATGTATGAACCATGTAGTTGAAAAGATACTGTTCCATACTATATTTTATTATTTTAATCTGCCTAAAACTATGAATAAAATACGGCGAAGTGTTTCATCGGGGAATTGATTCATCGGTTTTACTCCCCATCGCGCCAAAGAAGTTTCACTTCAAAAACAACATTCCGTATAAGGGCAAATTATTATATCATAAAAAAAAACACCATTTGGACCTTATGTGGACATAAAGTCCATGGATCCCTTGTTCATGGAATAACATCAAAAATAAAAAAAACTTAATAAAACATCTCACAGAATGTCCTTCTGATGAATTTCATGTAAAAATCGAGATGCATTGAACCCGACCACCTCAGATATCGATGAAATTTTGTTTATAGCTAAATTTGATTAATACAAACAAACCCTCATTTTTAGAAATTACTGTTTTGCGATTTTTTTGGGCGTGGCACAGTGGGAAAGTTTTCGAAAAAACGCGAAAATGGTCGAAAAGAGCTCCATTTAAACTGCAATAACTCAGAATCGGCTAAACCGATTTCCATGATCTTGGTATCATTAAAAAGATATTTTAACAGGCTTTATCACACGTTTAAAAAATAAAAAAAATTACACTGTAAAAAATTTTATAACAAAAAGAAAATTTTACCTAATGAAAAAACCAAAAAGATCAAGGGTTTTTTTACAGTGTATTACTTTTTTAGAAAGGTTTATCCTTCACCTATAACATATCAAAAAATAAAAATGGGTTCTTTTTTAGTTTTTTTTATATAATTTTTTAAGTAGTGGCACTTCTAGTAATTGCCCATATATTTTTATATTGAAGCCACGAAAAATAGCCAAACATCTGTTATATTACTGAGAAGTGTTCAAATTTCAGTTATATTCAAAATATACTTATAATGTGCAAAGATTATTGATATAATATGCATAAAAGAAAATTATGTATGTATACAGGTAAAAAAAATAAACATTGTCCCAGAAAAATTATGAATATGTTTTAACCCCAAAAAGTTCTTGCGGGCGTACCAGCCCAAACCAATAAGTATACAGGTAAGCGCATAAAATGCTTACTGTAACTGTGTTTCTAGGATTAGCAAAATAAACACACTGCAGGTACCCCTAATTAAAGAATTGATTTTAAAATTGCCTTCAATATTGCTATATAAATGCACCTGATGAACATACCCAAATTCATAATTATAAGCCGTTTCGAGAAGCCAAGATATCCCATTAGAATTTTTACGTGTATATTTTAAAATTTTGAGTGAATATGAATTCCAACAATAAGTAAAGATGCATAAAATATCTAATAAGTGTTGCGCTTCGCTTCGTAAAATAAGTGAAAACGAGGCTGCAAATATAATTGAATATTTTCCAGCTGTCGCCAACATTCATTGTAGCCGTATTTGCGAAACTTGCCGGAATACACTAAGAAAAGCGCGCAGTCGTAATGAATCCAACGTGGAGCGGAATGAAGTCTCAAATTATTTACCAACAACGCCCAGCGATGAAATTAGCGAAGAATTGGATGAACTTCCAACTTGTACCAGCCGTAATGCAAACATCGAAAGCAAAGAACTCATTGAAAATATAAATGATCATATTATTCCTCATCTACCAAACCAAATGTCGTCTCTTAAAAGGAAATATATCAAACGAGATGCATACAGAAATAGAAAATCACTGCAAATTTTGGAAAATATAGCAGATTCACTTGGAGCTGATCCATTATCTGATTTGTCAGCGCAACTTGAAAACGTCAAAGCCATTTACGATCAAATTTTGCAAAACATCAAATATCAAATAGAGAACAGCTCTAATCTTTTGGAAAAGCAAAAACTTTTATCTTCCTTACCAATCAATATGACTCACGAAGAAATTAAAGATCGTTTTGGGGATGATATATCTCACGATTGTATCAAAAAAAGTAAAGATATCCAAAGGAATAAAACGAAGTTTGTGGATATCAATCTTTTAAAAATGAGCAGACGTAGTTTACCAACCGAAACTCTAAGCACAGTGAAGTTATTTTATGAAGATGATGAAATTAGCCGAATGATGCCAGGATCGCAAGATTCAATTACTGTTAAACAAGGAAACTTACGTGAAAAAGTTCAAAAAAGACTGATGTTATCTTCACTACGCGAATCTTACTACGAATTTAAAAAAAGCATCCCCTGGCCAAAGTGGGTTTTACAAAATTTACAATGTTAAGGCCAAAAAATTCAGGTGCATTTATATAGCAATATTGAAGGCAATTTTAAAATCAATTCTTTAATTAGGGGTACCTGCAGTGTGTTTATTTTGCTAATCCTAGAAACACAGTTACAGTAAGCATTTTATGCGCTTACCTGTATACTTATTGGTTTGGGCTGGTACGGCCGCAAGAACTTTTTGGGGTTAAAACATATTCATAATTTTTCTGGGACAATGTTTATTTTTTTTACCTGTATACATACATAATTTTCTTTTATGCATATTATATCAATAATCTTTGCACATTATAAGTATATTTTGAATATAACTGAAATTTGAACACTTCTCAGTAACATAACAGATGCTTGGCTATTTTTCGTGGCTTCAATATAAAAATATATGGGCAATTACTAGAAGTGCCACTACTTAAAAAATTATATAAAAAAAACTAAAAAAGAACCCATTTTTATTTTTTGATATGTTATAGGTGAAGGATAAACCTTTCTAAAAAAGTAATACACTGTAAAAAAACCCTTGATCTTTTTGGTTTTTTCGTTAGGTAAAATTTTCTTTTTGTTATAAAATTTTTTACAGTGCAATTTTTATTTTTTAAACGTGTCATAAAGCCTGTTAAAATATCTTTTTAATGATACCAAGATCATGGAAATCGGTTCAGCCGATTCTGAGTTATTGCAGTTTAAATGGAGCTCTTTTCGACCATTTTCGCGTTTTTTCGAAAACTTTCCCACTGTGCCACGCCCAAAAAATCGCAAAACAGTCATTTATAAAAATGAGGGTTTTTTCGTATTGATCAAATTTAGCTATGAACAAAATTTCATCGATATCTGAGGTGGTCGGGTTCAAAATTTCAGTTTTATCTAGATTTTTAAATGAAATTCATCTTCTGTGAAAATATCTTCATTAATTTACTATTCAAATCTGTTCCTTTAATTTTTGATAATCTAACATTAAATCTGGTTCACGGAAATTACACCCGAAAAATTTGGAAAACAAGCCCGTAAAGCTGCTGAAAATTTCCGGATATAATGCAACCAACAGAAGGCAAATCGCTGAGCAAATACGTGGAAAGTTTCTGAAGGAAGGCAATAACAAAGCTGCACCGTACGGGACTTTGTTTACGGGAAAATAAGCCCAGAACTTTCGATTGCTGTATCTTGTTTGTCACAAACAACAAGAGGATGATGATATAAATAGGCCGTAATCGATACAGAGGACACATAACGTATTTTACATTTACAGCCCGATTCTGCGTACTTGATAAATTCACCTTATTGAATATTTATCAAGTATTGACTATTTATAAAGATTTGGTATTCTGTGATAGAAAAAAAGCTCTTTAATTGATAAATTTGTCAATATCAAGGTTAATATTAACATAATAATATTAATAATAATAATTTTTTTTCTAAAAATTAATACACTTTTGTGGAACATAAGGAAAATTAAAGCAGAAATCGTTTTAATTATTGCTGCTGTTGTTGTCCGTATATCGAGTGTTGCTGTTTTTCACACTCCTCTCTTTGCTTTTCATGCACATCAAGCTGCTTCTCACGCTCTGCTCTCTGTGTTATTCTTTTAATGAGAACAATTAGCTGTTAACAGGAATTCACCTCCTCTGGTGAATTACGAAAACTTTTTATTTATCAAGGTTGCTGTAGAATACTAAAAAAGCTTTCGCTTGATAAAATTCTTTACAAATTTTAATGATAAATTACTTATCAAGAAAACGCAGAATAGGGCGGTTAAAGTGCGCAGTGTGCTAAAAGAAAAGTGAAATTCAAGACAAAGTAATCAAAGTAAATTATAAGACAGTGAAGTGCAGCAGTTGGATCCAGTAGTATTCAAGGAAAATACGACGATGAAGGAAGAGCAACCGCGGAAAGTTGCAACAGCGAAGGGTGAGGTAAAGTGGGTGAGATTTTTTTGTTAAAAGCAGAGTCGTTGGCTTGTAGGCCCACCTGCAAAGGAATCGGTAGAAATTTCGGTGGCTTGTAGGCCCACCTGCAAAGAAAACGGTAAATATTTCGGTGGCTTACTACTTGTTAATCCCACGGCTAGAGCAGAGTCGGTGGCTTGTTGGCCCACCTGGAGTCAAACAACTAGAGATGGGTCATTCCGAACCTGTTCACAGTCGGACATAGTTTCAATTGTTCCTTCTATTCATTTTTAGCATGTTCAAACAGTTCCGGTTGCAAAACTTTTTTTTTATCAAGCAATGTAAGCCGACATCTCTTTCACACAGATTGTGGCTTACACGAATTTTTTGATCGACTACAATTGCAAATATGATGTTTGCGAAAGACCTAAACAACTGATGTGTGAAAGGGTAAGATGACATTTCGTCGTTTTCGTTGCTCGCAATTCTCTCTTAATTTCGTTTTTAACATGCTTTCATTCAATCGAATGGAACTGCGGAACTAGATAGTTCCGCGGACATGTTACAATCTGCTACATATGAGATGAATGAGTTTCATTCAATCAAATGGAACTGCGGAATTAGATAGTTCCGGGGCATGTTTTGCAGCTCGAGAGTACTCAATTTGTCCTTTTTAAGCACTTTTAAGTTACATACGAACGGATGGAAAGACAGACGGACATGGCTTAATCGACTTGTGTGGTGATGCTTATCAAGAATATGTATACTTGTATATGTATATGTATATGTATATGTATACCTACGCCTTTATATGGGTGTTATAAACGGAGTGACAAAATTAATATGCCCCCCATTACGTTTTTATTTGGGAGCCGACGTAAGGAGTGGTTGGAGGTGATAGGTCCCCAAGGGAACAATGTTCCTTTTACAAAAGTAAAGGGGTCGGTCATATATATTAACCTTCTCCGGCTCTTCCTTAAAGCCACCCTGTTCAGGTGTAGAGAATGAATATGCAAAAACTCTGCTCGTTGCTGCTCTGAAGTTGTAAGCCAAACATTCAACGAGTTCGAGGCAACATTGTTGCTTACAACGGTGAGCAACATATTTAATAAGCACGAAAACTTGCTTCTATAGCTGAAAGGAACTATTTATTTCCGCGAACATTTTTCCGCGAACTAGTTTCGCTGTACAAAAGAATCGTTCCATGTCCGTTCCGGCCCCGAAACTATTTAGCACAAGCCTACAAACAATAACAATCAGCGTCGGTGGCTTGTAGGCCCGCCTGCAGTAGCAGTAGACAGCGTCGGTGGCTTGTAGGCCCATTTGTCTTCACATTTTTTTATAGCAGCGTGGATTGTATGGCCGTCTGCTCAAACCAGAACATTGTCCATGGCTTGTAAGCCCGCGTATCACATTTTTTCATCAAGGAACAGTGCTGCGGCTTGTAGGCCTGGCTGTTAAGCCGAATCAAGAAGAGAAGTGACAGACCCGGAGAAATAAGGCAATTATACACATAATTATATAAAAACATACATATATCTTCTCAAATTGTATAACAGATAAAGACCTCATTTAATAAAAAAGAACAGATTTAAAAAGAAAGCAACATTGTGTTGTTTCTTGTGAAGAACCGTGGAAACTCGCAGAGCTTACCCCAGCAAAAATAAAAGAACCAGCGGAAGTTCGTTACAATGTCTTATATTTAAAGATTTTGCATTTCATTTATAATCTCCATGAGACTTCTTTATAATTCCAGAAAAACTAAAAAGACATTTAAAGGATTATACGTCTTTTTATCCAAAAAACAAATTGAATACTTCTTGTTGGTACATCCTTTATTATTTTGATATATTTATTATGTTTTTCCAAAATTTCTGAGTTTTTTTCCATCCCTATAAAGAGATGAAACTACTATGTGGTGCCTGGATTATTTCACCTAGTAGCCCATAAATTTATGCAGCTTTAATATCATTTTAATTTAATTGAAATCAAGAATTACGAGTATATGTTCAAGCTTGCTGAACAAACTATTGCTTCCTTCTCCAAGGACTCACGGTCAGTACACTTAAAAAGTTTTCCCAGTCGAAAAGTTGAAGAGAATTAAAGTGGTTTTTGTTTGAATTCAATGTTGAAACTTTTATAACCCGATAGTTGAAGGATTGGCTAAAGTTTTAAGGCAAGATGAGCACCCAGCTACGAATGTAGGAATATTAAAATAGTGAAAAAAATTTCGTAACAATCCGTAATTCCTGAACTTTGTTCGCACATTAATATAACCACATAGTTTATTTTGAAATTATATGAAAATGTCAGCTACTTGATTAACTTTGCTCGTAATTAACCTCAGATACCATCAACTATGCATTTATTTTTCTTTCTTTTGTCGATGTATTTTATGGCGCAAACAGACACATACTATACATACGTATATGCGCAGGAACATAAATTAAATTTAATTATTAACTCGCTTTTGTACACGCAATAAGGTTATACTCGTCTATATGGATTTGAGAGGCTGTATAAGTGTTTGTTTGAATGTGTGTCAGTTTTGAGTGTGTATATTTGTATAAGTGGGTGTACATGTGTTGTAGATACCTTTGTTTGCCACGACATAAAGTGTCAAACAACCAGCAGATTCATTGTCATGAATAAATTTAATCAAATAATGTGTGTCTCTCGCTATAAAATCACAAATCCAGGCTAAGGTGGCTATAACTGCCAAGCATCTATGTCAACAAAGTGGTACAACTTAATAAATAAAAATTGCGCTGTATAGAAATCAAGCTTGTTTTGGGCTATCCCCCTAACTAAAGCCTTAAAGTTGCTGACATGTATGAAAAATCTTCGCTTTTGTCCTTGTTAAACAATAAGCTGAGTATAAAATGGAGGAAAACGAACAACTATTGGCAAAGCAAAGTAAAGCAAAGCAAAGAATACCAGCAGGAAAGTGTGAGATTCAAGATAAATTTTGGGAAAAGACTTCAAGTCAATTGTGTGGGCGTTGGAAAAGTTTGAGTGTACAAATTTTTATGCGATGGAATTGAACACATTTGTATAAGTGGGCGGTGTGAAGGTGTGTGCAAAAAAAAAAGAATGCCGCAAATACATTGTGTGGGCTTCTTATGAAGCATTCAGAGTTTCAAGGATATTTTCTTAAATTCTAGCAGAATTGTAGAGCCAACAAGGCTATAAAAGCAATAAAAAATAAAGAGAAAACAAGCAATAAATATTTTTCTTTTAATGCTAAAAGATTTGGGGGGTGGGGTGTGGTTAAACAATTTTAGATGAAGGGAAAAGCAAAATTTTTACACGCAATTCACAATTTAATATTGCATCTTGTTAAATTTTCACTCAAGTTGAGTTTTTTTTGTTATTAAAATAACGTTGTTGAACAAAAATACAATTTCAATATTTGTCCAGGTCACCTATTCCACTTGAATGACTCAGCAGACAATTTATACAATTTTTATTCCTACTTCATAAAGTTGGCCGTTTAAATGGCTCATAAAAATGCAATTTAAAAGCCATAACGTGTTGAAAAGTAAAATATGCAAAACAAACACTGGACGCAATGTGTTGTGGACAAGCCTGGTTGTGGCATACAAGTGGCGACAGTTGTTAGTGCAATTGTTGCGTTTTTTTTCTCTTTTGTTTTATCATGTTTTTTTTTTTCTTACAGATTTACAAACTTAAATGCATATTTTTAAAGCTTGATTTTTATTTTCCACACAATAAATATGTTCATGGCAATCAGTCGAAATTGTTCAATTGAGTGAAATTTTGAAGGTATCAACGCATTAAAAATCTTTTGGACACATTTGCTGTTTTGACCTTTTAAGCGACCTTTGTCACGAACGATCAATGAATGTATTGTATGTTGTATTGCTTAATTTAAAAAACAAAAAAACAGAATCAGAGTGAGAGTCAGAGTCAGAGTCAGAGCCAGAGTCAGGGTCAGAGTCAGAGTCAGAGTCAGAGTCAGAGTCAGAGTCAGAGTCAGAGTCAGAGTCAGAGTCAGAGTCAGAGTCAGAGTCAGAGTCAGAGTCAGAGTCAGAGTCAGAGTCAGAGTCAGAGTCAGAGTCAGAGTCAGAGTCAGAGTCAGAGTCAGAGTCAGAGTCAGAGTCAGAGTCAGAGTCAGAGTCAGAGTCAGAGTCAGAGTCAGAGTTAGAGTTAGAGTCAGAGTCAGAGTCAGAGTCAGAGACAGAGTCAGAGTCAGAGCCATAGTCAAAGTCAGAGTCAGAGTCAGAGTCAGAGTCAGAGTCAGAGTCAGAGTCAGAGTCAGAGTCAGAGTCAGAGTCAGAAACAGAGACAGAGTCGAAGTCGAGAAATGTAGTTTGGAAAAAACATATATTTTTGTTTAAAACCGTTATTTTTTTGCCACTATTAGCAAAGATTTGTTAATTTTATGTTGTGATTTGGATATAAAGGGTGGTTAAATTTTAAGGGCCGATGTTGATTTTGAATAAAACACAAATTATTTAGGAAATTATTGTCATATCTTTTTATTATGAGATTTTAATATTGGTATGATTCAATTATGTATGGAACAAAATATCGGCCAAGTGGACGCCGCGACCTCGGCGGCACACCTCCATCCGATTGTTCAAATTTTCGATGACGCTGAGACATAAGTGAGGTTCTATGCCGTTAATGTGCCGAATTATCTCATCCTTTAGCTCTTGTATTGTTGCTGGCTTATCGACGTATACCTTTTCTTTCACATAACCCCAAGGAAAGAAGTCCGACGCACAGTGTTCGAAAATGCTAATTTACGAGCTACTTCAATTGTGATTGCTATAACTGCTGTAATATTGGAGATAGGGTCTTAAAATTTGGTAAGCCGGTAGACAAGGACTGTTTATGTTAAAGTACATTTAAAAAAGTAGGTGATATTGAATAAAAGGGCGTGGCACCGCAATATATACACTTCAACTTGGCAAATATTGATACTAGGGTGTTGAAATTTTGCACATGAGTTTGCGTGGTCTTTTGTAAACAGGTTGCAAAAAGTGGGCGTGAATTTGAAAAGGGGCTTTACATAAAATGCTATACACCTTGCAATATCACCGCAAGTGTAATGAATATAAAATATATCGACAAAAATGGTGTTTAAGCATTTTCACCAGTAAGGGCACCATGTATACTTAGTATGGCCAGATATGACTACAAATTGCATTAAAGGAATCAAAAATAAGCACAGAATAAAAATCACGAAGAACACTAAAAAAGTATAAAAATTTAAAGTAATAATTATACAAAATTTTTTAAAAGAATCAAAACATTGAATGTTTTATTAAAAACTAATAAAAAAATTAAAGTAAATGGTAGTTAATTTAACATAATGGTACAAGTAAACATCTTTGAATGATAATTATTCAATGTCACTACATTTGCTAATTGATGTCTCTCGTTTTTCTAACAAAGTAAGTACCTCATGTGTCAATGACGATGTTTTTTTTTGTTGGTAGAGGCCTAATGCTAGATATACAAAGGTCAGATTTTGCTTCGGACCAATTTTTCTTGTTTTATGCTCTCGATAGAGTTTTTATTCTTTATACCTGGATTCTAAAGCCTCTTCGCACTGCTGTCCTATGGGAGGCAATAGAGACTCTATAACGTCCGCACCATGCAGTAATATTTTGTGAACACTGGTGGGCATCTTGTACCATGGGTACAAGGAAACCAAATGTCTTACCGTACCCAGAGCATATATCTTAAAAGATGAGATTTTATCTTTAACCAACACGAAAGCGCTTGCAAAATCACCGAGAATCTATTGATCAAATTCTCGTCCACTCCCGTGGCTTCTGATACGAACTTCACATCCTTAAAAAAATCTCAGTATTAGCGTCGTTTGCAGTCCCGCAACCTTGTTTCACCATATCAACTAGAAGTCTGGTTCGGTGTCGAAATTGATTTATATCGAAAATTTTCTTATGTTCCATTGCCTCTTTGTCACATTTTTGCATTCGCCCCTTCTTCGAGCTTAATCTGCACGAGATATGAAGTATGCACAAAAAATCGGATATGTGCATGATAATCCGCACGATAATGTGTCAATGTTACAGGGAAATCTTAAAACCTCATTTATATTATTCAAAAATTAATATTATATTGAATTATTATTAATTATAGAATATTATTTTCGCAAAGAAAATATACCCTGACTCTTCTAGGGTTAGGCTATTGAAAGAGTTCTGCACCTCTGTGCACTTATGCGCAACTTTGCGCCACAAAAATGAATACCAGTTCTTAGTTAAATATATGTACAAAAATACAAAAAACAAAATTTTATATTTCAAGACGGTTCCTGTTACTTCTACTCCAACAAATTCTTACTAATATTACTAAAAAATGTTTTTTTATACTTAAAAGTAAATTAAAATTCTAAAAATAACCATCTGCACCAATAAGAAAAACAATAATTATTTAATTAATTGAAAGATCAGTTGTCATGAAGAAGAAAAAATTTCAGCGTTTCAAACACTTTCACTATTTTCACAATAAATATTATAATAATACTTTTTTCCACAGCGCAAAGCTCGCATGCGCCTGTGTATGATCACTGCACTTTGAATAGACACTGACACGCAAATCTAGAAGTATTGAAGCTACAAGCTTTAAATTTGCTTAACTGAATATCTGAGAATATTGGCATCACACTTTACCGTTATTCTTTGGAATTTTTTTTTTCACGCAAAGTAGCTCGTAAATTTCAATTTTCAAACACTGTGCGACGATGTCAAATCACATGATCTTGGCGGCCAATTGACATCGCCACCACGTGAGATAACACGGCCATTGAATTTGTTGCGCAAAAGAGCCATTGTTTCGTTAGCTGTGTGGCAAGTGGCACCGTCCTGTTGAAATCACATATCGACTTCATCCATATCTTCCAATTCGGGCCATAAAAAGTTCGTTATCATCTCACGATAGCGAACACCATTCACAGCAACTGCCTGACCGGCCTCATTTTGGAAAAAATACGGCCCGATGATGCCGCCAGCCTATAAACCGCACCAAACAGTCACTCTTTGTGGGTGTATTGGTTTTTCGACAATCGCTCTTGGATTATTATTCGCCCAAATGCGGGAATTCTGCTTATTGACGAATCCACTGAAGTGAAAATGTGCCTCATCACTGAAGATGATTTTCTTCGAAAATTGATCATCCACAGTTGCCATTTCTTGCCACCATTCTGACCATGGACGACGCTTGAAATGGTCAAGAGGCTTTAGTTCTTGAGTCAATTGCACCTTGTAAGTGTGTAAATGCAAGTCTCTATGCATAGTGTTCATAAACGACGAGCGTGAGAGGTGCAATTGTTGGGCACGACGACGAGTTGAGGTGGACGGCTCTGCAGGCACACTATTGCGAACAGCAGCAATATTTTCTACAGTACGAGCTGTACGAGAATGCACTGGTGTTTTCACATCTCCTACAGATCCGATTTGCTCAAATTTTTGCACGATTTTTCCGATTGTACGCTCATTTGGACGATTAAATTGACCGAAAAAATCACGAAGTGCACGATATGCATTTTGATATGAAAGCCCATTTTCATAATAAGCCTGAATAACTTTAACGCGTGGCTCGATTGTGTATCTTTCCTTAATTCAAATTGAATTAGTCTGAAATTGAGAAATATCAAAAGAAATGCAGAAAAAAACTTGACGTTTAGGTGTGATAAGCATTCAACATCGGCCCTTAAAATTTAACCACCCTTTATCTTGCGTTTGATGCAGAAATGTTTTAGAAAGTCTTAATATTTTAGACTTTCATGAAATTTTTTCTCGTGAGGCAATGTAAAGTGTGTTCCAATAAGAGTGGTACTTTATTATCGATTTAAATCTGCATTATCGACCCTCATCCGTCATATTTGTGACATTCTCATTGTGACAGTATAGGACATGGTATAATAATACAAGGTAGCATTGACAACTGCTTATTTTCTTTTCTGCAAGAAAACATCTCCTGTCAAAAACAGCAGTCTGTGAAAATACATCTGCAGCTGCTGAGGTTGTTGTTTTTTCACTTTAACGTTCTCAACATTGCTTGTGTTTTCAATGGCGGATTGTGAGCGCTCTCTTTTTGAGTATATTTTTTGACAGGAGATGTTTTCCCAAGCAACTGTCAATGCTACCTTGTATCAGTATTGCCAGAGAGACAAACTGAAATTTACCACTATTTGGGAAAGAATTTACCACTTTCGGAGAAAATTTACCTTTTCCCAAAATAAAAAAATTAAAAATTTTTTAAATGATTAACAACCGTTATAATTTTTTTGTTAGTATACATATATTTATCTCTCATCAACAAGTTGACCGTCAACTCTTGACGTATATAAACCGGGACTTACCAGCTATTTTGTTTTGCTATTTTTTAATTTAATTCAATTCTTGCTTTTACTCCTCTTACATTGGTCAAGAGTTGAAAGCAATTTTTTTGAATCCAAAAAGTTGACGGTATAACACAAGCGTACCGTCAATTTTACTCCTTTCTTCTCAGCCAATTCGCGGCAATTAGCCAAAAAAACTTAAAAAATTGCTGTCAAGTCTTGACCAACGTAAAAGCGGCAAAAAGCAAAAAGTCCAATGCAACTAGAGATGGACAATTCAAATTTTTTCTTTTATTTTGCTACACAGGATAACTCACAAGAATATTAAACTGATTGTGAGAATGTTCAGAGAGGTAACAGTAACAAGTCTAAAAGAATTATTATTTTCCCAAAATTTACCAATTTTGGTCAAAAATTACCTTTTTTACCTCTGCCCAAAAAATTAGTCAAAAATTACCTCAATTAGGGAAATTTACCTCAATCTGGCAACAGTGCCTTGTATTATTATACCATGGTATAGGATTTTAGTTATAGATCGCTAAGCGAAGGAACAACGCATTAAAATCGTCGAATTTTAGATCTTAAATTCCAAGTTGATGATGCAAATGCTACAATCGTTTTACCAAAAATGGGGTCGCAATCACCACATTAGTAAGACAACTGTTTTAAATTTTAAATTTTCATTAAATTTTTTTAAACTGGATCCCTACTTGATGTTCGGAAGCCAACCAGAGTGCGGACATCACGCAGTGCTGAGAATATTGCTGCCGTAAGTGAAAGTGTCGTCTAGTCTTCCGAAAGGTCTATTCGCCATTGTTCGCAGCAATTGGTCATTTCCGCGGTCTCCAAGCATTGAATTTTGCGCTTGCACTTGAAGTTACAACCACATAAAGTCTAACTGACGCAGCAGCTGTTGCCTCGTGACCATGCACAACGCCGTACCTTCGTTGATTGGGCTCTGAAAATTATTGCGTAAGATGATGATTTTTTGCAAAAAATCATCTTTTCGGACGAGCCTCATTTAAACCTTGGCGGCTATGTTAACAAGTAAAACTGCCATATCTGGGGCTCAGAAAATCCACAAGTGATCGTGTAGAAGCCACCGCGAGTCACTGCTTGGTGCAGTTTATGGGTCGGAGGCATCATCGGACCATTTTGTTTTCGAAGATTAGGATGGAAACACCGAAAATGTCAACACTGAGTGATACCACACTATGTTGGAGGACTACTTTGTGCCGGAGGTTGAAGCTCAGGGTCTGGACGATATGTGGTTTTAACAGAACGGCGCATAGAACTCGCCTCAATTTGGACTTTTTGCGTGGCAAATTCCTGAACCGTGTAATTTCTCGTCGCGGTGATGTGAAATGGCCGCCTAGAACATGTGATTTGATGCCATTAGACTTTTTTCTGTGGGGTTACACGAAAGTCTATGTGAATGATTAGAAGACAATTCCAGACTTGAAAAGCAATATAACATCGGTGATTCGGGCTACTCCGGAGGCCAAACTGCAAAATGTCATCGATAATACAGTAGTGGACTTAAGTGTGGACACTTTTTGAAATTTCTTGCATTTCATAGTTTAAGTGACAAAAATAGTACTTTTTTAATGTAGAACCTTACGAAGTTAATTTTTTCTTGTTCTCTATGCTATGGTTTATTATTAAACTGCCATTATATCATTAAAAAATTTTAATACCATTCAATATCAATAAAAAAAAATGCCTTGCGAACTATGACATTTCGGTAATATTTTCTTTCGAGTTGTGGCAACACTGAACTACCACGTGTTCAGTCTAAACCAATCACAGAGAGCGTGGGATGATCACATGATCCAATCAGGTTACTTTAAAATGTAACATGGCACATGTTTGGCAATTTGTGTTAGTCATCCACTGCTCATTGTCAACTGAGGTTGTTTTTAAGCAATTTTGAAGTAAAATTAGTGTTTTTTTAACGAAAATGGCTCCAACGACGTCCAAACGTGCCGATTGGTCACCCGGAAAGAGATCTAGAGCTGTTACACTTCGTGAAGAAGGCTACACGTATGAAGACATAGCAAAACGATTGGGTGGAGGAGCTACCAAGTCTGGGGTAAGAAAGGTGTGCCAACGCTACAAGGAGACAAAATCAACCAAAACTGCCCCAAAATGTGGCCGAAAGCCAAAAGTTACGCCACAGGATGAAAGGAGGATATGTCGACTTGCGCTGCAGGATCGGCGTCAAACATCCAAAGATATTAATAAGGTCCTTAAAGCTACCGGACTTGATATAACCGATAGAACAGTTAGGAAGAAATTGTGCAAGAATGGATTACGAGCAAGAATACCTCGAAAAAAGCCTTACCTCAATATTAAACAAAGGCAAAAACGGTTGGAATGGGCTGCAGCACACAAGGGGTGGACCTCTGAAGACTGGGCAAAAGTGGTATGGAGTGATGAGACCAAAATTTCGATTTTCGGGAGTGATGGGATCAGATTCGTTCGTCGTCATAAAGGCGAGGACATGCTACCGGAATGCACAACCGCCACAATGAAGCATCCTGTCAGTGTAATGGTGTGGGGTTGCATGACTAGAGATGGTGTTGGGCGACTGGCAGTAGTAGACGGCACAATCACGGCTAAAAGGTACCAAGATGTTATTCTGGAGCCAAAATTATTGCCTAGTATCCAGGATTTGTTCGAAGGTGACCGTAGTAGATGCATCTTTCAGCAGGATGGGGCTCCATGCCACACAGCCAAAACCAGCATGAAATGGTTACAGGATCACCACATTGAAGTTCTGCCTTGGCCAGGGAATAGCCCGGACCTGAATCCTATTGAAAATCTCTGGTCAAGGCTGAAAGTACTGGTTTCTCGACGCAATCCAAGCAACAAAAGAGAATTAATCGAAGCGATTCTTCAAGCATGGTTCCATGTAATCACAGCTGAAGATTTGCGACGTCTGGTTGATTCCATGCCTCGAAGGATTGAGCAAGTAATCAAACTCAAAGGATTTCCGACGAAATATTAATTTTTATTATTAATTTTTAAAGTCTTTGTAGAGAATAAACTCTTTGCTTTTTTGCCATTTTGATGTTTTATTCGGAATTTGTTTTTTTTTTTATGAAAATAGTTCAAAAGTACTATAATATAATAGTAAAATACATTCCCGAAATCATTACATAGCAAAATAACAATAAAGACTAATATAATTATAAAATTGATTAATGAATATAACATACGAGCAATTTTATTAAAAGTGTCCACACTTAAGTCCACTACTGTATGTCTGAAAGAGTGAGATATTTACGGAATAGTCACGGTGAACATATCCGCGAAATAATTTTTCGCACATAATTTTATTGTGAGACCTTTCGAACGAAATAAACTATTTGGAAAAATTCCGAACCATTTGCGATTTATTTAAAATCAAAGTACCATGCGTCTTAATGTAACACCCATTATAATTAAAAAAATTCTTTAAAAGATATTTAATTATGTCTTGAGTTATAACTTTAAAAATTTTGTATACCTCTTAAAATATTTAAAGGGTTTTGTATATTTTCACTCTATAGTTTAATGAAATATTAATTCTGAGGTCAGAGTCAGATTTAGAGTCGGAGTTGGAATGGAGGAAATAAGGCCAAATTTTTGCTAAAAAACTCATTATTTAATAGTTCAATGCCTAAAAGCTAATAAACCAAGTGTTTCCGGAAGTTTTCAATCCATCAACGTCAGTAAAAATTCGCTCATCATGTTATAGAATATGATATGAGTAAGTTTTATGAGACTTATTAGCTCTCCCGTTGTGAAATCGATACCATAGTTTAAGCACTCTTAAATTCTGACAATAGTCACCTTTGTTGCCCGCTTTAAGACTCTAGTAAATGTCTCTATAAACACTTCCATTGTATTTTCATATATGCCAGGATATTGCATCTGAAGTTTCAAATTTGTATGGGAGGTACCAAGCCGTTGCCAAAAAATTGTTTCCAATAGAAGAGTTTGTATCAATGATATTGGTGATAATAGTTGTAGTTTAGCAAAAAGTTTGTTAAAAATATATTTGACTTTTTTGATTATTCATTTTACTATAATTGCAGAGAACACAATAACAACAAAAATTTCCGAAAAAATACCTAAAATAAAGGCAAAATGCCTGGAAATGCTACGCACTCCATTACTTTAAGGATGAGTCGCAACTTTGGGGGTTTTCAGGTCTTATTTTTTGACTTCTGACAGTATTTCGTTTAAGTATTATTTTACTACATTTTAACGGCAGTGTTTTATGACCTAACGTTTATTTTCCTTTCCATATTATCGATTGCTTTAACATAATTTTAACAATTTTTTTTTTGTTTTGCTGTTGATGTCCTTTTCGGAGTTGTGTCGTAATTTTGTAACGTTTGCACATTATACAACAATAATAAAAAAATAAAAAAAAAAACAAATACAAACACTACCCGTACAAGCTAAAGTCGCATCAACTAAATTTTGTGGTGTTTCTGTTGTTGTTGTTATTTGTTGATTTGCGTCACTGACATTTAGTGTGACACGTAATGAGCTCCAATGTAGACAGGAACTTTGATGAGCCTTAACCCTAGAATACTAAACATAGCCTGTGAGGCGAAGATAAAAAGACTTCTGTTTACCTCAGATCCAAATATGTGGCCTGCAAAAAAGCCTTTAGTATATGTAATGTATTTTAAAAAATGAATTGTTTTTGTTAATTTTTTTTACTTAATATGTAATAAACATGTTTTTGTCTTTGTTTTAATATATTTTTATTTTTTTTAAAGTAAAATATGGATTTTATATAAAAATCGCCTCCCAGGCGAAGTTTAGCATTAGAGGACTAAAAAATATGTTTAGTATTCTAGGGTTAATAGCATTTTTTGAAAATTGGTTCACCTTTATTTGCAGAGAGTTAAATAAAAGGTGGTTGAAGCATAAATAAAGCAGGTTGGGTTCATGACCTCGGTAAGTTAGGGAAGGAGAGTTGTGATGAGCTGAAATTATATAGGTGCAGGCTTCGTTTCGGGTTAGTTATGATACTGGGCTGTTCAATATGTCAAGGTATTCAATTACACTGTCCAACAGAATTTTTGATACAGAGAAATCTATATGCTAGCGAGACTAGAGGTTAGAAGAATAGAAGTACTACACTGACGTCCCAAGAAAGAAATTCACATCTCCATTTTAGTAGTTTTGAGATATTAAGCTTTCGTTTTAGGTGTGACCATGTTACTTAACTTTTTCAGTCATTTCCAGTTAGAAATCGGTATAAACACAAAAATCAGAAATTCATTCATGGTTCCTAATCTGCTCTTATATGAATTTTGGAATTTTATTTTTGAGACTTTCTTTCTTAAGAGAAAGAATATTCTTTCTTATATACATCGAGTTTTTTTTTCGAGAAGTCAGGATTTTTTTCAAAGGATCCAGTACTATATTTTAAAATATTTGAATATTTCAGAAATACTATCTGAATATGACCTTTCATTATTTATATTTGAAATTTGAGCTTTAGGCCAAGTATGTTGACAGCAAGACAACATGAAGACAAAGAAGGCAACAACCAACAACAACAACAACGGCTCTGTATAGAGCAAATCACACAGCTTGACTAAACAGACTATTTCGTTGGCCGCTACAACAACTCATCAGTAGTCTTTGCATGACTTTTCACTGTGATGGATCAATGGAATGTTCAATGGAAGTGTGCAAAAGGAAGAAGCTAACAACAAAATAGCACAACTTGAATATGCTCTGATAGCGGTCAACCGCTGTGATCGAATTCCGAAGATGCACATGAGTTAAGGGCTATGCCTAAAAGTATGACACAATCAAGGTTAACATTGACACAGGGTGCATCGAAGTAGATAAGAACTCAGTTACTAATTTAAGCGTTCTCTCTGTCGAAAATAAATTCCGTGAAACTTTCTCGGCATATTGACAGTATTAGTAGAACCTAAGTAGCTTGAGTGGATCACAGTTTGTTTCCAATAATTCAGAAATTTTTTGTATGCACAAGAAATCATTCAAATATGTTAAAATGAGTTATGAAACAAAATAAAAAATTCACTATTTTGAACAAAATCAAAAAAAAACAAAAAAAAAAATACTCTTTAGTTTATCTGCTTAAAGTTTCATAATTCTTATGAGAAATTTAGTACTAAAAAGTTGTTGAAGATTTCCGCGAAATTCTTTAGCTTATTCTTTAGCCAACTAATTTATTTAAAAATAAGAAAGAAAATTTTTCATTTTGAAAAAAATGTATTCCTTTTAGTTTAACTGTTTGAATAAAAGTCTAAAATGTCCTTATAAAATTTAATACTAAAATGTACTTCAAAGTTTTCAACGAATTTCTTAAATTTCCAATAAGTTTCCACCCAATTTCTTTTAAAAATGAGATTGAAAATTCTATATTTTGAAAAAAATTACTTTTTAATTTATCTAATAGAATAGTTTAAAATATCCCTATGAAATTTAATACACAATTGTCCTTACTAACGAATTTGTTAAATTACTAAAGAATTGCTTTGAAAAAAGTTAGAAAATACACTCTTTTGATAAAACAAAAAGAGTTGGCTGTGTCGAGGACACACCCATAGGTTTTGACGTGACGGTGTTTTTTATACTCCTATTTCATGTCCAAACTCTTGTATTGATCCATGACCAAACTCTTGACTTAATCAAATATACCGAATCTCTTTCCTAGTTTGGAAAGGTGTGTTTTAGGTGTATCTTAATTTTTGTCCTAATCTATGTCCCAAATCATGTTATAGTCCTTTTCCGGTTTAACAATCTGGTTTCATTGTGTTATTTTGCTGTTTTTGAGCAGTGTTGGTTGCCACGAAAAAAACTGTTGAAATCATAACTAACTAAATTTTTGTTTTTGTTGTTGTTGTTTGTTGGTGTTGGTGTTGGTGTTGGTGTTGATGTTGGTGTTGGTGTTGATGTTGGTGTTGGTGGTGTTGCTGTTGGTGTTGGTGTTGGTGTTGGTGTTGATGTTGGTGTTGGTGTTGGTGTTGGTGTTGGTGTTAGTGTTGGTGTTGGTGTTGGTGTTGATGTTGATGTTGATGTTGATGTTGATGTTGATGTTGATGTTGATGTTGATGTTGATGTTGATGTTGATGTTGATGTTGATGTTGATGTTGATGTTGATGTTGATGTTGATGTTGATGTTGATGTTGATGTTGATGTTGATGTTGATGTTGATGTTGATGTTGATGTTGATGTTGATGTTGATGTTGATGTTGATGTTGATGTTGATGTTGATGTTGATGTTGATGTTGATGTTGATGTTGATGTTGATGTTGGTGTTGGTGTTGGTGTTGGTGTTGTTGTTGGTGTTCGTATTGGTGTTGGTGTTGGTTTTGGTGTTAGTATTAGTGTTAGTGTTAGTGTTGGTGTTGGTGATGATGTTAGTGTTGGCGTTGAAGTTGGAGTTGTTGTTGGTGTTGGTGTTGGTGTTGGTGTTGGTGTTGGTGTTGGTGTTGGTGTTGGTGTTGGTGTTGGTGTTGGTGTTGGTGTTGGTGTTGGTGTTGTTGTTGGTGTTGCTGTTGTTGTTGGTCTTGGTGTTGGTGTTGGTGTTGGTGTTGGTGTTGGTGTTGGTGTTGGTGTTGGTGTTGGTGTTGGTGTTGGTGTTGTTGTTGGTGTTGGTGTTGGTGTTGTTGTTGGTGTTGTTGTTTGTGTTGGTGTTGGTGTTGGTGTTGGTGTTGGTGTTGGTGTTGGTGTTGGTGTTGGTTTTGGTGTAGGTTTTGTTTTTTTTTTTGGTGCATTAACTTTGTTTAATTAATCCAGCAAAAGTGATGCATATGCGTCATATTAGGCGGTTCCCCGGGGGACCTCATAACTCTGTCAATTTTTTTTTTATTTTTATCAAATGCCCGAAGACCTCTCCTTAATTTTCGTCTCTAAAAACTTACCATTACGCCAGTATTCACAGAATTAAAATTCCATGCATCCATGGTTGTAGTATTTTTACTGCATTATGTGGTTGCCACCCTGAAATCATAACGATAAGAATTTTTTTTTGTAATTTAGTGTGAAGCGTAATAACACATCTATGCTGTCGTAAAACAAAATTTACCGCAGCACGTCTTCTGAGTGAGTAATAATTCCATGCAACGATATTACATTTCTGTTACATATGCTGCTATATTCACGACCTGATGACGTCAGAATTTTTTTTTTTCCTTCATTTCCCTTTTTAATTATTTTTCGTAGCTTATGTACTCCCCGAGTTAAAATTCAATGCAACGCCGTTGCATGAATGTTGCATTGTCGATCTTTGAGAGGCTCTCTCTGTGTCCCAATGACGTCAAAAATTTTTCATCTTATTTTGTTATGAGGGCTTAGAACAGGCCTTTATTGGTGTATCATATTTTTAATCCTAGCACTAATACTCAGCTAGTAATGATTCCATGTAACGAATTTTCAGTTGCGTTGCTTAAGCAGCTCCCACCGCATTCCGATAACGTTTTCAATTTTTGTTTTGTTGTAATAATGAAGTCAAAGAATAACCTGTACGGTCGTACCATTTTTTTAATCATATCTCTTATACTCAGTGAATAACAATTCAATGCAACGCCGATGAATTTTGAAAAAATGCCAATGTAAAATAATCGATAGTTACAACACGATGTTGTGTGAATTTATCTACCAAAAATAAAGAAAATGGTGAAAGAAAGAAAGTTTTTCTAGCTCAGTTCCAACTTTTAATTAAAGCTTCCTTCAAAGGCAAATAATTTAGTCCATTTGTCTTAAGAGCAAACATTTTAAGCCACTTAAATTCTTTTTTCTCTCTCTCTTCTCTTTCTTTCTTCCCAAAGTATATTTTTTTTTTCTTCCCAAAGTCCTTTTTAGGCTTATTTAAATCGCATTTTATGGATTTATAGGGAAAAACGTAACGAATTTGTTGCAACTTTAAAAAAAGTCCTTGCTTACATAAGTGTTTTTGTGCAAGGCACTCAATTGACCTTTAAAGTCATGCTGCGTTCTCTGCTGCTCTCATATTCCTATCTCTTCACATCTGCCTTCGCGTTCTTTTCTCTTTCTGGTCCATTGTAAACCATTTTGTATGGAAATTTTTGATAAGTTGGCCACAAATTTTTTTTTGGAGAATTTCCATTGAAAATTAATGCAGAACGGACTAAAAAAAAATGTAAAAAAAAGCAAAATAAATAACGATAGTTTCCAGAATCGAAACTTAGCGCCAAACTTGTACACTCCCTGAGTGCTTGGCAGGCAAGAGGTAGCAGCCGAGTGTGAATCCTTCATGAATATGAAAATGTGGATTAACTGCTTAGCAAACAAGCAGAATATAAAATGGACAACAATATCAATTGCAACAACAGTGTTTTGGATGGTAAGAATAATAAAGAGGGCTGTAGGGTGGAACAGTTTGGGGAGCATGCATTTAGTGGTAGTAACCGATGTTGCTGCAAGGATTGGTCAAGCACAAGAATTATTGTTAGCCAGTTTTAAACATGCAAAACATACAGACAGACCGACAGACATACAGACCAACTGGCGGCCAGGAAGCTCTGATACTCAATTCGACACGCAGTTGTTGCAATTTCAGCTGAACATTAATATTTGTAGCAGTAACGAGCGCACTATTTTTTTATGAAAGTTTTAACATTTTTGTTAAAAAAAAACTTTTTATTTTTTTCTGCATTCTTCCAAACTTTTGACATTTTGAAGGCTCACAATTTATTTCGAATGTTCATAAAATGTAAGAATAATGCGCATTGTTTTTGAGTTGAATTCTTTGAGTGTATTTTGGTTGTTGCAAGAGCAGGTGAGAAGTCATGGTTAGGCATTGAACTCAAGTTGCAAATTTATGCATACTGAGCTAATTTGCGTTATTGTTAAAAAAAAAAATTAAAATTTCAATTAAAGTGAAATAAATGTGAAGTCAATATTTTTAAAATTTGTAAAATTTGAGATAATCTAGAAAAATGTGTTTTAACTTAAATTTCTACAAATTTAAATTTGCCTCAAGGCGAATTATGAATAGTTTTTATATAATTTTTAATAAATCAACAAGCTGCCAGCTAACAATTATTCAAAATGTTCGATTTTTCCTCCCTGTTATGTTGTTTTAAATCTATATATATATATAAAAAAGGAGCTTATGTTTGAAAGACCGCAATAGACTCCTAAACTACTCATCCGATTAGCATGAAAATTTGTGTATAGAAGTTTTTTGGTACGGTGTGTGTTTGTGAGCTATCAATTTTGATCCACCTTTAATACCAGAGGGCGCTGTAGTACAATTTTTTTACAAAACTGCCTAAAACTCATAAGCTGCTATTGCGATTAGAATGAAAAGTGGTACACAGTGGGTTTTATGTACGTTGAGTGTTCTGCTGCTATCGTTTTTGGCCTATCTTGAACACCAGAGGGCGCTATAGTACAAATTTTTTACAAAACCACCTAAAACTCCCAAACCGCTCATGTGATTAGAATAAAAATTGGTACATAGTAGTTTTCAGGTACGATGAGTTTTTTAGCTTTATCTTCTTTCACCCACCTTGGATATCAGATGGTGCTGTAGTACAAATTTTTTAAAAAATCGCATATTTTTAGTTGTTTTCTTATGTTACATGTGCAAATATTTACAAAATATAAAATATTTCTTAAATTTAGTAAAATTAAAAAAATTTCCGTTATTTTGATATCAAAAACATGAACATTAGACCGTATCACCTTGTATGGAAGAAAAATAAACCTATTTTGACACCGACTCAATCGCTAGACATTTAAGAGACATTTTCAAAAAAATTTTTTTTTTTTTTTTTTAAGTGGTCCCTATGGTGCTATTTTGATTTTTTCGTTATATCTTTGGTGTTTTTCATCCGATCCGGAAAAAAATTTATGTGTGTGCTTGTTGATGTAATGCAAATATATTTGCATTTTTTTTCCCTCAAATGATTTTTTTTTCAACTAATTGCACAATCTATCTCAGTTCCTACTATGTCATCATGTTACAAAAATACCAAAAAACGAAAGCTCATAAAAAATCATTATAACCATGGAAACAAATGAAATCGAAAAAATGCATTTTAGAAGCACTTCCGACCAATTATATGCAAAGAATAACACTTTAATATCAATAAATGAAACGAAAAATTAGTCAACTGAACTTTGTTTGCGGCATGTACTTACGGGCAACCTATAAATAGAAATATGCAATAAAATATGTAACGAAAACGTTTAATGAAAAAAAAAGAAATTTTTAAAAACATACCGTGGCCAGAGCGGGGTTCGAACACGGGAGCTTATGGCTGCCAAGCAGATGCTTTACCTCTGAGCCAAACAGGCTATACGAATTTTGTTGCTTAAGTATTATTTCAAATAATAGGATTTGTGGAAGACATCGTTGTCGGCATTTTGATCGAGCATTCGTATTTTTGAGCGGACACTCGTTATTTTGAGAGATATACAAAATTAATTTCATTATAAGCAAACGAAAAAACTCATTTATCGAGCACGAAAAAGCTTATGTTCGTGTAATGCAATTAAATTTAGCTTTACCAAGAACAAATAAAATTTACCGCAAAGAATTTTAAGTTTCCAAAACACTTTGTCAAACGCTGCAAACTTAATTCTTATGCTGTAAAAGGCCTCCAAACGTTTTATTTCTCTGCGTGTACTTAGTGTGCAAAAGCACAAATCGCCGCTGTTCAAAGTTACTTATACCGCATGGTTATTGTGGTTGATAGTGGCCACTGTGGTAAGAATTTAGCCAGCGAACAGCCCGGTGCTACCAGTACAGCGCGATGGCTTACAACAGCATCTCGCATCTTGCGCTGGTACGTAACGCAAGCGCAGCCGTCCCAGAAATTAAGAGATCTTGCTATGTTCGTGGACAGAGTGTATGCGCCATTCTGGTTTTTAGTCAAAAGCCAGCCACTTGCCATTCATGGCAGCCGCAATGTCTTTAAGTACATTTCATGGATACGTGATTTGCCGAACTACGTTCAGTTAGCCATCAAACCAACCATCGAAAGCAATGCCTATTATTTTCACCATGAAAATATATTACTTTCTATGATAACTGATCCGGATGCAACGGTGCGTGCAGACGGATACAGCAAAATTTTGCAAGCACGTTTAAACGCGCCAGGTCGAATTCGGCAATTTCGTGGGCCCAAGCACCAACCCTACATCAACTACAGCAGCAACATTTACACCGAAATGATTGATTGGACACAATTTGAGATCACTGAGCCACCATGCCTTCAATTTCACACCCAAGACCAACTGTCTGATATGCAATATTCTGATCAATTGATTAAAATTCCAGGTACGCACTGCAATACACTTTCATACTTGTATAATAAATTAATCTATGCGTATTTAACTTTAAAATCTAAATCGTATATTTCATGTTATATTTTCAACAGATTATTTTTGCCACTCGCAAAACACGGAGCGTTTCGTTCAAATTGTGCACCAGTCAGCTACAGCAGTCACTGACGAAAATCGTTTGGGGCACATTTTCGCGAAGCTTGATAGTTGCGAGCGCTACAGCTACCTTGAATCTCGAAAAGATTTGGAAGAATAAAAAACAATTTTTATGATATTAAAGTGTTATTATTTGCATATAATCGGTCGGAAGTGCTTCTAAACTGCATTTTTTCGATTTCATTTGTTCCCATGGTTATAATGATTTTTTGTAAGCTTTCGTTTTTTGGTATTTTTGGAACATGATGACATAGTAGGAACTGAGATAGATTGTGCAATAAGTCTAAAAAAAAAACATTTGAGGAAAAAAAAAATGCACATTTATTTGCATTACATCAACAAGCACACACATAAATTTTTTTCCGGATCGGATGAAAAACACCAAAGATATAACGAAAAAATCAAAATAGCACCATAGGGACCACTTAAAAAAAAAAAAAAAATTTTTTTTTGAAAATGTCTCTTAAATGTCTAGCGATTGAGTCGGTGTCAAAATGAGGTTAGTTTTGATGATACGCTCTAATGAACATATCTTGAAAACTATGAAAAATTTAACTACAACGATATATTTAATGCAACATCGGTTACACAAAATTACGAAAAAAACAATCAGATATTCAATTTTGTGACTTTCGATTCAAATATCTCCGCTGCTTTTTTATATATTGTATTAAATTTTTTTTATCTTAAAGCTTCATCAAAATACTATGAAACCCTTATTGCAAAAATACCGTTAGTTGAGTAAATATATTCTAAATATTTTTTTCAAAAAAGGTCTGAAATATTGGAGTTTTCCTCAAAAACAGGCTCAAAAATTATTTTTGTTGTAAAAATAATTTAAACTCAAATTCTCAAATTTTTAACTCTATTTAAAAGTTATAACATTTGTAAGTTGAAGTTGTTTCAATTTTACGCAAAAATTAAAAAACATTTTTGTGATTCAAAAAACAAGACAAAAATGATTGATTATTCGAACAAAATTTTTTTTCCAATATTGTGGTTTCATATTTTTGAATAAATTTACAAGCTAAAATAATAATTTATTAAAAAAAATTATCTCAGAATCTCTTACCCATCAAAAGTTATAGCCAATAATCTATATCCATATCATTTCCGTTTAACTGGTAATTTCAGCCCTTGAAAGGACTTTGACCTAGCTTCTTATGATCAATTGTGTTGTGCGTGTTATTCCGTTTGTACACAATTGACCGAGAACCGGACCTACAGGCTTAACGCCGACTCCGAACGGCGATGAACGGAATGTTCTTGTTCTCAAGAGCTTTACATGGCATTTTGATTACTCTCTGAGGTTTGCCATTGTCTGCAGGGAGGTGGCGGCCGTACAGAAAAATATTTTAATTCAAATAATTTTCTGTCGCTGCTGAGATTTGAAACCGGTTCTCCAGGTTCGTTGACATAGAGGCCACGCACTTTAACCAACTACGCCACGTCTTTTTCTTTTTTATTCTATTTTATGCTTATTTTTGTTCTTTTGTTTTAACTTTTTTTATTATTTTTTTTTAATTCCTCAGTTACCTTTTAATTTCCATTTTATCACATCTATTGCTTTATTTTTCATTTGCGTTTTTATGCTTTGTTTCGATTTTATTTTTATTATTATTTTTTTATCTAAAAATTTTCTTAGTTTTATTTTCTAAAAATTTTTTTTTGTTTTTATATATATATATATATTTTATTTTTTACTTGTAATTATATTTTTTGTTTTGATCTTTTGTTTTTTATTTTGTCTTGGATTCTTGTTTAAATTTTTAAATATTTCTTTATTTTTTTAATTTTCATTTTTATATTTCTTGTTGGTATCAACTTTTATCTAAATTTATGTGTGTTTGTATTTTTGTTTTTATTTGTATTGATATATTTTGCTTACTTTTATTTTTATTAAATTTTTTTTTGTTTTTATTATTATTATATTTTTGTTTTATTTTTATTTTTATTTTATTTTTGTTTTTATTTTTATACTTTTTATAATTTTTATATTTTTTTCAGTATCTATTTGTATTTTTATTTGATTTTTTGGCTCAATATAAATTTTTATAATTATTATTTTTTTATATTTTTTACTTTATTTTTTATCTTTATTTATATATTTATGTTTATTTTAAGTTTTATTTATTTTTGTTTTTACTTTTTTTGTTTTTATTTTAATTTTTATTTTTATTATTTGAATTTTTATTTCTTTATTTTGGATTTAAATTTTTTGTTATTTTTTATTTTTATTTTCGAAATTTTATTTTGTGCACAATTGTTGTTTAAATAATGTTGTTATAATTATAAATTTTTACATATTTTCATACGTATTTTTTTTTAAAATATCAATTTTTATAATAACTAGTTTTATCCGTTGTGAACTTTTTATTTGTACTTTTAAATGTTCTCTTAATTTTTTTGTTTATTTTTATTTTTACTTTTTGTAATTTTTACAAGTTTTGTCTTAATTTTTATTTTGCTTTATATTTTAATATTTTGGTTCTTATTTTTATTTTTATTTTTTCTTAATGTTAATTTGTTGTTCCATTTTTTTTTAATTTTTTTTTATTTTCTGTTTTAGTTCAATTTTATTTATTATTATTTTTATTGTCATTTTTTTTTTCTTAATATATTATTAACAAATTATATTATTGATTTGATCTTTTTAATAATTTTAATGGTTATTTTTTATTGTAATTTAATTTTTTTTTATATTTATTTTAATTATATTTTTTTTATTTTTCTTTTTTATTTTTATATTTTTTTTTATTTTCATATAAATGTAAGTTTTTAATTTATGTTTTTATTTTTATTTGTGTATTCATTTATTTTTTGTTTAATTTTTTATCAAATATTTATTATATATTATTTTTATTCTTTTTTTATTGCTCTACTGTTTTTTGCTTTAATGCTTATTTTGATTATTACTTTGTAAATTTGTTTGTAAATTTTTAAGTTTTACTTTTATTTTTTTGTTTATTTTATGTCGATTATGTTATTTAATGTTATTATTATGTCGATTTTTATTTTTATCTATTTTTAATTTTTTTGTTTATGATATTTGCTTTTCTTTTTTTTTTGTTTTTAACTTTGCTTTTACTTTTGCTTTTTGTTACTATACTTTTTACAGAACAAGAGCTATGCTTTTATGTGACACAAAAACATTTACCTTAGAGCTATGAAAAAAATAACCATGCAACAATGTTGCATTTACTTTGGGGTGTGTGGTTCTCTGAGAGGTCTTTTGACGACATTAGTGTTTTCTTTTTATAATATAGCCAAAAACTTTCCATCTACTAAATTATCATTAAATTTACCGTAGCGAATTTAGCCAACAAGTTATAATTCCATGCAACGCTTTTGCATACAAAGTGTATTAATCTGTTGACTCCGTGTTGTCATGGCACCAACGACTTTTTATTATTTTCGTAAAAAAGCACCAATATTAGCTGTCGTAAAATAAAATTTACCTCATAACTATTTATGAGCGAGTAATAATTCCCTGCAACAATATTGCTTTTTTTTCCATAAGTTCCTACCTACGCGACCTGATGATGCCATAATTTGCTCGTTATTTTTTTCGTAAAGCCAAGCATAAATACTTAATTTCTGTTTTAAAACATTTATCTTGCCGCATATAATCATCGAGTAAAAATACCATGCAACGCCGTTGCATGCTTAAAGAATGTTCAATCTTATAGTGGCTCTCACCGCTGCACAGTGATGCGATTGGTACAAGTTAGACGGAAAATATTATTTTGTGAATTTTTTTGATAGTTTCCGGTGTTTTAGGTATAGGAAAATGCAAAAACCTATTTCAGAACTTTTGGACAAGGGGGCGTGGCAGCTGCCATACAACTGAAACATAATTTCCGCTATATTTTAGAAATTAGATAAGCTACGACAACAAAAATCAAATATAGATTTTTTTTTATGTAATTTGAAAAAAAGTAAAAAAATTTCAGTGCGATTGAGCAAGTGGGCGTGGCAGCTGCCATACAACTTAATCAAATTTTTCGCTTTAGCTAAGAAATGAGTTAAGCTACGATAACAAAATTAAACGTAGACGTTTTGTATATAATTTGCAAGAAGTAAAAAAATTTCGGTGCGATTGAACAAATGGGCGTGGCAGCTTCCATACAACTTAATCACATTTTTCGCTATATCTTAGAAATCAGATAAGCTACAGTAACAAAATTAAACGTAGATGTCTTGTATGTAATTTCGAAAAAGTGGAAAAATTTCGTTGCGATTGAACAAGTGGGCGTGGTAGCTGACATGCATGTGGACTATATTTTGGTCTATAACTAAGAAATGAGAAAATCTATGAAATATTTCGATATATAAGCTTTTCTCTGAAAAATAAAGGTCAAGTCCGAAAATGAATCGAATCGGATGAAAACCACGCCTACCCCGCCCATACAAAATGACTTTATTAAAAAGGTAAAATGTCTTAGAATTCCACAAAAACTAAAAGATGGAATTGAATTTTATGAAGCGTATGAGCTTCGATATTTAATATGCACTCTGAGTATGAAATTCAACGAAATCGGGTGAAAACCACGCCTACCTCCCATATAAAGTGGCTTTATTAAAAAGGTAAATTGTCTTATAACCAGTATAAACCTGGTTTTGAAATGAAAATAAATAGCATTTTTATGACCATCAAACAGGTTATAAAACAGGGAAACCGGCCATTTGCGCACCTTGGCACTTTAAGAGCTTAAATAAGACATATTAATGGTTAAATAAAAAATATATTTTTGCATATATAAAGTGGCCCTTTTTTTAATTTTACAAAATATTGCACCAATTTTTGCGTTTTTTTTTTAAAAAAAGCTCAGCTAAAATATTTTTGTTTTTTTATTTAATATATATTACAATATTTTTTTTAGTGTAAAAATATTTTGCAATGTGTTGAGAATATTTAAGCACCATACAGTCTAGTCGACCTCAAACTCAATACATTTCATACTTAACGGTCAGGTCCTAGTTTATACATGCATTTTAAAGACCATCAAACAGGTTAAAAACAAGGCAACTGGCCATTTGCGCACCTTGGCACTTTAAGAACTCAGAGAAGACATAATAATGGTTAAATAAAAAATACATTTTTCAAATACAAAATGGCCCTTTTGTATTTTTCAAAATATTTTACCAAATGTTTATTTTTTACGCAGTTATATCGATAAATACCGTTTTATAGCGCAAACATTTTAAAAGATAGGTAATTGCAGATATTTTATTTTAAAAGATCTTATCTTTTTCATAAAGTATGCCAATTTTCAACTCTTTTGGATATTAGGATAGTTTAAAAAAATAATTAAGTATAACTAGAAAACTCATAACCAAAAATTTCAAAAAATCACCTTTTGGGTCAACTTTCAAGAAGTTTTGCATTTTTTGTAGAAAGTGTAGGTAAATAAAAAAAATTATTCCTGAGATCAATGGATATTATTTAACAGTTTTAAATATTCGGAATGTAAGAATTCGATTTCGACTTTTTTCGTCTAGTATGCCCTTTCGCATCACCGTGCGCTGCCTCATAACCTGATGGAATTTTCGTCTTTTTTGTCATGAGAGCTAAAAGCCAGACTTTACTGGAGTATAGTTTGTTTTACTGTAGCACCTTTACTGAACGAGTATTAATTATATGTAAGAAAATTTTCAACATTTTTTACTCTGAGTGAATTTATTTCATTATTTTTGAAGTTTAAGTTACCACAAAACTTTTAATTTCTAACAATAACTTTACAAACGTTTTCAACCCAACGCTCTAAGCAACGAATTTAATTTATTAAACATGCCACGTAAAATAAACTAAAAAAATAAGGTCGATAGCATTCGATCGATGTCTGTAAAGTTTTTGTTGTTTTACTCAAGAAAGCACTACAACATACAGCACAAAGACTTTATAAAAGCAAGTCTGAAATATGAAAAATTATGCATTATTCAATGCAATACAATGCAGTGTAAAATTGCTGTAGTTGACAAGAAAAACTGTAAAAAAAAAATAAAATGAAAAAAGTAACTATTTCATTATATTTACACACATTGCTGCAGGATGACGATGATGTTTATCAACAGCTTCAACAACGACAGCAGCAACAATGAGAATTATAATAACAACAACAACAACTACGACGAAAACATCGTTATCATCATCAGCAGCAGGATATTGACATCATTGACAAAATAGACATTGATAAACACTCAAGTAAAAATTTTACTTGGCTTACATAAAAATTGCTTTGTTTGGAAATCTAACAAAAAGGGTTGTTGGATGTGCTAACAATAAAGTTTCAATAACGAAATGAAATATTGAAAATATTCTAAGATGAAAGCAATAATGTAGGTACATCGTGGATAAAAAATAAATAGAAACATTTGGTCACTGAAGTTTTAGTAGATTTCACATTAAAAGAATGCAAAAAGGCAAGATAAGAGCTTAGTTTAGACAACAACCGTTAAGATGGTTTAATTAAATACGTAAAATTAATTTCATTGTAATTTTTTATTTGGGACAAATTTCTTACAAATATTTTCCATTGAGTGTTTGGAAAATAGCTCAATATAAAAGATGGCAAATATTTCCAGCTTTACAACAACTTTATCCTAAAAAAACACTGCTTGAGAGTATGTCTGCAATTTAGTCACAAGTAACTAGATTGCATGAAAAAAAAAAACACGCTGCACTTCAAAAGCCAGCGTATTAGTTGTAAAGTAGTGACAGCGATTTATAAGACAGCGCAAGAGTCGACAGATGAACCTAAACAAAGACGACAGCACCCAACATCATTTGTTCAGCGCATCTATATCAAATTCCAATGAAATGTAGTCGATAGAAAACATTTTTGATTTTTCCGCCACTAGAGAAAATATAATGAAGCAAGGTAAGGAGCAAGGAAAAAAAACTACTTGTTTTGTAAAAAATTTTTATTGTGAATTTTGTGTGCAAGAGCTTCACAAAAGCACTCAGTTAAGCTCATGTCAAGTTAACATTATTTTTTCCTCCAGTTTTATGCTCATCCTTTGTGTTGAGCACAACGATTATCCTTGTCTGTGACTCGATATCCTTGCAGAGCTTGAACATTTTTTTTTGCTGAGTTGCTTGCAGTGTTGTTGCAACGACTGTAAAAACTGCTCTTGTCAAGCATTGCAACGTTAAAGGTTGCAGCAGAAAGTATGCCATAGCAACAGAGTTTGATGGAGACAGCAAAAAAGTTATTTAACAAAGTTGATTGACTTTAATTAAAACAGAGCGTATTGTTGAAATATAATTAATTTTTACTGCTTGTCGCACATTTTTAGCAAAAGCCACACGTGTCGCTGTATGATTAATTTTCATGTGGGATAAATATTCATTAAAGGTTATGATAAAAAATATTCTTTTTTTGACAATATTTATAAGTCTTGAAAAAATTTTCAAAATAAAAGAAAAATTTAATACAACTGAACGTTTTGTTAAAAAGTATGATTTACTGATAAAATAGTATGATACTGATAATAATCAAGCAATACCAAAATTGTATGATATAAATTGTTCAGAATTACAAAGGGATCACCTGTGCTAAAGTTAAAAAATTGTCTGATCAAAATTTTTGTACAAATATTAAGGAGGTACTTATTCTTGAAAATACCAAAACGAATCGGGAAGTGAGGAATCTCAGATATAAGCTCTATCGAAGAACATTTTTTTTGTCAAAAAAATGTTCGTACTTCATGTCCAAACCCTTGTTTAAATTCATGCCCGAATTCTTAACTTAATCAAGGATTCCGAAAAACTTTTCTAGTTTAGAAAGGTGTGTTCTAGATGTGTCTTAATTTTTATTCTAATCCATATCCTAATTCATGTCATAGTCATGTTCCGGTTTCACAGTCTGGTTTCACTGTGCTATTTTGTAGTTTTGAGGTGTTGATGTTGATATTAATGTTGACGTTGATGTTGATGTTAATGTTAATGTTGATGTTGATGTTGATGTTGATGTTGATGTTGATGTTGATGTTGATGTTGATGTTGATGTTGATGTTGATGTTGATGTTGATGTTGATGTTGATGTTGATGTTGATGATGTTGATGTTGATGTTGATGTTGATATTGATGTTGATGTTGATGTTGATGTTGATGTTGATGTTGATGTTGATGTTGATGATGTTGATGTTGATGTTGATGTTGATGTTAATATTGATGTTGATGTTGATGTTAATGTTGATGTTGATGTTGATGTTGATGTTGATGTTGATGTTGATGTTGATGTTGATGTTGATGTTGATGTTGATGTTGATGTTGATGTTGATGTTGATGTTGATGTTGATGTTGATGTTGATGTTGATGTTGATGTTGATGTTGATGTTGATGTTGATGTTGATGTTGATGTTGATGTTGATGTTGATGTTGATGTTGATGTTGATGTTGATGTTGATGTTGATGTTGATGTTGATGTTGATGTTGATGTTGATGTTGATGTTGATGTTGATGTTGATGTTGATGTTGATGTTGATGTTGATGTTGATGTTGATGTTGATATTGTTGATGTTGATGTTGATGTTGATGTTGATGTTGATGTTGATGTTATGTTGATGTTGATGTTGATGTTGATGTTGATGTTGATGTTGATGTTGATGTTGATGTTGATGTTGATGTTGATGTTGATGTTGATGTTGATGTTGATGTTGATGTTGATGTTGATGTTGATGTTGATGTTGATGTTGATGTTGATGTTGATGTTGATGTTGATGTTGATGTTGATGTTGATGTTGATGTTGATGTTGATGTTGATGTTGATGTTGATGTTGATGTTGATGTTGATGTTGATGTTGATGTTGATGTTGATGTTGATGTTGATGTTGATGTTGATGTTGATGTTGATGTTGATGTTGATGTTGTTGATGTTGTTGATGTTGATATTGATGTTGATGTTGATGTTGATGTTGATGTTGATGTTGATGTTGATGTTGATGTTGATGTTGATGTTGATGTTGATGTTGATGTTGATGTTGATGTTGATGTTGATGTTGATGTTGATGTTGATGTTGATGTTGATGGGGTTGATGTTGATGTTGATGTTGATATTGATGTTGATGTTGATGTTGATGTTGATGTTGATGTTGATGTTGATGTTGATGTTGATGTTGATGTTGATGTTGATGTTGATGTTGATGTTGATGTTGATGTTGATGTTGATGTTGATGTTGATGTTGATGTTGATGTTGATGTTGATGTTGATGTTGATGTTGATGTTGATGTTGATGTTGATGTTGATGTTGATGTTGATGTTGATGTTGATGTTGATGTTGATGTTGATGTTGATGTTGATGTTGATGTTGATGTTGATGTTGATGTTGATGTTGATGTTGATGTTGATGTTGATGTTGATGTTGATGTTGATGTTGATGTTGATGTTGATGTTGATGTTGATGTTGATGTTGATGTTGATGTTGATGTTGATGATGTTGATGTTGATGTTGATGTTGATGTTGATGTCGATGTTGATGTTGATGTTGATGTTGATGTTGATGTTGATGTTGATGTTGATGTTGATGTTGATGTTGATGTTGATGTTGATGTTGATGTTGATGTTGATGTTGATGTTGTTGATGTTGTTGATGTTGATATTGATGTTGATGTTGATGTTGATGTTGATGTTGATGTTGATGTTGATGTTGATGTTGATGTTGATGTTGATGTTGATGTTGATGTTGATGTTGATATTGATGTTGATGTTGATGTTGATGTTGATGTTGACGTTGATGTTGATGTTGATGTTGATGTTGATGTTGATGTTGATGTTGATGTTGATGTTGATGTTGATGTTGATGTTGATGTTGATGTTGATGTTGATGTTGATGTTGATGATGTTGATGTTGATGTGGATGTTGATATTGATGTTGATGTTGATGTTGATGTTGATGTTGATGTTGATGTTGATGTTGATGTTGATGTTGATGTTGATGTTGATGTTGATGTTGATGTTGATGTTGATGTTGATGTTGATGTTGATGTTGATGTTGATGATGTTGATGTTGATGTTGATGTTGATATTGATGTTGATGTTGATGTTGATGTTGATGTTGATGTTGATGTTGATGTTGATGTTGATGTTGATGTTGATGTTGATGTTGATGTTGATGTTGATGTTGATGTTGATGTTGATGTTGATGTTGATGTTGATGTTGATGTTAATATTGTTGATGTTGATGTTGATGTTGATGTTGATGTTGATGTTGATGTTGATGTTGATGTTGATGTTGATGTTGATGTTGATGTTGATGTTGATGTTGATGATGTTGATGTTGATGTGGATGTTGATATTGATGTTGATGTTGATGTTGATGTTGATGTTGATGTTGATGTTGATGTTGATGTTGATGTTGATGTTGATGTTGATGTTGATGTTGATGTTGATGTTGATGTTGATGTTGATGTTGATGTTGATGTTGATGTTGATGTTGATGATGTTGATGTTGATGTTGATGTTGATATTGATGTTGATGTTGATGTTGATGTTGATGTTGATGTTGATGTTGATGTTGATGTTGATGTTGATGTTGATGTTGATGTTGATGTTGATGTTGATGTTGATGATGTTGATGTTGATGTGGATGTTGATATTGATGTTGATGTTGATGTTGATGTTGATGTTGATGTTGATGTTGATGTTGATGTTGATGTTGATGTTGATGTTGATGTTGATGTTGATGTTGATGTTGATGTTGATGTTGATGTTGATGTTGATGTTGATGTTGATGTTGATGATGTTGATGTTGATGTTGATGTTGATATTGATGTTGATGTTGATGTTGATGTTGATGTTGATGTTGATGTTGATGTTGATGATGTTGATGTTGATGTTGATGTTGATGTTGATGTTGATGTTGATGTTGATGTTGATGTTGATGTTGATGTTGATGTTGATGTTGATGTTGATGTTGATGTTGATGATGTTGATGTTGATGTGGATGTTGATATTGATGTTGATGTTGATGTTGATGTTGATGTTGATGTTGATGTTGATGTTGATGTTGATGTTGATGTTGATGTTGATGTTGATGTTGATGTTGATGTTGATGTTGATGTTGATGATGTTGATGTTGATGTGGATGTTGATATTGATGTTGATGTTGATGTTGATGTTGATGTTGATGTTGATGTTGATGTTGATGTTGATGTTGATGTTGATGTTGATGTTGATGTTGATGTTGATGTTGATGTTGATGTTGATGTTGATGTTGATGTTGATGTTGATGATGTTGATGTTGATGTTGATGTTGATATTGATGTTGATGTTGATGTTGATGTTGATGTTGATGTTGATGTTGATGTTGATGTTGATGTTGATGTTGATGTTGATGTTGATGTTGATGTTGATGTTGATGTTGATGTTGATGTTGATGTTGATGTTGATGTTGATGTTGATGTTAATATTGTTGATGTTGATGTTGATGTTGATGTTGATGTTGATGTTGATGTTGATGTTGATGTTGATGTTGATGTTGATGTTGATGTTGATGTTGATGTTGATGTTGATGTTGATGTTGATGTTGATGTTGATGTTGATGATGTTGATGTTGATGTTGATGTTGATATTGATGTTGATGTTGATGTTGATGTTGATGTTGATGTTGATGTTGATGTTGATGTTGATGTTGATGTTGATGTTGATGTTGATGTTGATGTTGATGTCGATGATGTTGATGTTGATGTTGATGTTGATGTTGATGTTGATGTTGATGTTGATGTTGATGTTGATGTTTATGTTGATGTTGATGTTGATGTTGATGTTGATGTTGATGTTGATGTTGATGTTGATGTTGATGTTGATGTTGATGTTGATGTTGATGTTGATGTTGATGTTGATGTTGATGTTGATGTTGATGTTGATGTTGATGTTGATGTTGATGTTGATGTTGATGTTGATGTTGATGTTGATGTTGATGTTGATATTGATGTTGATGTTGATGTTGATGTTGATGTTGATGTTGATGTTGATGTTGATGTTGATGTTGATGTTGATGTTGATGTTGATGTTGATGTTGATGTTGATGTTGATGTTGATGTTGATGTTGATGTTGATGATGTTGATGTTGATGTTGATGTTGATGTTGATGTTGATGTTGATGTTGATGTTGATGTTGATGTTGATGTTGATGTTTATGTTGATGTTGATGTTGATGTTGATGTTGATGTTGATGTTGATGTTGATGTTGATGTTGATTTTGATGTTGATGTTGATGTTGATGTTGATGTTGATGTTGATGTTGATGTTGATGTTGATGTTGATGTTGATGTTGATGATGTTGATGTTGATGTTGATGTTGATATTGATGTTGATGTTGATGTTGATGTTGATGTTGATGTTGATGTTGATGTTGATGTTGATGTTGATGTTGATGTTGATGTTGATGTTGATGTTGATGTTGATGTTGATGTTGATGTTGATGTTGATGTTGATGTTGATGTTGATGTTGATGTTGATGTTGATGTTGATGTTGATGTTGATGTTGATGATGTTGATGTTGATGTTGATGTTGATATTGATGTTGATGTTGATGTTGATGTTGATGTTGATTTTGATGTTGATGTTGATGTTGATGTTGATGTTGATGTTGATGTTGATGTTGATGTTGATGTTGATGTTGATGTTGATGTTGATGTTGATGTTGATGTTGATGTTGATGTTGATGTTGATGTTGATGTTGATGTTGATGTTGATGTTGATGTTGATGTTGATGTTGATGTTGATGTTGATGTTGATGTTGATGTTGATGTTGATGTTGATGTTGATGTTGATGTTGATGTTGATGTTGATGTTGATGTTGATGTTGATGTTGATGTTGATGTTGATGTTGATGTTGATGTTGATGTTGATGTTGATGTTGATGTTGATGTTGATGTTGATGTTGATGTTGATGTTGATGTTGATGTTGATGTTGATGTTGATGTTGATGTTGTTGCTGGTGTTGATGTTGGTGTTGATGTTAATGTTGTTGTTTCCTTTGGCTGTGCTTTTCCTTGGTGCATTAACTTTGCCTTAGCTGCATGGAATTAATCCAGTAAAAGTGCATCACATTAGGCGGTTCCCTGAGAGGTCTCATGATGCCGTCAATTTTTTTTTCATTTTTATTATGTGCTTGAAGACCTCACTTTCATTTCGTTTCTTAAAATTTTTCGTTACGCTAGTAGTCACAGAGTTAAAATTCTATGCAACGTTTTTTCATTGTGGTTGCATTTTAACTGCATTTTGTGGTTGCCGCCCTGAAATAATGAGAATAAGAATATCGTGATATTTTTTTTATATTTTAGTTGTGAGGCATAATAATACATCTATGCCGTCGTAAAAACAAATTTATCGTGAGTTATACTTCCTTGCAAAGATATTAAATTTCTGTTACATAAGCTCACGACTTGATGACGTCAATTTTTTTTTTATTTTTGTCGTAAGGCCAAATATAAATCCTTCGTTTCCCTTTTAAAATATTTGTCATAGCTTATATACTCACCGAGTAAAAATTCAATGCAACGTTGATGCATGAATGTTGCATTATCGATTTTTGAACGGCTCTCTCTCTGCGTTCCCACGACGTCAGAAATGTTTCGTCTAATTTTGTTGTGAAGGCTTAAAGACCTTTATTGGCGTAGGTATCATATTTTTTATCCTATCACTAATACTCAGTGAACAATGATTCCATGTAACAAATTTTCAATTGCTTTGCTTAAGCAGCTCCGATAGCGTCTTGATAACGTTTTAAATTTTTATTTTATTGTTATAATAAATTGTTATGATAAAAGTAATGGCCAACAGTTAAGACCAGTTCTTTGATTTTATGACGAAAAAAAAACGTCGGAAAAATTAAAAACGTCATAGGGCCGTTGAGCAACGAAACTTCAAATTTGTTACATGGAATTATAGGTGTTACGGTTAACAATACAACACACAAGTAAAGACTAGTAGTTTTTGTCGCTTATCCCTTTACTAATCCTTGTCCCACTTCTTTCAAACTTTCCAAACCTGTATCCTAAATCTTGTCCTTAGTAGGTACAAATTCTTGATCTATTCCTTGTCCTTTTCCCAAGCTGGTCCTTAATATTGTTTCAGATGATTTTCGATTTTTGTTCTTATCCTTATCTCAATCCTTAACGAAGACCATTTCCCAAACCTTGTCTGAATTCTTGTCCTTGCACTCATTCTTGCACTTTCTAATACTTGTCCTTTTTAATGTCTAATATAGTGTTATTTATATTTTAATTTATTTTGAATTTTTTATTTAAGCATTTTGCTTTTAGGTCACTTCAAGAGGTTCCCCGAGCGGCCTCATGACTCCATTTTTTTTTTTATCATGCAATTGAAAGCCACAATATTACTAGCGTTCCATAAAATTTATCGTGGCGCTAATAGTCACGGAGTTAGGTTAGGTTAGGTTAGGTTCTTATGGTTGAGCCGGCAGATGACTCGTACACTTAGGTCAGTGCAGGCCCGTTGTGATACCACATAATTTCTTTTGACCTATGAGAAATATCCCTCCTCAGCAAACCATTTCGACCGGATTATGAATTTTATTATATGCCTGATTTCCAGGCATGAGACTTCGGTAAGTCCATTTAAGAAGGGATGGCCCAGAGTTTCCAATCTCCTTTCACTTAGCGCCGGACATTCGCAGAGGAAATGCTGGACATTTTCTTCCTCTTCCTCGCATTTGCAGCTTCTGCAGAAATCATTTGATATACGTCCCAATCGAAGAGCGTGTATTGCGATCAGACAGTGACCCGTGAGGATTCCTACTATTTTTGGTTATAACTCCATGCAACGTTTTTTCATGATTGTTGGATTTTTAATGCATCAAGCGTTTGCCTTCTTGGTATCGTGGCAACAAAAGTTTTTTTTTTTATTTTGGTTAATAAGTCAAAAAACTATTTTCTCCGCTACAAGATCAAAAATGGATCAAGCATGCAAACAGAAATTAAGGATTTTTACTTAAAATTAAGATAAAAAAAAATAAAAAAAAATATGACGCCTTTTGCAAAAGAAATGAAATTATGTTGCATAGAATTATTGCTCGACCTGTAGAGTTCGACTCAATAAATTTTATTTTACGTCAGCAAATGTCGGTTCTGTGACCTAATAACGAAAATAAAACCAAAATTTTTGGTGCCATGTCACCATGTAGTCAACAGCCTATACTCCCAAAATGTAACAGTAATGAAAAAACGTTGCATGGAATTATAATGCAGTGACTATTGTCACTACAATTTTATGAAACAACAGTAAAGCTGAGGTTTTCGGTCACATGATCAGAATAAAAAAACAAATTAATGGCGTCTTTGAGAAAACCCCTTTAAAAAAAAAAAACAAAGTGACCGAAAGGCACTAAATAGCAATAGCAAAAGCAAAAATAGAAAATAAAATTAAAAAATTTAATTAAAATTAATATAAGAACAAGTATTGGGACAAGGATTTTGATTTGGATAAGGACAAGGATTAAAAAAAAAGGATAAGGGCAAAGATATAGATCAAGAATTAGATAAAGAGAAGGAACATTTTTTGAACAAAAAGTAGAGCATGGAATTGGACAAGGATTAGGACAAGATTTAAAATAAGAATTCTGAAAAGGACTATGACAAGGATTGGGATAAGAATAAAGGCAATCATTTGGACATACCTAAAACAATATTTAGGACAAAATTGGGTAAAGGATTTAGACAAAGATTTGGAGCGGGATTAATATAAGGAGTAGGACAAAGATTTGGACATATCTTTTGGAAATTTGGACATGGTCATGGATTTATATAAGGATCGGGGCAAGATTTAAGACAAGGAATAAAAAAAATAAGGATATAAATTTAAACACATCTTAGACGATGTTTAGTATAAAATTGGGAAAGGATATTGACAAGAAATGGGATAAGGAATAGAACTTGGATTTAGACACATTAAGGACAAGATTTAGGAAAAGATTCGGAAAAAAGTGGGTTCAACGATTAGGAATGGTATTCGAACAAGGATATGGTCCGAAAATTAGGCATGAATTAAATCAAGAGCTGGGACAAGAAGTAGGAAAATTATTAGGACAAAAAGACGGTATACCGATGAGGATGAGAAGCAATTTGGAAACATAGGAAAGGATAGGGACAAGAATAAGGACTAGTATAAAGATAAGTCGTCGCGTCAAAACTTACAGGTATGTCTGTGATACAGTCAAATTATTTTGTTATAATGATATTTTAAAGCGATTTTTTGTAGTCCCATAAAATGTTCAAGCGGTACTTACAAAATGGTCACTGTTATTCTTTTATTACTAACAATTTTGACATTTTTTCGGATTTAAGTAAATATATTATATTTTACTGATTTAACTGTTTTATTTACTTTATTTTACTGTTTTATCAGCAAAATAAAAAAAATGGCCAGTTGAGTTTTTTCAAACTACACAACAAATAAAAAAAATTATGATTTTTATTTTAACATAAACACACTCACTAACATTGTAATGCAACCTGAAAAAGGCTATTGACAGCAAACTCACAAAAAAAAAAAACTGTTGTAATGTTGACTGAATGCATTAAATTGCAGTCGTTTTTGTTTGTGTTTGCATTGTTGCTGTTATAACAGTTTTTAACGTTCTTTGTTTGCATTATACTGCTGCTCAGCTTTGCTGCAACAATAACCTTATAAAATAACAGAGAAGGTAAAAAAAAAAATAAAAAATAAAAAACAACAAAAAATAAAATGTAATTCAACTACTTTTTTTTGCCACTTAACATTTTTGTTAAGTGAAAAGATAAAAACAAACAAGCAAACAATACTTACAAACCCAAAACACACACACACACACACACATGTAGACACATACATTCTTGCCGCTTTATATATGCGAGGGTAAATTGAGAAGTCAGTCCCTTTTTGAATTTCCCGCATAATAACTTTAAATGCAACACTGTTAAAACACTCAACACTGTTAAAACACTGTAGGTTAACACTTCTGTTAACTATCATCTGTTAGTACACTACTGTCAAATTTTGAGCAAGCTGCGTCATTTCGTTATTGAAATGTAGACTAGTGAATTTCGACGTGAAGCATAATGTTGTTCGTAAAAACCGAAGCTACCGAAACCAAGAAAGAGGTTGATTATTACTATGGGGACTTTTCACCTTTAATATCAAGATTTTACGTAATTCCGTTGTGGTTGCACCCGCACAAGTGACGCTGAACGTTCAGGTCACCCAAAAAAGGACGTCACGCCAGAAATCGTCGATAAAATCCATGGAGTGATATTGGACAATTGGAAAAGGAAAGTGCGTGAAGTGATTGAGGGTGTAGGCATCTCAACTGAGTGGGTACATCATATTTTATAAAAATATTTGGACATGAAAAAGTTATCCGAGCGAAGAGTGCCGCGATTGCTCACAATCGATCATAAGTGCAATCGTGTGATCACTCCAAAAAAGTGTTTGGCAATATTCAACCGCAATTCGTAGAAGTTTTTGCACCGTTTCGTAACTGTAGACGAAACATGGATACATCACAATAAAACAGAGACCAAGGAATATTCAAAGGAGTGGACTTCTCGGGGCGAACGTTAGGGAATAACACTCTGAAAAAAAATGAAAAAAGATGAACAAAAAAAATTCGGATACTTTTTGTTTTTTTTAACCCATACCGGCCTACCTCCGAGACCTGTTGTAAACGCAAAAAATCGATTGTTTTCCAATTTTTGCCGCATAGCATCCGAACTATTGAGGTGACGTTATTGCAATGTATTAAAAAGGAGCCGATTTGAATAAGAACATTTCGGTATACTGCTTAACTATCTGAGGCATCTGGTTCCCGAGATATATATTTTATAAGAAAAATCGGAACTGTATCAAAATTCCTATTTTTTTTTACTTTTTAATTTTTATTAAAAAAAACTATTCCAGATACTATATTGAAATGTTCTACACTAATTTCCATTAATGCATTACTCATTTTTAACTACAAAACACTTAACTATAAGATTTTCTCTTAACCCATACCAGCCCAACTGTCCCAATATAACCTACTTTTCGTAAATTTTTTTTACGTTTGATGTAGCAAGCACTGAACTTTCGGAGTAGAATTGACCAAGATAAAAATAAAAAAAAAAATAAAATAGGGACCTTTTATGAAGTTATCTTTTAGTGAACTTTGAATTCAAAGTTTTGATTGGAAAGCAAAATAATTTCTGTCAGCAGCAAACTGGTTTTTGTGCTAAAATTAGCTCCAATTTTTTAATACATTGCAATAACGTCACTTCAATAGTTTGGATGCTATGCGAAAAAATTGGAAAAAATCAATTTTTTGCGTTAACAAAAGGTCCCGGAGGTGGGCCGGTATGGGTTGAAAAAAAAAAAACAAAAAGTATCCAAATTTTTTTTTGATCCATTCGCAAGTTTTTGTCGCTAATCAAACAGAACCGGTTTCTATCGTTACGCCCTAGTGAATGTGCATTCAAGAAGGTCAAGGTAGGTCTGTCTGGCAAAAAGGTCATGGCGTATAGCGTCAAGGGTCAAGGATAGAACTATCATCAGCGAATATTATTACATTCACAGTGGTTAGACAGACTTCACATTATTTTAAAGCCAAACGACCGCATTTGGCGAAGATAAAAGTGCTCTTCCACCTTGAGAATGCACCGGTATACACACCTGTAGTCGTCATGGCAAAAATCCTTAAATTGGGCTACAAATTGCTACGCCATCCACTATATGTTCCAGATTTAGCCCCCTGCGACTATTTCCTTTTTGTAAACTTGAGAAAATGGCTCGGTGGTAAGAGATTTAGGTCGAATGAAGAGGTTATCACTGAAAAAAAACGCTTATTTTGAGTTACAGGATAAAAACTATTATTTGAAAGACATAAACAAAAAAATTGGAAAAACGCTGAACTAAGTGCATCTACTAAAAAGACACTAGGTTGATAAATAAACTCCTTTTTTTGCTAAAAAAATGCCATTTTCTCAAAAAGTTGCAAACTTATCAAAATGCCTTCGTATGCAACATATATAATGAAGCTTAAAATGCATTACAACAAAACGAAAATAAAAAAAAAACTACAGCACTTTTGATGCCATCCAGCCATGTTTGTAAGTTTGTATTTTTAGTGTTTGTTAAACAAACATTATGTGCTGAGCATGCAAGCATGTTTGCATTATGTATGTTCATGTGTGTGTATGTCAATGTGTTGAAAATAATTTTTATAATATTTTCTTGCCAATTCACACACCACTCAACACAATGCAAAGAAACCCAGTAGGAAAAGTTAAAAAATTTAATAATTTTTACCAAAAAAAAAACTTAATTTTAAATAATTAAATTAAATAATTAAATTTAAAAATAATTTTTAACACAATACTTTTTACCATAGATTTCCAAGCATTTAAAAATAAAAATCCGCCTTTGTTTAGTAAATAGAACAATTGCTCAGAATACTCCCGCACTCTTCTTAACGAACACTTTCCTCATCACTTTTTTCATGAAATTCTAGATCCTTAGCTTTGATGGCAACAACGCAACAGCGCCTACTTAATTAGCTGTTGTTCACTTTTTTGCACGTTCTTGAGTTTTGACGTTTGATGTTTTTGTTGTTGCTTGTTTTTGTAGAAAAATTTCATTGTGGTAAACAAAGACAAACAAGTGTTGTTTATCAACAAACAGAAGCCAAGTCCTACACGTGCCACACCTATCTTTACGTTCAGTCATGCTAAGTGCGAGGCACTTCCTCTGGCAGTGGCAGCAGCAGCAGCAATTTGCAATTTGACACCTTTATGTCTGCCGCATTAAGACAAACCACAAAGACTACTTTTATGGTTTCAATATAAGTATGTGTAAAAGTACAAAATTTGTTGCCTTTTTTGTTGAAGTTTATTGTAAAAAAAAAAAAATTAATGTCTTAGGGCTCGGTTTTAATTGTTCAGCAATCATTCATTCAGTATTGAAAGTGAACATAATTTTATTATTAAATTTTTTTTTTTTTAGTTCTAGAAATTTTTTAAAATTCGTTTTTCAATTTTTTATAATTATATGATATGGCCACGGCTAGGAGTTTGATGGCATGTCATCTTTTTTCTGCTGCTTCTTAGACATTTCCTTGGACTTAGAAGTTTCATTTATGTTTCCTAAATGACAAATGTGAAAAGTTTTTAATTAGTTTTTTTTTTAAACTTTTAATCGTTATTTATTGGTTTTAGTTTTCAGTTAATTTTTTGCGATTGTTTTATTCTTATTTTTAGGTATTTGTAAGGTTTAGAGCATTTTTCGGCTTTTAGGTCATTTTATTGTAATATTTAACCCTTTCGACCCGGTCAGTCAATATATCCCAAAAAACTTTAAATACATTTATCTATATCTATATCTACACTACTATATAAAAGGCTTGTCGCGTATCTTCGTGTACGCTAAGCTAAAAAACTACTGAACCGATTTTAATAATTCTTTCACTAATTCAAAGCGTCATTCTTAGTTTAAGCTATTGCATACTTTATTTTTTAAAACCTACCCTAAAAAGTTATTAAAATCTGAGATTAAATACCATCTAAAAAACTTTATAGAAAATTATTTATAAACGCTGCATCAAGCAGTACAAAACTTTTTCTTTCTTTTTCATTGTGTGTTTAAAAGCTCTTTTTGATTACGCCTTGCTTATAAGCATGATCGAAAAAATGAGCTAATGAAGCAACAACAATGTTAATTGTAATATAGACAGAATCTATTTCTTTTTTAATGAAATTTCCTACAGTAAAATGCTAAAAATAATTAAAAGTGTCAACATAAGCATATGTAAATAAATATAATTCATTGTCTATGACGTAGTACTCTCGCAAAATAAGCGGTACTTCGTCATTAAACGAAAACATGAACGAGGAAATGAGACAAATGCTGTTGCTGTTTTCGACTCAGGCTCAGTGCTGCCAAACAGTAGCAGCGGTGCTGCCATCTCTTATCAAGTAGCTGATAAAAAGCTTTTATTAGCAGTGTTGCTAAGCTCACATTACAAAGGTTGAAGTTTTGATAAAGCACTTATCAAGATCCATTTTTGTGCCTCTTTTTTATGTGTGATAGCACCACGGCTACGACAAAATAATGGTTGTGAAAGTAATTAATCCATATTAGCTAACCAGGAATAGCAGAATACCTTATATTGTTTTATGTCGCCACTTACTGCCGAAACGGGTCGACCGATTTCAACCAAAATTTCAGGGTACGTTGAGAAAGTTTGCACAAAATTGTCCCATTGGTTCCAAAGATATGGCATTTTTAAGATTTTCCCATACCTATATATACAGTCCCTGGCCAAATTATTAGACACACTATAGTTTTTGTGTAAATCTTAGCTATCAGCTATTGCAATTTGGTCTTTGAATATTAATTAACAACGAAATCATTACTTTCGTGGGGTGCTTAACAGTCTGAATAACGCAGTCAGAATGAAATTTTTCGCCTCTACGACGACGAACAAATTGACCTGATTCAAGGTTTTTCTTTATACGTCTTACGCTAGCTTCAGACACCTTCAATCTTCGTGAAATTTCACGGTTAGAATAAATTTTTGTATAAACGAGGGCTATGATTTCAGCCCTATTGCGAGGTGAAAGGTCCCCCTTTTTCTCCATGTCAAAAGATCACAATTGGTAATCTGGTTGGTAAAAATACTCCTATCGAAATAAAAACAAGAATTGAACAGAAACACGTCCACACCTGAGTAACAAGCGAGAATGTGATTGTCACACGTGCGTGTTTGTAAGCTACACTTTAGTGTTTAAGCTCTGATACGCACCAATAAATTTACATTGTCATGAAATATAACAAAAATAGATACATACATACTCAATAACATTAAAAAATAAGTTTCGTTTATCAAAATTATGATTTATAAGATAGTCTGGTGTAAGACCGGGTATAAAACATGTAATAGTGAAAAATCTCCAGTGCGTCTAATAAGTTCGTCTATAAAAAAAGTCGTGATTTGTGTTTGTAATTCCATTACTCAAGAACGGAGCGTCCGATTTGCTTGAGGTTTTCTTTGTTGTGTTCTTATTGGCCGTACCATGGTTCGTATGTGAACATTTTGTCACACCTCCTTTTACCGCCCAAAATTAATGAAATAATTTTATATTTCAGACGGCTTGGGTCTTATCAGACTAAAATTTAGTACTTTAGTTCATATGGTCACTGTTGGCAACAGTACTACAAATGGCGGGAGAGCTATACAAATATACTGGGGATTCCCCCTCTCTTATATATGTATATCTGTATATATTCTTATCTATCTTGGTTTGTTCGGTTGCTTAAAACTTGAAAACTACTGGACCAAATTGGATGCTTCTTTCTGCGAATAAGTGATATCGATTTTTTTTGGATTTATAGGTCACACAGCATCGAAATTTGATATTGGAATCAAATTTTCCAACTGGTGAAAATTTATCAGCGTTGGACGAAGGGTGTGGCACTTTTTCAGCAGCCCAAATTTAAGGTATAACTCTCGAACTATAAGTCACATATCAATTTAACTCGGTAAAAACGTACTATTTAGTTGTGTGCTTTGACTGGCAAAATTGAGTGACCATTGGACAGTACAATTCATTTTTAGGTATCGAATAGCTTTGGAAGTAGAAGTCACATAACATTGAAACATAACAAGAATGCAGAATGTATTTCTTCAAGAGAACAATTACGGGCATAGGAAAAGGGGTTTTGGCTTCGACCACACAAGTCAAATTTTTGATATTGAATAGCTGTGGAACTAAACGTCGCATGACAATAAAACTCAGTATGGAGTTACTAATTGCCAAAGTATTTCTACTGGAAAACTGGTACGTGCATTGGAAAAGGGGGTGTGGCCCGATTTCTATACAGAATAGCTATGGAAGCTATGAGAGTGATGTTCTGCTACTGGGAAACTGTAACGGGCAGTGGAACATGAGCGAGGTGTCAGACTAAGGGACTATTAAAAGTTTTCAATTTACTTATTATTTCCAATATACTTGCCGGGTGCAGCAATGCGTTCCGGGTAAATTTTTATGTATGGGTCAATTTATATGACCCAAATTATATATGGGTCAATTGCAAACAAAAGGCTCTTTTTTTTGTCCCCGCTCTTTTAACTCTGTTGTTAGGTAAAAACAAAAAGAAAAAAACAAATAAAAAATGAGGAAGTGATCACTGAAGAATATTTATTGATAAAATATATTTTTCAGAATCCTAAAATTGTTTGCATATTTGTTTTGAAGAATGTTATATTGGTCTCTCGTACTCGCTTCATACAAAAACATGTGTCCCCAGTTACACTTTTTGATGAAAAACGTGAAAAAAAAGTTGAAAACAATGCAAAAATTTAACAAATAATAACTGTTTTGTAATGATAGCATTTATTTCTTATGTTTTATTTTGTTGTTATTCTCAAAACATTGCCATCGCAAACTTGGCTTTCGATTTACATTTAGTCCCAAAGCATTGTATTGAACGTCACATTTTTTTTTACACTTCGTTAGTTTTAATTTAAGAGTGGTATAGATGACAAGTAAGTTATATTAAGGAAGGGCAGGGATTAGTTCTCATGAAATTCTTAAAATTAAGACGATTAAATAATGTTAAAGTACATTTTTGTGTGTTCTCTCAGTTCATTATGATAAGTACATGTAATGTATTGAACGTCACGCGAAATTTTATTAAAGCAAAAATAGTAATTTAAAAAAATACAAGTTTAAAATCATAGTCTCATTGGTTTTGATTAATTTCCTTGTTTTAGTATATTTGCAAAATAAAATTCCCAAGAAAAAAAACTAAAAAGAGGTAAATGTATTGAACGTCACTTTTTAGATATGGCACAACACCGGCTGAAGTATTCATTTTGTATTTCTTTTTTGTATATTTAAGAGTAAAATAGCAAAATTAACGCCTGCTGAAAGAGCACGAAGATATCGTGAAAAAAATAAAGCTAGATAAGGAACGAAATGAAGAATATAAACGAAAGCAAAAAGAATGGTACTTATGTTTGACTTTGACCTGATTTTTATTTTTACTAACTGATATCGCCCATTTCACATTGAAGTGATCAGTTGCGCTGATCATCTCCGATTTCGCTCAAACATTTTTATTGTATTGGTTTATTGATTTGAAAACCAAATCCAAAGGTATAAATTTTTAGAATAATTGTTCGCGGCCAAAATAGGGTCTATTTTGAGACAACGTAGCTCAATCAACTTAGGACCGATTACCGGTAATATAGTATCATTGGAAAAGTTATTTCATCTATTTTGAGGAAAAGTACAAAATTTTTGAAAATGTTGCAATAAGTTGACTCATTCTTCATTTGTTTAAGTTTAATACCATGCCAGCAACACGTGCTATAATTTTTTTCTTTTTTATAATTTTCATTTTTGTACGTTTTTACCTTAGGTTATACCTTTCGAATGATATAAAATGAAAATGTGATTTTAAAGGGTTCAGAAGTTATATTGTAAAACGTGAAGTCTTAATAAACTTTGAACACAAATTAAACTACCTATTGAATTTTTATTTTTTTGTAAAAAAATAAAAAAAAAAAATTGGATGATAATTTTATGTATAGCTGAATTATATACCTTATATTTACTTTTTATTTTTTTTTTATTCAAAACAATAAACCTGTTTTTTGTTAAACTCCCAATTTGACTTATATTATTTGGTTAAGCGCAACAAAATGTATTGAACGTCACAAAATGTATTGAACGTCACAAAATGTATTGAACGTCACAAAATGTATTGAACGTCACCCTGTTGTTTTTTCTAAAATTGCTTATTATTTAACTTTTTTCTATTATTCATTGCTGCAAGTCTATTACTTTGAAAATAACCTCTACGTTGATGTCTTTTTGGTGAACAATTTCAAGTTTTTCCCGTTAAAATTGTAAAATAAGTAGGTATTTTTGGTAAAAATATATTATTTCTGTAATTGAAATGGCGATTTTTTCAAAAGCTGATTTAACTGATGAAATAACGTTACAAACATCACAGTAAGCTTTAAATTGCAATATTTTAAAATTTTTAGTGATTTTTCTCGCATATCTGCTATGTGACGTTCAATACAAAAATCGTATAAAAACCAAAGAAAAAATTATTTTTTGCAGGGCCTTCAAAAACAACTTCAAATTCTCCATTAATTTTCACTTAATTTGACCACTATAACGGAAAAATTTAAAAAAATTTAAAAACAACACATGAAAACCTCTTTGTGTACGTTTTTTTTTTGCAACTAACCCATATATTATCAAATAAATATTTTGTTCACTTTTGCAAATTTCCTGTCTTTTCTGCAATTTTTAAAAACCACCTTAAAAAAAAATCACCTTTATATAAATAAATAATAAAAATTACTTCGAAGTGCTTAAATAAGTGAAGGAAAAACACTTTTTAATTAAATTAATTATGCTCTGTGTGAAATAACACTACTGCAGAGATTCACTTAAAACCTAACAACAACAAAAAAAAAAAAAAAATGAAATTATTTGCTTTTTTCGCGCCCTTTTTCAATATTGTGCTGTGGCGAACAAATTCAAAAGGAAAAACATTTCTATGTCTGGATATCCCGTTGTTCAACACTGTCTTGGGTCTACAATAACAATAAAAATAAATGCATATAAAAAAAAAATTTTACAACTTGTGTGGTGACAGTGCCATAAAAAGAGCCTATTTGCCGCTAGTACATTTCTTGATCGTTGCGCAAATAGTTGTAGGCAAAATAAAAAAAATCCTTTTTTTTTATTCACGCTCTATTGTCAAACACAAGATGATGTCATGTGATGTCAGCAGCGACGAGCTGGTAGGGCGGAAAACAACTAAAGGATATTAAGAGGATTTCAATTTCTTTGAATGAACAAGCTAGAGAGGAAATAGTTTTTGATTTAAGAAAAAAAAAAATGCTTCACACAAAGAGGATACAATTATTTCAATTGTGCTGGTAGCACAAATAAATTAAAGGAAAGCGAATAAAATAAAGGAAAAGGATAGGTAGCTTAATAAGCTACTTTTTCTGAACTTGCTGTAGAGGATTTAAACTTTGACAAAAATAATACCGAATAACTTATAACTCGTCCATAAAATTTAAGCAGCTTAATAAGCAAAATTTACCAGCAACAAGCCGACATTTATGAACGAACATAAAAAATTATCCCAATAAGCGTAAAAAATGTAATTTATGTCATTCCGAGAAATTAAAATAAATGCTGCAGATGCATAAAAATTGTATGTTTCGCGCATTTTAATAAACTTTTGAGGACACAGCAGGAAAGCGTTACCGTTGCTAAGGCAGCAGAAAGAGAGACAAGTGCAAAGAGATAAAAGGAGACAGCTATAGCGATCAAGTAAAAAAAAAACACATTTTTTCTTGGTTGTAATAAAGCAGCAAAAATGTATAAAACGCAACGCCACAAAATGGCAGCATAAACTATAAAAAAAAATACAAAATAAAAACAACAAATAAAATAATGAAATATGTACGACACTTTCCTTTTTCACTCACTCCATTTTTCGCTGCTTTTTTTTGTTGCTCCTTTTTTTAATGATATTTTAAGTCCTTAAAGTGCACGCACTGCATTCAGCATTTATGTGCTTCAAAATAAAAAAAAAGTTGTTAAGTTTAACGTACGTAGGTTATGCCATAGCTTCATTATGTGTGTGTGTGTGTTATTTCTGTTTTTTCTTCTTTGGTTTTCTGTTCCTTGCATGCATTTATATCTGATTATATCGTTTGGAATATGTGTGTTTCTAGGTGAGTCACTATGTGTTTATCTTTGTGTTTGTGTTTATGCTGCAAATAGCAGTTACCTTTTGTATTTTATGTGTTTATATGTATGTATGTATGTGTAAGTGCGTTGTTGCTAGAGTTGTACAAGTTTGATTATTCTTGTTTATGCAGGTATGTATGTTTTTTCATACGTTGCAAATAGGTGAGTTTAAAGTTGTTATTTTTTATATTTGTGTGTCGCCTCTTTGCCTTGTGGGACATCTTATTGTATAAAAATTATAGCATTAACTGCAGAGCTTTGTAAATTAGTGTGCTCAACAGTATGTGTATGTGTGTTTTTGTTGTGTGTGTGTGTTTTTGTGTGAGTGTGTGTGTATTGGGCTTGACTTGTTTTAGTCAAAACAATCTGATGTCTTTGCCAAAAGACCACAACAAGTAAGATGATTGTGTAAAATATTATATATATATGAGAACAACCCATGGAGTTACTATCCAAATATGCAACATCGAAGTATAAACAAATAAAAACAGATTTTATCAAATGTGTTTTACCAGTTCGTGGCAAAAAAATTCATTAACATTTTCTTAAAACAACTTTCTAAGTAGACAACAGAAATGTTTGAACTGATGATATCTCAATTTCTAAATAAACTTATTAAACGATTTTTCTTTCAATATAATAATTCCTTCTTGACTTGGAAGGCATTCTTCACCTATGATAAAATTATTTCCAAGGCAAGGTCAGTTTTATAATCTTTAAACGAGGACAATTTGAGAAGTCAGTGACTTCTAGAATTTCCCGTGTAGTAAGAGGTTGCTACATATATTTCAGGAATAGCATAAAAATTCAAAAACTCATTTTCATCTTAATTCCAAAAAGAAAAACAAGATTTTTTTTTGCCAGGGACCATTTTCCAGCAAACCATATCTCGATGGAAAAATTTTACGATAGTCTAACGATATCGTTACGACATATTAACGCGTTAACTGCCGCGGCAATTTTCAGAAAACTGGGAAAAATTACAAATTGATTTTTTTACATTATATTACTAAAAACTCTAATTCTAGATCACATGTATCATCAAAAAGCAAAAATTATGTTTTTTTAGGACCAACGAAATATCTCGTAGTTATCTTTTATCCATACTAGCACTGATATAATACGGTTTTATTCGTATCTACACAAAAATTACAGGTTTAGTGAGTACGAGATAACTCGTAGTTGGCACCCTAGAAAGGAACGCAATCTACGAGTTATCTCGTAGTCGGCAGACAACGTGTTAACATATGCGATATCGTCCCGATAGTACAGTTACCAATAACATTGCGATATCATAAAATTACAAATTTCTTGATATCATTACGACATTATAATAACTATAGCATTGCGATTTAATAATGATATCTGTATTAAATAAGTACTCGATATCATCACGATAGTATAAACACGATAGCATTGTGATATCGCAACAATATCTAGTTTCCAAAAATGCTCGATATAATTTCGTTGGTACCGATATTTTTTTTTTTTTAGACTAAACCAACGCTCAGGGGATGCCCCCTATAAATGCGAAAGCATTGTGTTGATTCGTAAGAAGGGTGATAGTTAGTTGGAGGGTGGAAAGATGGAGTAGTGTCGGTGAAGATTTGTTTTAAATTAACATAGCTCAAAATTACCGGGGAACACTGCAATTATACTACTACTATTATTATACTACTATTGTACGACCGAAGAACGAATTATCTCGGAAATGCGAGGTTCTATTGGGCATCAAGGCAATGTTATAGGGATGGGCTTGGTGCGCTGCCCGAGTGGACCTGGGAAACACATGAGCTGATGGCGTCAGGTCATGTATCTCCTTTGAACACTTCCCATGGTAGTACCTGTACAAAAGGCTTAAGCAACCAATCTTACGTCAATGCCCAATAGAGTTGAGAGAAGATGAAATGTTTTCATCTCCTATCAGGTATATCGCACTTCGTTGAATTCGGTCCAGAAGCTCCAAATAAGATCTTGAAGCTCCTGCCCAAATGTGCGAATTGTACTCCATTTTCGGCCTAATATATGAGGTATAGATCACGCGTAGGTCAGTGGGAGTGAAGTATTTTTTACACCGTTTTAAAAAACCTAGGCACTTGGCCGCTTCTTTCGACACATCAAAAATGTGGTCGTTCCAGCGAAGATCAGATCTGATTGATATGCCCAGAACGTCAAGAGCATCTGACTCCGCGAGATCCCCACCGTTCATATTGAGGGGTGCTAAGGGGCAATTCACTCGTTTGGGTGCTAACAGACACCACTGGGTCTTGCTAGCATTAAACTCAACTCTATAAGCAAGCCCCCACGCGGAGGTTTTTTGCAAGTCATTTAGCAGTGTGTCATTCATATTAAGCCTCTTTCTCTCGATCTCCAAAGAGCTCGGGTGTTTTTTGAAAGAATATGAATGACAAATGCTGCTGTCATCCGCAAACGTGTGAAAGGTCGTTGATAAAAACCAGAAACAAAGTTGGCGATAGGACTAAACCCTGCGGCACTCCAGCAACGCTGGCATGTTCACTTGATGAAATACCGTCGACCACGACACGAATCGACCTGTCCTTAAGAAAACATGTGATCCATTGAGCAAAGCTAGCACCAACACCATATGCAATTAGTTTTGACACGAGTGCTTTATGCCACACTCGTTCAAACGTCTTAGAAATATCCAGAGCAACAACCCTGCTTTCACTAAAGAAGTGAACACATTGGTTCCACTTCGCCGTGAGGAACGAAATTAGGTCTCGAGTAGGCGAGCCCTTCGGAAGCCATCTTGACGGTCACTGAGCAATTCGTTGCGCTCCAGATAGTTCATAAGGTGGAAGTTTATTACACGCTCCATGACTGTGGAGAGCGTAGAGCATATCGCTATGGGTCGGTAGTTTTCAGGGTTCGTGGCATCGCCCTTCTTAGCTACCGGCTGAACATTGGCAACCTTCCAACAAGATGGAAACACTCCTCTCCTGTATGAGATGTTGAAAAGGTTACGCAATGGTCGGGCCAGTGTAGAAGCAAACATTTTAAGCACAATTGGTGGTATACCATCGGGGCCAGAAGATTTGTTTATGTTGAGGTTTACAAGGACTCTTTTGACCGCTCTCGTTCGAAAATATATCTGCATTGAAGAACATCTATTCTCTAAAGAAGGCGGTGGCTGATTGCTAGCCGGAATTGTGGAATTTTGTGCAAACATTCCAGCCAATAGGTTCGCTTTATTAGCCGAGTCTGTGAAGATTTGGTCACCCTTTAAAAGAGCAGGAATCGACGAGGACGTCTAATTTTTAACTCTTTTAACGAATGACCAAAAGTTTTTGCTCCTTTTGGGGCAGAGAAGCACCTGTTCTCTGATGCGAGTTTCGTGAAGAAACTTTTCGCGTTTTAAAGCTGCATTACAGTGATTCCTAGCCTCAATACGAAGTCTCCTAGTATCATCATTCTTACTGGAACGCCAATTCTGAAAGGCTTCCTCTTTGAACTTAACTGCAATCCTGCAGGTCTCATTAAACCAGGAGTGGTCTTTTGGTTTAATACTTCTCATTTTATTGGGGATCCAAAAAGACCTCATGCGCAATAAAATTATTTCTTGTACCATTAGAGCCGCGGCATTTACATTTCTATCAGCGAAACATAATTTCCAATTGAAATTACGTTAAAAATTATTTAACGCAGTCCAATTTGCTTTTCCATAAAACCAAGCGATCCTCTTCGGGGCTTTAGGCGTAGAAGTGCATAGGCTAGAATATGGAAAAGCAGCGGATATGATACAGTGATCCGAATTACCAAGAGGTGTATGGACACTCACATCATATTGTTCATGATGCGAAGTCAGAAAAAGGTCTACGACTTTGTGGCTATGCAGACCAACTCTAGGGATGAAAGTTGGTTCCTTCACTATTTGAATCAGTTGGTTCGATTCAGCAAAGAGCTCAACATATTGTCCCTCAGGTGTTGTTGCCCCCGAATGGCATAACCAAGCCGGGTTGTGGGCATTGAAATTGCCTGCAACAACGATCTCGCTGTCAGAGAACAAGCCCAAAATGTGCTTTATTGAATGAGAGAGAGAGAGTCCAATTTGTTAAAAGTCGACAAATCGTTTGCATTTTTGAAGGACATGAGAACGAAGCAAATTAAATGAAAACTTATAAAAAGCAAGTTATAAAATTTAAAGGTATAATTCGAAACGTATCAACCTGTTCCTATTTTTTCTATGCGTTCCAATTGGTACTTTATTGGTACTTTTATTAATTAAAGTTTTTTTATGTTATTAGAGGAAACAATCTTTCAAATCAATTGTTTTGATTTATCGATTATTTCGATAGTTAGTTTGAATTTGCTTGTTGCCATCAATAGTTACCATCACTATATAAATAGTTTTCCATTATAGTGCATATAAACACATAAAATACCTCGATTTATTTTACCTTATATTTATGTTTTGAATTTTAAAAATGTTAAAAAAAAAATTTTACATTATTTTAGAGATTGTGGGATCAGTCATTTAACAAATGAAAGTAGTCCAGTAGCATCCAGCACTGCACATATTGACATTGGCGACCCTCAACACATCGATGAAAATGAAGCCAACTCAAGTGCAAATGTATGTCCCGTATTAGAACCAGATGTTTCCAGATGTACGAGCATCTGAAAGCATTTTTGAACAACTTGCGGGTTGGTCAGTTCTAGTATAACGTTACGACCAGGGTTGTAAACGATTTGTTGGATATTTTCCGATCTGGAAAAGTTCCGAGTTCCCGACCAGATTTGTTCGAGTCAAGTGATAGTGAGCTTGACTGCCGCCTCAGATGTTCCAGGTTCAAGTCCTGGCCTGATCATGGTTCTACTCTTTAATAAATCTTCCTTTTTTTGCCTCATATATATTCAACTGAAATCAAATTCATCAATACTTACAACTCAAAAGTTGTAGTTGGTGGTAGATGACTTTGTGTAGAGGATTGCTAAGTAACTTGACTTGATCTTTTGATCAAGCTTGTTGTTTTGACGTAGAATACGTCATTATTGGAGGTTAGTAGGGCGCTTGATAGCGTTTTTAGGTCACACTTTGAGCCTTTGGTGTGCCTAAAGTACTGATCGTACAATGTTGATGTAAGCACTTGTTGGTCGGCTTAATCCTCACTGGGAGAAAAATTCATGTTTGAACTCTCTAACTTTCTAACTTATATAAATTTAAAATGTTTACATGAAATATAAAGCCAAGGTGTGATATTTTTGTTTGCTGTGCGCATGGTTCTTGTTTAAGGTTGCTACCTATTTATCGATGGTTTCTGGTTTTTTTCGACGGTGAAGACAGCGCCATCTAGCGTAGCGTAGTGAAGATATAAATCTTATAATTAAAAAAGCATATTTTTGGGGACATGTTGTTTTTAACAGAATGTTGTTTTTAGCAGAATCAAAATTATTTTTGAGGGGCATGCTTTTTTAACAGAATCGAGCACTACCGATTTCCGTTTAGAAAAAGCGTCAGCGGAGGCACGGCTGCGGCATGGATTTATAATTGTTATTTAATTGTGAGAGGGGAGGGAGAAACTAATAGTTGTAAGCCATTGAAAGCGAAATCTACCACATAAACCATCCAACAAAACAAGTTAAAAAATTGTACCAACTTTTTCTATGGTTAAGTATCAATAAGAAGTGTATAACTCGATTGTTTCTACTTTTAATATTATATAATTCTACGTGTTGTGTTACGACAAAGTCGAAACTGTTGTATCTTTTTTTTAGCTTTGAACCAAGGATTTCTTTCAGATTGATACATATTCAGTCAAATCTGCCTTGGTTCGAAAATGGGGTGATAGATTAGTGAGAGGGAAGGGGCAATCAAGTGTAGTGGAAGGCCTTAGAAATATGTGAATTTAAATCTGAGGCAAGTGTTATGTCTTTACCTCAGTCAATTCAAGTTCTAAGGCACTTTCATCCACAAAATTCTCTACCACCAACTACTTACGACTTGAAGTCATAATTATTGCTGAGTTTTCAATTTAAGTTGATAAGAAATAATGAAATATAATTGCAAATGTGGAAGGTTAAAGCGTAGGATCATGGCCTGAAAGGGATTCGAGCCCAAACCACCCCTCTGGAGTGGCAGACGAGCACGCTACCTACTCGACTACCGAGGCCACAAGACTCTTGTAAAGACTTCTTAGCTGGCAGCATGCCTTCCTATCAAGCCGTAGTAAGTAATGGTGGACACCAGAGTGACAAAGTCTGGAGAAAGCACTCTGGAAAGCCCGAGATCTAAAGCTGGTCAAATAAGTCTATTTCTTACTTATGTATAGAGTTCGTTCCATCTGATGGGTGGCTTTTGTTTCAACATCTATTTGAGCAGTAGCTTAAAAGTCAGAAACGTGTCATCAGGTTGGCTTGAAATTTTTCAATTTAAAATAAATCCTGGACTTTCCTTTAAACATATCGTTAGTACTAGATAACATAATTGTTTATTTTGGTACAAGCCAAGGAAATTATTTTACTATTTGAATTTATAAAAATAAAAAAAAAATCAACTCGGAACTCACACAAGGTTCTCTTTTGATTCGGTGGGAATGCTTTTCTTTTTGATTGTAAATATACCCATTTTAATTTTTTCAGCAAACTTATTGATTAAAAATTCTGCTGAAATTTTCCCCCCATTATTGATGACTTGATTTGCATGACTCTTAAGTTACCAAATAATTGTACTTCCTTTTTAAATTTAATTGCAAATTTTTTATACTATTTTCTTATTTTTCCGTTAGATTTTCTTGGTTGCTATCTTTCTTCATTGTTTTCCCCACTCAATTGATTTAATGCCTTCGTGTTTATTTCCTTCTTTCTTTATGGCCTTGTGCTTGCTTTCTTGCTTCTTTTCCATCTTATTTTTCTGCTAATTGCTTCCTTAATTGCTTGATTGCAGATATTCTTTACTAACTCACTGAAAAATTGCCTCTTCTTGTGTCTATAGACTTTCTTAAAAATTTCAAGGTAACTTTTCCAGATAAATAACAAGTTAGCGAATTTTGTGACATACATCCTTCCTTTCTTGTAGAACGCATCATTTGCTTTTCGTTATGCTTCATTATTTTGTTAGTTTTTCGATAATTTCTGTGCTTTGACTCATTATATCAACAGCCATGTTGTTCTAATTACTTGAATATATTTCTTGAATCTTGCGTATTTATTTTTGGTTATAATTCTAGAAGATGTGAGAGTTATCAGTTGCAGTTGTTAATATAAATAAACGTTAGTTAAAGTATAAGTTCTTATGATGTAATATGTGTAGATGAACAGAGCTGCAAACTGATAATCAATTATGTGGGATAAATATTCCTTCAATGTTAATTCTTGCTTAAAATGAGTTTGAAAACTTAAAACTTATTAACAGTCAGACATTAGCTCTGAGTGTTAAATATTATAACAGGACTCAAAAGATATCACTACATATAAGTTTTAATTTTATTTATTTAGAAAAAATTTCTACAGTAAAATAAATGCAAAATGTTTTGCCTGGTACGCTATGTCATATGATTGATTTTTGATTGAAATTAAAACAGAGCAATCACAGCAAATACAAACAAAACACCATTTGAACAATAGAAAACTATAAAAAAACCCATAAAAACTAAATCACAATAACAATAAAACCACGATTACAACAAATCAATAACATTTACACAACAGCTGCATTGGTGCTCCACGACGTATGAGTGATTTTTAATTGAAAATTACTGCGGATCAGCATACAAACAAAATTCAAATTCAACAAAAATCTATAAATTTAAAAAATAATTAATGGCAATAAATTGTAAATGAAAATATGATTAAAGGCAAATATTTGATATAAATTGAGTAGCCCTTAAATCCGCTCCAACGCGCCCTATTTAATAAATCAAAAATCATGCATCAGCGATTATTTTAAATTATCGCCACTTTAAGCATGACTGCTCAAAAAAAAAAATACGTAATATCAATTATTTTCCCCCATATAATAAGCTATACATTAAATTTCACAAATATTTTTTAAACAAAAGAACATGATAGCTGCAAAGTATTTTAATTATTTCAACCGGAATTTCATGCGGAATATAAACTTGCAGGCACGAAATTTGCGACAACTGCGCGAAATTATTTGATGTTTTCATTGTTGTTGTTTTTGTTAGTAGTCAGTTTGTTGTTGCTTGGTTTGCTGTATGGTTAGTTGGTTGAATAATGAGGTGCCAGCTACCAGCCACACCTTTGTCGGCGCTTAAAATTAGTTTCATTAAAAAGGATGAAGGCATCAACAAGCACAAAAAAACAACAAGAGAATAAAAAAAAAAAACTATGAAAGCGTGAAAATGTCTGAAATGTTTGAGAAAGTTTAATTGGTGTCAGAGCACGTTGGTAAATGATAAAAGTTGAGTGAATAACAAATGAAAGAGAAAGGGGGTCTAAAGAATGGCGTTTTTTCAACCATTGTCGTCATTTGTTGGCTCTGACAAAAGCTGACAAAAGCTTTTTGGTGGCACTCAGTCTTACTTAGAGTGAATAGAACAGCCAGGTATTGCAAAAAAAGAATTTTAAATGAAGTCAGAAAATCTGTTAACGGGTGAACTTAAAGTTAATTAAGAACGAATAATTTGGTCAACTTTATGAAAATACGATGAGATGAGATGAGATGAGATGAGATGAGATGAGATGAGATGAGACAAGACGAGATGAGATGAGAGGAGAGGAGATGAGATGAAATGAGATGATATGAGGTGAGATGAGATAAGATGAGATGAAATGAAATGAAATGAAATGAGATGAGATGAGAGAAGATGAAATGAGCTGAGATGAAATAAGAAATGATAAGAAGAGATGCAATGAGATGAGATGAGATGAGATGAGAGCAGAGGAGATGAGATCAAATGAGATAAGTTGAGTCGACATGAGATGAGATGAGATAAGATGAGATGAGATGAGATGAGATGAGATGAGATGAGATGAGATGAGATGAGATGAGATGAGATGAGATGAGATGAGATGAGATGAGATGAGATGAGATAAGATGAGATGAAATGAGCTGAGATGAAATGAGAAGAGATGAGAAAAGGTGCAATGAGATGAGATGGGACGAGATGAGACGAGATGAGACGAGATGAGATGAGATGAGATGAGAGGAGATGAGATGAAATGAGATGGGATGAGTCGACATGAGATGAGATGAGATGAGATGAAATGAGATGAGATGAGATGAGATGAGATGAGATGAGATGAGATGAGATGAGATGAGACGAGACGAGATGAGATGAGATGAGATGAGAGGAGAGGAGATGAGATGATATAAGATGAGATGAGTTGAGAGGAGATGAGATGAGATGATATGAGATAAGATGAGATGAGATGAGAGGAGATGAGATGAGATGAGATGGGATGAGATGGGTTGAGATGAGACGAGATGAGATGGGATGAAATGGGATGAGATGAGATGAGATGAGATAAGATGAGATGAGATGAAATGAGATGAGATGAGATGAGATGGGATGAGATGGGATGAGATGAGATGAGATGAGATGAGATGATATGAGATGAAATGAAATGAGATGAAATGAGATGAAATGAGATGAGATGAGATGAAATGAGATGAGATAAGGTGAGATGAGATGAGATGAAATGAGATGAGATAAAATGCGATGAGTTGAGAGGAGATGAGATGAGATGAGATGAGATGAGATGAGATGAGAGGAGAGGAGATGAGATGAGATGAGATGAGATGAGATGAGATGAGATGAGATGAGATGAGATAAGATGAGATGAAATGAGATCAGATAAGGTGAGATGAGATGATAGGAGATGTGATGAGATGAGATGAGATGAGATGAGATGAGATGAAATGAGATGAGATGAGATGAGATGAGATGAGATGAGATGAGATGAGAGGAGAGGAGATGAGATGAGATGAGATGAGATGAGATGAGATGAGATGAGATGAGATGAGATGAGATGAGATAAGATGAGATGAAATGAGATGAGATAAGGTGAGATGAGATGAGAGGAGATGATATGAGATGAGATGAGATGAGATGAGATGAGATGAAATGAAATGAAATGAAATGAGATGAAATGAGATGAGATGAGATGAGATGAGATGAGATGAGATGAGAGGAGAGGAGATGAGATGAGATGAGATGAGATGAGATGAGATGAGATGAGATGAGATAAGATGAGATGAAATGAGATGAGAGAAGGTGAGATGAGATGAGAGGAGATGAGATGAGATGAGATGAGATGAGATGATATAAGATGAGATGAGATGAATTGATATGAGATAAGATGATATGAGTTGAGAGTAGATGAGATGAGATGAGATGAGATGAAATGAGATGAGATAAGATGAGATGAGATGAGAGGAGATGATATGAGATGATATGGGATGAGATGGGATGAGATGAGATGAGATGAGATGAGATGAGATGAGATGGGATGAGATGAGACGAAATTAGATGAAATGAAATGAGATGACATGAGATGAGTTGTGCTGAGATTATGCAGTAGAAGATAGCAAAGAAATGTGTAAGATAGCAGAAAATTAAAAAAAAATATTTGGCCAGTAGCTTTAAGAATTGTTTGGAGCTTCGTGACCGAATTCAACGACGTCTGGTATACCTTATAGAGGATGCAAGAATTTTATATTCTCTTTACTTTCTTGTGCATCGACTTAATGTTGATTGATTAACATTATGCAAAGGTTCTAACATTGGAAGTCTTCAAGAGAGATATATGACCTAAAACCATAAGCTCGCATATTTTTCTGGTGCACTCAGGTCCAGGTTCAGATCAATTGACTAAGATCACCCCTAAACCATTGCTTGGATGGTAAATACAAAATAGCTTTGCAGAGATATTTTTTTTTAGTCGTGCAGTAAAATTCTGAAAAATATTCTTGCTAGTGTTGTTCAAAACAAACCTTCACAAATCATCACTACTCCATTCTTTCCTTCTCCAACTAATCACCAAGGGGCGCATCATAACACAACATATCATATAACAAAGCATATCGTAAAATAACATAAGATAACGTCAAGTAACATAATATAACTTAACATGAGATAATATAACATAACATCCTTAATAAAACAAAAAAAAAACATACCATAACATAGCATAACACAACATAATATAACATATTATATATGGGATAACATAACACACCATGACATGTCAAAGTACAACATAACATAGCATAGCATTGCATAGTATTAAAAAAAAAAACAACACAATATATCCTTACATAACATCAAACATAACATAACATTACATAACATAACATAACATAACATAACATAACATAATATAACAAAACATAAAATAACATAACATAACATAACATAACATAACATAACAAAACATAAAATGACATAACATAACATACATATCATAATATAACATAACAACAGAAGCATAAGATAAAATTGCATAACAATATATAACATACCATAACATAACATTGCATAACATAACATAACATAGCAATACATAATATAATATAACATAACATAACCTGGTATAGTATAACATAACCTAACTCAACATAACAAAACATAGTATAACATAACATAACATAACACAACAAGCATAAGATAACATAATCTAGAATAACATTGCATAAAAATAAATAACATAACATAACATACATAAGAAAATATAATATAACATAATATAATATAACATAACATAACATAACATAACATATTATAACAAAACATAATATAACATAACATAATATAACGTAACATAATATAATATAACATAACATAACATAAGATAACATAACATTACATAACATAACATAACATAACATAACATAACATAACATAATATAACATAACATAACATAAAATAACATAACTTAACACTCCATAACGTAACATAACATAACATAACATAACATAACATTACATAACATAACATAACATATCATAACATAACATAACATAGCATAGCATAACATAACATAACATAACATAACATAACATAACATAACATAACATAACGTAACATAAAATACTTTCAGTTTCTAAAATATTTCTTTAAAACTTGTTATAATAAGAAAAATCTGAAATTTTTAAACATTATCAAAATTTTAATTTTGTCATATCAGCATCATCACTGTTCCCATAATCCATCATTGAAATATAGATGTTGTAGTAATGTTTATCTCTGTTTAGTTTTTAGAATTGAGCTGTCATAATATTTTCACAATATGAAAGGTTCAAAAACCAATTTGCGCTATATCCTAACCACTTCATACAATTGAATAATTCAATCAAATCATGTCAGTCTAACATTAAACCGCTTAAATGCCAATTTCAATAAATACTCTAAATTGCGTGTTTTTAAGCGACAAGCTGCTGAATTACGTCAAAAATATGTCTGCCACGTAACGCAAACACGCACATTGCCGCTAAACAGTACCACCCACGTAGCATACACAAACACACTCAAACACACACTTACACTTAGATACGTATGTGTATGATACGATCAAACGAGCAGCTGATGCAGTGGTGCCAAGTTCAATGCGGTTTATTAACAATTTTTCATAGCTTTATCGGTATTTGATGTCAAAGCAACACATTCATGCGTCATATTTGAATTTATTGCATAATTTGTTTTTGTAGTGGTGCGTTTTTTTTGCGGTTGCCAGGCGGCAATTTATGCGTTTGTGTCTGTTTGTAATGCAACGCAATGTGAGCCTTGGTGTGAGTTCTGGCGCAATTCTTCATAAGAATTTTGTTGGTTCTTTATGCTCTCCCGTTTTTCATTCTTTTTTTGAGTATGTTTTAAGCACTTAATGCTCGTTGGTTTGCATGTGCATTCATGTGCATGATTAATGGGCAAAAAATGGTAAAACGGACCTTATGAATTTTCTGTGCACAAAAAAACTTAAGCATAAATTTAGAGAAAAATCAATTGACTTTGCAATTTGTTGGCCAACATAAAAAGGAAAAAGGAGAGCATTTATTTTCAAGTTGCTTTAAAGCTATTGAAGGCTTCAAAGGATTTGATTTTTATGTTGGGGAAAATTAGGTTTCTATTTTTTTCATTTGAATAAAAATATACCATCTTTTATTCTAAAAAATATATATTTTTTTTCTAATTGATGTCAATTGCTGATTTGAAAACTCTATCTCCATCGATCTCAATAGCATGTTATAACACAACAAATCGCAGAAACGTCCTTTGCGTGTTTCCCTACAATTATTAATTTTAAATGCCAACAAACACAACGTCAAAACCGTGCAAATAAAAAATGTGACACACATTTCTGCTAACATAAACACTAATACATGTACACACAGACACAAATCAAGCTCGCTAGATAGACAGCTTTAGCGGCAATCGACTTAGCCAGAGACACGCTATAATTAATTTCGTCCTTCCTAGTCCTTTGTGAGCATTTCAAACTGCATACTGCATGCAAGTCATGCAGTTTATAGCCATGCTTTACTTGTTTACCCAGCGCTACCTACCCGCGGTCCCATGCGACTTATATTTTTTTTTATTTTTTTTTTCTGTAGCTACTCTTATGTAACCCAATTATTTTTCTTTAAAATTGTTTGTGTAGAAAACTTGAATTAATCAATATTTGTTTGCTTGAGTTTCAGAGCCAAAAAGGCCAAGAATACAACGCAATCGCAGTCGCAGCAATCATTGGCAATTGCCGACGTTGACGTTAGTCGGTCAGTCCTTACGTTTAATGTGAGCCAAAATGTTGTCGCCAACATTTACTCCAGCGCTAGCCTTTTAAAGCTGACGCAGTCAACGACGCTCTGCTATTGCTATTGCGACGTAGGCGTTGGCAACTCTGCAATAATTGCTGCTGTGTGCTTTAGATTGCGGCTGCTTGCCGCGAATGTCCTTTTTGCGGTCAAACGAACAGTTTTGTTTGGTCATAAAAACCAATCGATTCAAAGTGGTTTCACATAAAAGTTAATTGGTTAAAATGTTCTCGGAATCCCCTGCTGCTACTCCAAAACACAAGTTTTTACGGGAGGGATTTCTAATTTTTTTACAAAGCGAACAAAAACAAGCTGCTGTTAGTTTTGAGGATTCTTTATAAACTGATCTTTATTGCTCTTAACCTCAGAGCTATTAAAATATATAAAACAAACAAAAGATACCAAAACTCTTTTTGTTTTTGAGTTTATAAGAGTCTATGTTGACTTTTATATGACTTTTCTATGATGCTTGGGATGATTTTTTTTTTCGTTTTATGAACATTTAAAGAATTAACGACCTTGCGCTGTTTCATATCCTTTTTAAATACTCCTTCTCACCTTGTTTTTAGCCCGTTAAAATTCTTTTTGTAGCTAAATGATACTTAAAACAAACATGAGAATTTTATAAAGCGTTTATTTAAAAAATAATGTTGACAACAAAACTTTTTTCATGACTTTATAATTTCATTATTTTTTACTTCTCTCCTCATAAAGATATTAAAAGCTACATTTTGAATACATTGGAATGGAAAATATTAATTTTTCATTCAAAATCTTGATTTAATTTCAACATTAAAAATATTAAGAAGTGCAAAAATTATTCCAACCAATTAATTATTATGAATAATATCCCACAAAACCATTTTGCTTGATATCCAAGAGAATTCAAATAAATCTCCAACATTTTTCTTAAGTCCGACATGACACCACGCCGCATAGTGATTTGTTTAGCCAATTTAGATGGAGATAAATTTGTAACTCGGGTTGCAGGGCACGGAATGATTTGAAATTTTGGACTTAAGCTTTTGAAAAGTATATATTTCTTACGTGTAAATTCAAACCGATAGTCTTTGTGGAACCAAAGTTCAAAAATTTGTAAGGGAAATAGCCTTTTCGCTTCCATACATAACGATTTCCCCAGTTTCTTTAAAATGGCATAACTCCTGAACGAAAAGTTCGACAGAAACCGTAGACCAATTTTTGAAAACAATACATTATGTTTGTTAGTATCTTAGTACAACTAAAAATAATTTATCCATTATTTATACATGTTTATATCTAAATTTAAAAAATATGAATCTTTTATCTAAATTTCTTTTTATTTTTTTATAAAATGGAAAATCTTAAAGTGTCTGTACTTTGTCTAGGTCTTGAAATTTTTACTAACATAAGCTTATTATGTCTGTTTGTAAATTCAAAAGTGATTAGGTTGTTCCGGACGGTACATCATATTTATATAAAATTTTTTTGTGTAGTACCAAATTGTAACCTATATGGCCGTCCCACATAGGGGTATTTCATCGGTTTAGGCGGCCAAAATTATTTTATTGGGTAAACAGTTTCTAATTTTTTCGATTTTTGATATCCTTAACCCTGTACAACCATTGGGTCATATTGACCCACCCCGAATTTTTTTGTAGATGAACATTAAAACCGTTATGTTGCAACAATATAATTAATTGATGTTTGTTTACTAATTTTTTTATCCTTAACCTTGTGAGAACAATGGGTCATACATGACCCACCTATTTTTTTTCAAGTAAATCTTAAACTATTTTTTGTATCTATACACTAAGGGGGAAAAATATTAAATTTATCCAAAAACTTTTTTAATTTATCCAAAAAGCGAGTCATTTTTGCACCAATAACGCATTTGCTTAAATCGACTACGTAAATATTTAAAATTTATTTAAATACTTTTTCAATTAAATAAAATATTAAAATATTTAAACCGAATTATTAAAAAAAAAGATACAGTATACCGTGTATACAGTAAAGAAGTGAAACTTCTTCTTTGTATACTCTTTTTCTCTTCTAGAATAAGAACCATTTTAGTGTAAAGGCTCGATTATGCAATCGTAAAGCTACGCAACGTAACGTGGCGTAGAGTTCTATCTGGAATAGAACCCATCGCTGCGCTAAGTTACGTTACGATTTTACTAACCACTTACACTTATTTTTCATAAGATAGAACTCTACGTCACGTTACGTTGCGTTGCTTTACGATTGCATAATCGAACCTTAAAGGCAAAGAGAGAACTTTTTAAGCAAAAGAAATTCAATAAAAAGTTTTTATAAAAAAAATATTCTGTATATTTAATATTCATTGGTATGGACATATGGCCGAAAAGCAATTAATTTGATAACCAATTTGCGTCGCATTTACATATAGATGTGAATACAGAATACAACTTGATATATTTTTAATTCAACGTATTAATATTACTTATATCAAACATATTATACTTACTACTATTAATAATATTTCGATATAAAATTATATAACTACAATATGTATAAAACAGTTATCTATTGAAAGAACTTATTCCAACTTTTCTTGAGCACAGTGTCCAGTTAGCATCATGGGCGACGCATATGCTTCATGAATTTGGGTTTTTATATAATTTTATATCGCAATATTATGAATAAAAATATAATATGTGTAATATGAGCAAAATTCATAGAGGTTATATTAATATATTGAATTAGAGATATACCAACGTTGGTATTCTAAAAAAATATTGGCATGGCAGCCCTAGTATGAGAGTCTACTTTGCGAAAATCATAATGCGCTCAGGACAACTCTCTTATTCACTTCTGCTTCGCTGAATCTTTCTCTCTTCTACTCGAGTCATGGCAACCCCCCTGTCTACCACACAAAGAACGCAATCAGCACACAATCTGCGGCTTTTGCCACCCAGCGGTAATCGAAGCGCTTCAAAACCACTAAACAAGCGCTTCTGCCATAGCGCTTCACACATCTGAATCGGTTTTTAAGTAAACCAAATTTATATTAAAATTTACTAGTAAACCCGTATGACGTTAAAACAGGCCCGTAGCCAGGATTTACCTAAGGGGGGGGGGTTTGGACTAAAAAAAAATATCGATAGTTTTTGATATCGATAAATGAAAAGGTATTTTTTTATATAATTACCAGAAAGATGGGAAATATCAGTGGCTAGAAATGGACAATACTTTGAAAAATGAATTTGTAACAAATTTTTCACAATAAAGCGACAAACTTGAAAAAAAACACTTTAAAACTTTTTTGTACACCAAATACATAGAGCAGAAATTAATTTACTTTATTTTTGTTTATTTTATATATTTATACTAGAGGCTCGGCAAACTTCGTCCCGCCCTAAATTCGAGCAATCACGATTCCACCCGAAATTAATGTTTTATCGAACATTCATGATCGATAACAAATGGTGCCAATCGAATTTCAATTATTGATTGAATGAAACATCGAAACCAATATCCCATATTAACACGGCTGGTATTATTCGAATTCAAAAGATTGTGCTGTCATATCATTTTATTGCGAATTCTATTTTTTTTAGTACATTTCAATTTGAATAAAAATAGTCAGCTCAACTGTTAGTTTTGAAGCCTTGAGGTGGCCTAAGGATCGATCCTCACAATGGGCAAACAAATAATTTTTTTTTTTTATTTGTTGAAATGACAGCTTTTGTGAATTTTGGAATAAAAAATGAACACGTAGGAGCTTTCTTCAAATATGGTTTATTAAGTACTTAGATTGAATTTATCAACGAAAAGAAATTGGATGAAATATATTAAAAAAACAAACGGAGTTATTTTCATCGAAAGTAAGAAATACGAATTTCTGATAGTTTTTTGTTATTCTAAGGAAACGAAGTTATTAAAAAAAAACGCTGTACTAAAATTTTGTGCAATTTTGAAGATGTGTGAATGTTTTTTGACAGAATTTTCTTTTAATTATTTAGATGCAGAGTTTCGCTAGTAAAAGTACGCTGGTAGGATAATTTACGTTTCTTGTAAAGGGACAGAAGAAGGGGTGTGGTCAAAACCAAGTATGCCATAACCTAATCTAGGATTCAAGTAATGTGTATGCCGAATTTGAGTTAAATCCGTCCAGCAGTTAAGATTCGTTGGCTATTTAAAGTAGTCTGGTGTGGCAATTCCCATACAAAATTACCAATTTCGATTTTTTCGATTTTTCCGCTGTTCCTTGAAGTAATTGTAATTTTCTTTCTTTCTGAACCACATCTGTATTAAGGCAAACAATACAAAAAAAGAATTCTTAAAATCGGCCCAGCCGTTTCTGAGCCTTAGCAAGACTAACGCACACGCATTTGATTTTTATATATATAGATAGAAGATAGATTAAGTCTTCTTATTTTTTTTTTTTTTTGTTAACTCTAATAACACAGCGTCCGCTGTGACACTGCAATCCCTATGTATGCTTAAGGATGCACACCCATTTAACATAAAAAACGTGTGTTCTATAATATCAAAACTGTCGTTTGTTGAGCTCAATGTGTTTTGGCTATATATCTTGCTTATCGTTGCACTGTCATTTTGGAATACAGAAAGACGCTAAAAAAAGAAAATTTTCAAGACAAAATTCTAAAATGACGTTTATTAAGCCTCTTATTTTATTATTTTAATAATTTACTTGCAAACTTATATCGGTTTAAAATTCTATATAAAAATAACCACGATTAGAAAACGACATTTTCTTGTATTTCCTGACTTTTGTAAAGGCCACAATGAAAAGGTTAGAAAATTTTATTTAAAAAGTTTTTGTTATCATTCGGTAAAATTACCAAGAGGTTGTGATCCTGCACCTCCAAAACCAGTGCTAAAAAATACGCAAAACTTTAAATAAGCTGCATTTTCTAATTTGGAGTAAACCAACCAATGCCAACTGTTCAACCAAGAATGCTTAAATCGGAGCTTGCGAGAACCGCTGGCAGGAAAATTAAAATTTGATGGAGGCACATAAATGCTTTGAAAAATTTCAAGGCGGTGCGAGTCGGAAATATTGCTCATCAACTTGGAAATATCGTTATTTGGACATTGATATACTCTTGAAGTCGGAGGCAGTTCCGATGAATCAAATGATATTTCTGGAACAATTTCTACAATCATACACACGAACTTAGAGTTATAAAAATTAAAAGTAAAATATTAATAACACAACTTGTACTACCGCTTTCCACATAGCTGTCAACATTAAAGCTTTCTTCAAGTGCAGGTTACAAAGGAAGTTCTGAAGACTTTTCAGATTCCAAAGTTTCTTGAACGTTTTCTGCAATGCAGATGAAATATAATATTATTCGGATTTTGTCGGTTCCGCATCAAGCAAAAAGCTAATTCATTAATATGTATTCAATCAGCTTTCAAACATTCAGAAATATTCGGCAACTTTTTAACACATTTACGCATTGATAAAGGAAAAAAAATCATTTAAATCAAGCAAGTACTTTCCACTGTTCTAGCCTTCTTTACTTCTGGTTTCTGCAGCCAATTAAGTAGAAGAATCATTTTAGTAGTTTTGGTACAGTAAAATTAACAATAGAAACTCTTAAACTTATCTAACGAAACTCAATCAAAATTTCACCACTTTCACGTAACACCTGTTAAAGCCATAAATTCTTAAATTGCTGGTGGTAGACAAAGTTCAATTGAATACATCGAACTTTTTTCGATACTTAAGCATGTTGATGTTTTCGCTGTTGCTGTTTACACTTGCAGTTGCACTGTAAGAGAAAAAAGACACACGTGCAGCATAGTATTCGCAAATTGGCAAAGTTATATTAATGCTAATAAATTATTTTTTTATACTTTTTGGACCATAAGGGGGGGGTTTTAACCCTAAAAACCCCCCCCTTGTCTACGGGCCTGCGTTAAAACACCAAAATGCGCTCGCGATATCTTCGTTGTGAGGCTTAATAGCACATCTATTCTGTCGTTAACTAAAATTTACCGTAGCACGTCTCCTGAGTGAGTTATAATTCAACGATACTAAATTTCTGTTGGATAAGCTGCTATCTTCACGACCTGACCTTCCGTGCGTAGAATTGGGCTTATCACCCAATACAGATGTCTTAAGAAGAGGTATAGGATGTTTGAATTAGCTGTGCAAAGTATGCTCTCCTTCAAATGAGCTGGCGGCGATGCCAGTGAAGGCTCCTGAAATAGCGATTTTCCATGAACTTGCTATTTTGTGGCTAGTGTATCAATATAAAATATATTTGTACGTTTTTCGCTTCGCTCAACTGCTTTAATAATACAATAGTATGAAATTGAAAATTTGAGAAAAAATTGATCACATAGTTTTAGGCATTAAATAGAAAGCTGGCTTTCTTCGTAGAAGATTGTTTTGGTTTTCTTATTTAAATACAAAATTTTTAAGAAAAAGTAAGACCTTATTGCACATCTACAGAGCAAGACCTTTCTATTGATACCCTCTTTATAAAAATCGCATTTACGGTATGGATTTGATGATCATCACAAAAAAAGCGCTTGCGTAATAATAATATAGAATAGATATTGGATATCCTAGGATGAAAGCGCTTCTTTACAAACAAATAGTTAAAAAGCTCTTTAAAAAAAACAAAAAAAAAGCTAGAAAATTTTAAAAGATGCGGGGATTGAACCCGGACCACTGGCATTACTATCAAATGTCTTACCGCTCTGCTATTACCACGCTGTGTTGGATGCGAACAAAATGTGTATAAAAATCTGAAAAGCACATCCTCAAAGCATATCAAAACTACACATAAAAAGCGCTATTTCTAGGAACGCTTTTTATTTTGCCGCTGGGCATCTACAGCAAAAGTAGTTTGATTAATTGGTATATAGAGCAAATTTTTGTATGAAGAGTTTAGCTCAGTAGATAGAGCGCCGCCTTTGTAGTCTTGAGTTCGCAGGTTCGATCCTCAGCGGTAACAAGCAAATTTTTTAAGTCTTTTATACAATATATATCCATCTCATTCTCTCTACTGTAAAACATATCTTTCTTCTTTATCGTGTAACGAAATGAAGTAAATTGACCTTGAAATTTCACTCCTCAATATTCTCGTTCAAATTTCGAAGCGCCGCCTAAGAAGTTTCACTTCAAAAATATATTAAAACTATGCACGGTTTTTTTTTAAATATCCTTTCAAGTATTTACTATTTGAAAATAAAACTATCGCATTTAAAGAAAATTTATATAAAAATATTGGAATTAAAAACCAACAAATTTGAATATTTCCCACTAGCTGCGTCCATCAAATGCCATTTGGTAGCATATTTTATTTTCTTTTTTACTTTTTTCGTTCTATAATTTATGCTACTTTTGACAGTATTATTATTATTTTGCAGTATTATTGCAACAAATGTCAAAATAGTTCAAATTAGAGAAAGAAAAATTAAAAATAAAATAAACATAAAAATGTGCTGCCAAATGACAACCGGTGCAAGACATTCGTGAGAAAATGTCCGGTTGTCACTCTAACCTTACAAAAATTCATTTTGCGATCATAAATCGCACTCACAAAGAATCTTGCCCAAACATGCTGCTATATTACCCTTGCAACAATAACTAAATGAGAATTATAAGAACTAAGGTTGCAACTGCAAGAAATAAACTGCAGGAACAGAGTGCGATGCTGTTGCTGCTTGTCGGAATATGTGTGTACGTGTGCGATGCTGTTGCTGCTTGCTTATATGGAATATGTGTGTAAGTGTGTGGTATAAATAAAATTTAAATACGGGGAAAAAACGAGTTGTAAGGAAAACATTTGATTTATCCACGTAAATATTTAAATAAAATTTGTATTCAGGCGTGGATAATGCTAATATGCGTTATTTCTCTTAGTGTACTATCATATAAAAGGGTTCTCTCGGATTTTTATCGTTCAATCACGGGGTAACCGCTGAACCGATTTTAATAATTCTTTCACTATTCAATTGCTATAATAAGCGACCCTGCTACCGGGTACTACGTTTCTGGTAAAACTTTTTACTTAATTATTTAAGAATTCATGCATTTCAATCCATGCTGCCATTGTATAAGCAGCACAAAATAACAGCAAACAATACGCTCTTGTTGAGAGAGAGAGAGGTGAGATTCTACAACTCACCGCGCTGATCTCTTGAGTGCATATGATAAGACCAATATATGGTAGAGATATGAGAATATGTTTTTATATCATATTTATACTCCCAAGCAACGTTGGGAACGGGTATGCTAGTAAGTTATATTCTAAGTAAGTAGGCAAGTAAGATATAAAATCGAAGGTACTATAGCAGACTGATCTGTTGTTTGCAAATACATAGCTAAAGGGTTATCTATAGGATATTTAAACTAACCTGATTCTTCAGATTCCAAGAACAATATGTAATTTAAAGAAATAATTGAATTTTATAACGTTTAATAAAAAAACAAATAAAAACGTTCGTTTTTTCAAGTTTAGGGAAAAAAAGGGTAAGGGTAAGTAGGAAATACTACTAACTCTGTTAAGTTAGCATATATTTGACGTCTACTTTTGAATTCGATTCGATTATAGCTTATATCGTTTCTAAGATATAACGCAAAATGTGTTTAAGTTGTATAGGAGCTACCATGCCCACTTGTCCGATTGCGCTTTAATTTTGAGGATTGTTTAAAAATTACATATCTGACGTCTACTATTGATTTCGATATTGTAACTTATTTCGTTTCTAAGATATAGCGTAAAATGGTTTCACTTTGTATGGGAGCTGCCACGCCCACTTGTCTAAAGTTTCTTACATACTTTTTTTGTTCTTTACTATACCTTAAACATCGAAAACTATCAAAAAAATCTAAAAAAAGAATTTTCTCCATCTAACTTGTATGAAACGAAACACTGTGCGCCGCCTTAGTCAGAAAATATGATTTTTCGCCCAAAATCGTTTCGTTCAATTCAAGCTGCTGTTGGATGGTCATGCGCCTTCAATTGGACCTTTTAAGCGAATAGCTCGATATATTTGTGCAGAATTCTCCTCAGGTTAGTGCGTGAAATGTTGAACTGTTGAGATCGATGGCGAGTTGATGTTCGTGAATTGAGTCTCACACTCTTGGCTACAGCAGCCACATTTTCGTCAGTGCGCACCGTACGATGACGGGGCACATGAGTGTTGTCCACTAGCATACCAGTCTCATGAAATTTTTGCACAAACTTGCGAACAGCAGGTGCGGTGGGTGCTTCATTTTGGCCAAAACTTCTTTTCAAATAATGCACTGTTTGGGCTACAAAGCACTAACTTTGAAAATAAGTTTCCAATATTTCCCAACGTTGTTCAAGCGTAAAGCGACTCATTTCTTTTTGCGGTGGTATAATACTGATTTTATGTTAAAATTTCGAGCTAGAAACTGCTGTCAGTGTTAAAATAACCTATAATTTAAAAGGAAACCACTAAATGGCCCATTCTGTATAGTATAATATTTACACAGGTGACAAGACAAGACATCAATGGAATGTATGGGTCTTAGTCCAAAACTATCTAAATCCAACACAAGTTGTTCGCGAGAGAAGCAAATGGTTGGCTGTTTCTTCGGCATTATCGGTCATGTGCTGACAGTGGAATTAGAGCAATACAGGAAAGCCAATTCTGAATGGCTGACACTAGCATATCATTCCGTTCAAAAAGTCCATAGGATAACACATAGATGGCGTTACTAGATTTTTTTCCATATGATTTTTATTTATTACTAACCTTAAAACGATAGGTACATAAATTTGACAGTAATGTGACTATTGATTCGTGAGTTATAGCATTTTGTGTGCAACTTTTCTTATTGAAACAAAAAACAAAAGAGGACAAAAATGTACATATTTCGAATTTTGATAAAGAAACAAAAAAAAAAAAAAAAAAAATACATTGGAAACCAAACAATGGCTTGATAAACATTATTCGGACTATGCTACATCGAGACAGAAACGTGGTCGTACCAACACAAATGATGCAGAACGCAGTGGACGCCCGAATGAGGCTGTTATTCCAGAAAACATAAAAAAATCCACAAATTGGTTATGAACGATCGCAAATTGAAGGTGCACGAGTTAGCTGACATAGTAAAGATAACAGATGGTAGTGCTTTTGCCATTTTACACGAACATTTGGGTATGCGAAAGATCTGTGCAAAGTGGGTGCCGCGTGAGCTCACAGTCGACCAAAAACGACAACGAATTAATGCTTCAGAGGAGTGTTTGGCTCTGTTAAACCGCAATAAAATCGAATTCTATCGTCGATACGTGACAATGGATGAAACATGGCTTCACTATTACACACCAGAATCAGCTGAGACAGTCAGCTGAGTGGACAGCAGTCGAAGAACCAAACCCAAAGCGAGCAAAGACCCAACACTCGGCCTGTAAGGTGATGGTGTCTGTATTTTGGGATGCGAAAAGAATAATATTCATCGACTATCTACAAAAAGGAACCACCGTCAAAAGCGACTATTACTGTGCACTTTTAGATAGATTGAAAGCTGAAATTGCAAAGAAATATCCACATTAGCAAAAGAAAAAAGGTGTTGTTTCATCAAGACAATGTACCGTGTCAAAACTCAATGAAAATGATGGTAAAATTTAGTGAATTGGGCTTCGAATTGCTTACCCACCCACCGTATTCTCCAGATTTAGCCCCCAGCGACTTTTTTCCTGTTTTCAGATCTCAAGAGAATGCTTGCCGGAAAGAAATTCAAGTCCAATGATGAAGTAAGCGCTGAAACTGAGGCCTATTTTGACGAGAAAGAGAAATCGTACTATAAAAGTGGTATCGAAAAGTTGGAAAATCGCTATACTCGTTGTATCGCTCTCGATGGCAACTATGTTGAATAATATCATCGAGTTTTATCAAAATTTTGTTTTTTTCTTACTAATCCAACTTATTGAATGACCTGTTATCTTTACCACAAGTCATCGAACAAATTTAAACAAAATCGCAGAAGAGACGAATTTTTCTCTATCTTAACAATGCGAGCTCCCAGACATCTGATCAAACAAAAACCATTTTAACAAACACCAAAATTGCACTGATCCGTCATCCTCCATAGAGACTTTATTTGGTACCTAGTTTTTTTGTATTCCCGGAAGTAAAAAAAAAATACATGGTCAATCATTTCGACATCCATTGAATTTAAAACGTTTTTCTTGGAGATATTTCAATCGGATTGAAAAAAGATCAAACGCATGGAAAAGTGTATTGGTCTTCATGGAGAGTATTTTAAAAAGAAATAAAACCAATCCCTAACATAATTATTTATTTTTATTTGTTAGGCCAAAAATATATGTAAATAGTAACCATCGTAAGTGGCCTACATACTTCTTGTCCAAAGTCTTGATTTAATCTATGATCAAGTTCTTAACCCTATCCTTTTTCGAGTGCCTTTTCTAATTCTTGTTTCACTTATTTACCCAAACCCTGTCCAAAGTCTTGACCTAAGCGTGTCCAAGTCCGTATTCTTATCCTTGTCCCATTTCTTGTCCTTATTTTTTTCCCCAATCTTGTCCTAAATATTATTTAAAAAAACAAAAAATAAATAACTGGCCATTTCAGCCCTTGAAAGGACTTTGACCTAGCTTCATATGATCAATTGTGTTGTGCGTGTTATTAAGTTTGTACACAGTTGATAGTTTGTACAGGTTTAACGCCGACTCCGAACGGCAATGAACGGAATGTTTTTGTTCTCAAGAAGCTTTACATGGCATTTTGATTACTCTCTGAGGTTTGCCATTGTCTGCAGAGAGGTGGCGGCCGTACAGAAAAATTATTTTAATTAAAATAATTTTCTATCGCTGCTGGGTTTCGAGCCCGGGTCTCCAGGTTCGTTGACATAGAGGCCACGCACTTTAACCAATTACGCCATGGACGCCACGTATATTATTTTAGGTGCTTCTAAATCTTTGTCCTAATTCTTGTCAGAACCCTTGGCATAGTTTTCGGCCTTTACCTTTTCCCATTTCATGGACTATTCGTTGTCCTGCTCCTTATATTTATTATTCCTGTTCCCAAACTTTACCTAAATCCATGCCCTTATCTTGGTTCTTATCGTTTTCCCAATCCCTGCTTGTCCCAATACTTGTCCTTATTTGAATTTAAATGAATTTTTTTTTAGTTTTATTTTAAGTTTTGCTTTTGCTATTGCATTTAGTGCCTACGTAAGGGGTAACCTACCTAAAGGATTCTTTGATAAGCGTCATGACGCCATCTTTTTTTTACAGCAAAACATCAGTCATTTTATTAGACTAGCCGTAGCGCCAACAGTCACAAAGTTATAATTTCATGCAACTTTTTTTATTGCTGTTGCATTTTTGCTGCATTTAGACTATTCCTTCGTGTCATTATTTATATCATAACTTCTATATTTATTAGTATCAATTCCATGCAACGCCGATGTAAAACTGTTTTTTCCACTTTTTTGGAAACCTTCACGGCAAAACTTATGAAAAAAATATAACGTTGTCATATCAAAAACCGCAAATAATAATGCTCTAATATATGTAAATATTGATTTTTCATATTATGCTTAAGTACTGTTATTTTCAAAGTCTTTTCAAGGACTGAAATGGTTAGTTTATTAATATTATATTTTTTTTTTTCAGTACTTTAAAGAAAAAAATAATGGGAAAAATTGTTTTAAGGAGGTGGAGGATGTGCTACATAAAATTTGTAAAACTAATAATGATGAAGCTTATATCAGCTTGTTTTTGCTATGATATCTAAGCAAGTAAAAAATTTCATTTTGTTTTATTCCATAATCCACTCAACTCAATCTCAACACTTCCTGGTTGAGGATATTTCCGTGCTCGTTGACATAATCATAGCCGCAACATAGCTGCATTGAAGCTACATAAAATGATATTCATAACTTTAAAAAATTAAAAAGAGCAACAAAACATGAAAACTCATACATCTCGCCAAGCGGGGTAAAACTACATGCACATCCATCTATATATTCATATTCATATCAGTGGTATTGGTTTGAATATTTTACCGGGGGCGCCACTTTTAAAACGATTTCAATAGAATTTCTGAGAGAAAATGTTAAATTTTTGATACAATAACTAAAAAAACATCTAGCTTAGAACTCAAAAGATGAACACAGAATGTTAAAACCACTCTACAATACGCCACTGTTCAGTTATGAGCTAAAATAAGTGCAAGTTTTTCTGGAAAATAGCCAACATGCAGTACTGCATAATTTTTGACGTATGTTGGTTTTATGCTATAAAAGTTAGAGCAATTGTTGCTGTTTTTAGGCTTGTTGTTGTTTTTATCCTTGTTGTTGTTGCTGTTGTTGTTGTTGTTGTTGCTTTTGCTGTTGTTTTGTTCTTGTTGTTGTATTTTTTTTTGTTGCTGTTATTATTATTGCCGTTTCTATCGTCTGCCAATGTCAGTCATCAGCTGCCAGCAACCAGCTAGTAAGCATCATTCAGCCCCATTATCAGCAGCAACGGAATCTATAACAGCTTCAGCACGAGCGTAAAAATTTTGAATGGCATTGAATAGAAAGTGGGAGAGGAATAGAAGGCTGATATGGCTTAAAACCAGAAGAAACAAAAAATATTGACAGCAGAAGTATGTAAAATCTATTGTATTTTTTTCCTGGCTGTTTTTTCCAACCATCTCCGTTGTTACAAGGACATTTTCTAATGGTCTACTGGAGAGCGAACATATTGCGCCTTGAGTTGATTTTTGATTTTTTATTTTTATTTATTTTTTTTTTTTCAGTTGATATACATTAAGGTGATCCTTATTCATGACTATGCCAGTATGATGAAAGGTTCCCCCTTAAAAGTTTCCTTTACTAAAAAACGTGAAGAATCTCAGATAAAAGTTCAATCAAAGAAGATTTAAAGGTGCCGCAACAAGCTTTTGTTGGTCAAAGGGATTTATAGGAGAAAAAAGAGCTATTAAAAAAAAAAAAAAATCAAAAAATTTTCCCAAATAATAGTATGCAACTTGTTTTTCTATAAATTTTTCGTCAAAATGGGCTAGAAAACATGAATATTGGACAAAAACACCAAGAGTTGCAATTTTCACTTTTCAATAAAAAAAAAATTTAAATATGACAGTATTTCGATAAAATGCAGTGGAAATATATCCGTAAACTATAACAAATATTATAAATAAATAAATACAAATAAATAACTGGTCATTTCAGCCCTTGAAAGGACTTCGACCCAGCTTCTTATGATCAATTGTGTTGTTATTAAGTTTGTATACACTTGACCGAGAACCGGACCTACAGGTTTAACGTCGACTCCAAACAGCAATGAACGGAATGTTCTTGTTCTCAAGAAACTTTACATGGCAAATATTAACACAAAAAAAATGGGAAGTTGGCTGTATCGTGGACACGTGGACACGTCAAAACCTACACGTTTGACGTGACAGCGTATCTTTATTCTTGTCCCTTTCCCTTAATTTGATCCCAACTAAGGATATCCTTATCCTTATCCTTATCCTTATCCTTATCCTTATCCTTATCCTTATCCATATCCTTATCCTTATCCTTATCCTTATCCTTATCCTTATCCTTATCCTTATCCTTATCCTTATCCTTATCCTTATCCTTATCCTTATCCTTATCCTTATCCTTATCCTTATCCTTATCCTTATCCTTATCCTTATCCTTATCCTTATCCTTATCCTTATCCTTATCCTTATCCTTATCCTTATCCTTATCCTTATCCCTATCCTTATCCTTATCCTTATCCTTATCCTTATCCTTATCCTTATCCTTATCCTTACCCTTATCCTTATCCTTATCCTTATCCTTATCCTTATCCTTATCCTTATCCTTATCCTTATCCTTATCCTTATCCTTATCCTTATCCTTATCCTTATCCTTATCCTTATCCTTATCCTTATCCTTATCCTTATCCTTATCCTTATCCTTATCCTTATCCTTATCCTTATCCTTATCCTTATCCTTATCCTTATCCTTATCCTTATCCTTATCCTTATCCTTATCCTTATCCTTATCCTTATCCTTATCCTTATCCTTATCCTTATCCTTATCCTTATCCTTATCCTTATCCTTATCCTTATCCTTATCCTTATCCTTATCCTTATCCTTATCCTTATCCTTATCCTTATCCTTATCCTTATCCTTATCCTTATCCTTATCCTTATCCTTATCCTTATCCTTATCCTTATCCTTATCCTTATCCTTATCCTTATCCTTATCCTTATCCTTATCCTTATCCTTATCCTTATCCTTATCCTTATCCTTATCCTTATCCTTATCCTTATCCTTATCCTTATCCTTATCCTTATCCTTATTTTTATCCTTATCCTTATTCTCCCCTAAGCAGGAGAAGACTGCGCTGAGTTGGTCGGCCCTACCCTCACTATATGGATAATCCATACATATATATAATTTTCTGTTGGATGGAAAATTAAAAAAAAATTTATTTTTCTGCCAGTCCGTTCGACATGTGGTATCGTGCGAACGCATCTCCGTCATCAGAGATTTTTTTTTTTGTTTGTTGCAATGATAAGTGCTTATGATGGTTTCTTACATGCAAAGAAATTTTTCGTGTAGTGGAACTGAAAAATTTACCAACTAGACTTCATTTGCGAGTTGTATTTGCCGCAAACGAATATACAGTTGTCATCAACTTAAAAATATATCTTATACGTATATATATACCGCTAGCTATTTCGGTTATTATTGTTTATTATATTAATTGTCTTTCTCCCTATGTATGTCCGTTCGTCTTCTTATGGATTGCACTTATCGCAACTCGGTTGCTATCTTCTTCCGGTTATTAAGCAAACTACCAATTTGCTTAACAGTTTGTCCGAAAAGTAACTCTGAACTATAAGCTTTGTGTATATTCAACGAAAGGAAAAACAAACGAAGTTTTTAGTTAGGAAAAACAAATTTTTCAATTGCTGCAATTTAAAAATCATTCGCGTTTATGACAAATGAAATTAATTTCCTGCAACTAAATGACGCATTTCTCGAAACTGACTATTATTATGACAACTGTTGAAAAGGTTGCAAATAACGATTTCAAGCACGACAAACGAAGTTTATTTGCGGCAAACTGGTGATAAACGTTTTTTTTTTCTTTGCGTGCATGATTAGTATCGTATAATGAGCTTGGTATATTGAGTGTGAAATGATAGGTATGTTATGATGATTTTTTTGTGGGTATGGTATTATATAAATAATAAGTATAACTTGTATGGTATGGTGGATATATATTGATGGGTGTGGTATGGGTACTGATATCATTTGTTGTGATTCTACTTATGATTTATTTAAAGAAATTAAAAAAAAGATATTCTACTAAATTTAAACTTGAATAACTGCGAAGTATGTATATAAGACGTTAATGATTTTTAATGAGCTAAGAGTGAAGAGATTTAATATGTCAGTACAGAATGGGCCAAAAGTCACTATGGGGTTTAAAAATTTAATGAATTTTTCATTTATTTTTTTTTTTCAGATTATAAAATATACAACACATACAATATACAAATTTTTTTACACTAAGTATGGAAAATAATGTCATTTAAATAACCCCTGTTTTAATCTTCACAATGATAGACTCATTTTAGAGCATTTTCCATAACATCTTTCAAAATTTGTGACTGTAGCGCTCGAATTTCTGCATCAATGTTTGACTTGAGTTCAAGGATTGTCTCAGGCTTGTTCACATATACTCGCTCATTTAAAAAGCCCCAAAAAAAATAGTCGGGTGCTGACAAATCTGACAAACGCGATGTCCAATTTTTTTCCGAATTTCTGGAAATTATTCGCTCTCCAAAAATTTGGCTTAAAAGTGCCATTGTGTCTCGAGTAGTGTGGGCAGTGACTCCATCCTGCTGAAACTACATCTCAAATCTGTTTTTAAGAGCAGGACGTAAAAATGTTCTATCATAAGCCGATACCGCTCTCCATTTACAGTTACAGCACTTCCTTCTTCATTTTCGAAGCCCAATGCCACACCTAATGGGGTGCAATTGGCGTTGATAAATGGTTCTTGGATTTTCAGAACCCCAAAACCTACAGTTCTGCTTATTAACAAAGCCATTGAAATGAAAATGGGCTTCATAACTCATAATCACTTTTTCAATAAAGTTGATTTCATTTCTGTCCAACTGTTGAAATTGAACTGCAAAATTTAGACGTTGTCGATGATTTTCGGGTTTTAATTTTGCAACAATTTCACCATATATAGGAATAACAGTAAATCTTTTTTTAAAATGCGCCTTAGTAACGTACGAGCCATTCCTAGCTGAGCAGAACGCCTTCTGGTAGATGTCTCTGGTGTTTCGATAACACTTTGCTCTACGCGTTCAATATTTTTCGCAGTGCGAATTAAACGTAGTCTACCGGTTCGAGGCAAATCTCTTACGGTGTTATGTTGATGGTGACGATGAAGTAAGCAACGAATTATTGCTTCAAAGGTCGAAATTCTGACTTTAAAATGTCGACGATATGCTCTTTATGTTAAAATAATTTATCGCTGATTTAAATAATAAAATTCTATTATTCTGGTTCTTTGTTTAGTTGTGAATCTTTTCATTATTTATTCTCCAAGTGTTATTTAAATAATAATAACAACGAAAAAAAAAAATTTATATATATAAACGAAAAAGTTATTAAATTTTGAAACCCATGGTGACTTTTGGCCTACCCTGAATACATTTGAAATACATTTTTTAAAATAAGTTTTTCTGAAATACATTTGAAAAATTTGAAAAAATTCTATTGGACAGATTTTATTAACACAAATCTATGGATTAGATATTTTATAGAATATCTATATATTCTATAAAATAATATATATATTTACTTATTTAATTATTCTAACAATTTTACTACTATAATTTTTTTTTTCTTCTTATTTCAGCAGCTCCATTCGGAGTACCGGAGCACCTATCGTTGGCATGAGTTCACTGGAAATTCCCGGCCAGAGGTTGTCCGTCGGGCACCGATGCCGAATCCAAATCAGTTTGTGGGTAAGTTGCTTTTATCTACCATAAAAAATAAAAGTAATTTAAATTTTTGCAATTTTTTGCGAAATTTCTTTCTCCCTAACACAATTTTTATATTAATGTCTGATATTGATTGCAGGACAAACGAACGAACCATCAATGCCTAGGCGTAAAAAATGTCCGGAATTAGCGTATAAATCTCATGAGTTCATTATAGGATCTGAATATACCGATGCACGCAATCATATTGCCGCGAATCGTATTGCGAGGGTAAGTAGAGATTTCAAACTAGAAAAAAACACCGCAATTTTCAAAGTATTACTTTTAAAAATCATATGAAAAATATACTTAAAACACAGTGAGGTATGCTATTAAGTTTAAAAAGTGACAGATTTAAGATGCATGTTGAAGAAAAAAGCTTATCTTGACTTATGTCTGCGGAGTTTGTGGGTTTAGCGGTTTTATTCGTGACAAAATTGCTTTCTATTGTTTAAATTCTAGTTTTGTTATATTTGCCATACATTCCCAAATAGAAACACACATTCAAACACACACGAACACTCACACAGAGATTCAAAATGTCTACAGCCAATAGAATTGCAAGTGTTAGAAATGCGCATGTTGTCAGCTGGGAATTGCTGAACAAATGTTAACAAATGTACAACCACTCAGACAACAGCACTCATACACATTGTATTACACACACACCCACACACAGACTCTCAGCTGCAGTGTCATAACAGATAGTAGTAAATTATTATTATTTTTTTTTTGTTCCTTCTTATTGTCCATCAGATTGCTTTGGAGCCATGAAATGGATATGAATAAGAAAAAAAAAATAAAAAAAGAGTCCAACAACTAGCAGCTATCCGCTAAATTGAAAAGCACAAAAATAAACAAATAATACATCACTTTGGAATGGATGTATAATGTTTTTAAGTGTTCTTACGAGGACAGCCTCCTCGTTCTTTCCATGACCATGAATATATTTTAGAGTAAATCTTGCATTCTGCTGGGAAGTACGAGGCTGTCAAGTGACGGCGCAAAGTCACACATGAATTTGTTATGGGAACGTTATAGTAATAATGATGGGATTTTTTTTTTGTGTTTGGTTACTAACATTTTCTGAAGATTTTATAGCATTTTTATTGTTAAATATTGCTCCTTAATAATTTTAAAGCATAGTTTTGAAGATATAGGTTTTGAAGGATGCCAGAATTACGTAAAGCACAACGATAATCCTGAATAACCTTCTGTGAAGAAATATCACAAACCTCTGAGGCGTCGAGACTAAGGAAAATTCAGTCCTTCTAACCCGATCTTCATGAAAAGAAAAGACGGAACCTGAACCACCAAAAGTGAATATTCTTTCAATATCTTTGAAGAAACACACTTCCCGGGCTGTTCAAAGATAGGTGCATCTACCCGCTGTTGATCACTCCTTACATATACTCAAAAAATCGAAGCTAAAATAGGCAATAGAAAGCTTCAGACTGGTTAAGTCACAAGGACCTGACGGCATCGCCCCAATTGAAATTCAAAAGACTTATGATGATCTATCAAAGCTGCCTTGACCTGAATCACATCCCTAAACTTAAAACGCTCAAAGAAACTAATTTCGCTTGGGACGTAGTAAATATTGTCATAGGCGTTCTAACAGGACACTGCCTAATTGGAAACCATGCTCGAAGACTAAAAATCCCCCGTAACGACTTCCGCAAAAACTGCAGAGACTAGCAGGAGGCAGAATCATCTTCTCTGCACATGCCCAGCGCTGGCCAGAAAAGTCACCTTTTCCTAGGTAACTGGTTCCACAGTGACCTAGACGAGCTCTCAAAATCCACGGTCTACCGAATACTCAGCTTTATAAATAGCTCGAACTGGTTTAGATAGAGTGGAAAATAACTAACCCCTGGTACCACAACGTGCCGAATTGGCCTAAGTGATCTTATAAAAGACAGGCGCGTCAACCTAACCTAACCTAGTAACGACATAGCTTCATTGCTAGAACTTCGGTGGGGACCGATAGGATTTATTTCTAATTTTAATTGTGACACATAGGTAGTTGACTCATTTTCAAAGGCTTTGTTAACATCTTAATATAATTTTCTCTATCGCTGTCGTTAACATCTTCCTATTTTGTAATGAATGTCGTAACGACATGACTTCAATGCTAAAATTTTTCTGGGGTCCGTTTGAATTTGTTTCTAAATTTAATTGCCTCACATATGTAGTTGACTTATTTTCAAACGGCTTGTTAACATTTTGATATCGTTTCCTCTGTCGCTGGCGTTAAAATCTTCCTATTTTGTATACAATTTTGTAGAAATGTCGTAACGACATGGCTTCAATGCTATGTTTTGCTGGGGTCCGTTCGGATTTAATTTTAATTGTGACACATGTGTGGTTGACTTATTTTAAAAACGTTTTTTAACATTTTAATATCCTTTTCTCTTTCGCTGCCATTAGGATATTCCTATTTCTTATAATAATTTTGTAAAAATGTCGTTACGACATGACTTCAATGCTACAATTTCGCTAAAGTCAGTTCGGGTTTATTTCTAATTTTATTAGCGAGACACATGTATGTAGTTGACTTATTTTCGAAAATATAAGTTAACATTTAAAATCATTTTCTCTGCCGCTGCCGTTTACATCTTCTTATTTTGTATAATAATTTTGTAGAAATGTCGTAACGACAATTCGTGTTTATTTCTAATTTCATTAGCAACACACATGTATGTAGTTGCCTTATTTTCAAAAGTTTTCATTTTAATATCATTTTCTCTGACGCTGCCGTTAGCATCTTTCTTTTTTTTTTTAGAAATGTCGTAACGACATGGCTTAAATGCTTGAATATTGCTGGCGTCCGTTTGGATTTATTTCTTTCCGGGTCCGTTTAGTTGACTTATTTTCAAAAATATAAGTTAACATTTTAATATCGTTTTCTCTGTCGCTGCCGTTAGCATCTTTCTTTTTTTTTTTAGAAATGTCTTAACGACATAGCTTCAATGCTTGAATTTTGCTGGGGTCCGTTTGGATTTATTTCTAATTTTAATTGCGACACATATGTTGTTGACTTATTTTCAAAAATATAAGTTAACATTTTAATATCGTTTTCTCTGTCGCTGCCGTTAACATCTTCCAATTTTGTAGAAATGTCGTAACGACATGGCTTCAATGCTACAATTTCGCTGGGGTTCGTTCGGATTTATTTCTAATTTTAATTGGAACTTACATGTAATTGACTCATTTTCAAACGGTTTGTTAACATTTTAATATCATTTTCTCTGTTGCTGCGGTTAACATCCTCCTATTTTGTATAATAATTTTGAAGAAATGTCGTAAGGAGAGTTCGGGTTTATTTGTAATTTTATTAGCAACACACATGTATGCAGTTGCCTTATTTTCAAAAGTTTTGTTTTCATTTTAATATCATTTTCTCTGTCGCTGCCGTTAGCAACTTTCTTTTTTTTTTTAGAAATGCCGTAACGACATAGCTTCAATGCTAGAATTTGTAGTCCGTTCAGATTTATTTCTAATTTCAATTGCGACACATATTATGTAGTTGACTTATTTTCAAACGGTTTGTTAACATTTTTATATTGTTTTCTCTTTCGCTGCCATTAACATCTTACTATTTTGTAGAAATGGTCACATTCCTTTATATATTGAATTAGAATTTTATAATTTTCTAAGTTGTGACTCGGAAATTAAAACTGAATATAACTTTAATTTCAATAATTGTAATTGTCTTCTTTTGAATTCTTCTTTGTGAGCACGTCCTTAAAAAACGCACGCAAAATTACAAACAGCCTTGGTATACCCCTGGTCTTCGGAAGTTAAAAAATCTTCGGAATAAATTCTTTTAAAAATCATCTAAAAACATAGATTACTTTAATAAATATAGACAATATATGAGAGAATTTAATTTTATGGATAAATTTTTATACAAACAGTATATTCAAAATTTTGAAACGAATATAAAAACGAATCCTAAAGCTTTTTGGAGTTATATTAAATCTAAGAAACAAAGCTCAAATATTCCTAGTAGTATAAGAGATAAAGGCTCTAAAAATGCTCTCGAAAGTGCAAATCTTTTTGCTGATTTCTTTGAGTCAAATTTTGAACCATCAACTATTTTTCCTGATATATCTATAGGCTTTAGCTCATCGCTTGATTTAGGTACTTTATTTATATCTGAAGAAGACGTAGAAAAGGGAATCTTTAATCTTAAAATGACAACTAAGCCTGATGCGGATGGTTTATCGAGCATTTTGTTAAAAAATTGTTGTAGATCCATAGCAAAACCACTTCAACTAATTTTCAATAAATCTCTTTCTACTGGTATATTTATTGATGACTGGAAAGTGTCATTTATATCACCCATACACAAATCCGGAAATAAAAACAACATTGAAAATTATAGACCGATATCGAAACTAACCTCAGTTTCCAAACTGTTTGAATCCATAGTGAAAGAAAAAATATATTTTGCTGTAAAGCGCATAATATCGCCTTCCCAACACGGATTTGTTTCAGGTCGATCAACTGTATCCAACCTCACTTTATTTTCCGAATACTGTATATCTGCTTTTCAACAGGGATATCAAGTTGACACGATTTATACAGACTTTTCAAAAGCGTTTGACATTTTATTAAAAAAATTAGCTAAACTAGGTTTTTATTCTAGATTACTGCAATGGTTCCAATCATATTTGAGGGATCGGATAAGCCATGTCTACATTGAAAATGAAATTTTTAGGTCATTTGTTGCCACTTCTGGTGTACCTCAGGGAAGCATTTTAGGTCAATTACTTTTTATTCTATTCATAAACGATATAGCATTAGAAGTAAAAAATACCCCGTGCCCTCTATATGCTAATGACTTAAAAATTTTTTTAAAAATTAATACTTTGTCTGATGCATCGTTATTGCAATCCGATGTAAATTTCATTTTTGTCTGGTGTTCTAAAAATAGTCTCTTCCTTAACCATGAAAAGTGTATGTTTTCCACGTATACTAAGTCATTGGTTCCCTTAAAATTCGCTTATCATTTGAATAATATTCCATTGAAATTTTTAAATGAAATTAAAGATCTTGGCGTCTTTTTTGACATGAAATTTACTTTCACCTCACATCTTAACTACATTATTCCTAAAGCATATTCACTGCTTGCGATAGTTCGACGTAATGGTTCAAATTTTAAGGACCCTCTCACTTTAAAATGTTAATTTACTTCTATCGTTCGAGCAAAGCTCGAATATGCTTCTTTTGTTTGGAATCCATTCTATGCGTATCACACATTACGCCTAGAACGAGTATAAAAAGCCTTCACTCGGTTTGTTTTTAGAGCCCATAATTCTCGGGATCCGATTCCACTGTACAGCGATCGTTGTAATACTTTAAATTTGAAAACTCTTCAAAATAAAAGAAAAATTGTATCTCTATTGTTTATTTATGATATTGTAGTCGGTACGGTTGATTGCCCTAATTTACTTGAATTAATAAATTTTAACGTTCCTTTAAGAACTCTGCGACACTTTGACGTGTTTTATTTAGGAACGTGCAGAACCAATTATGCCGCAAACTCGCCAATGTTTAGAGCTATGCTGGAGTTTAATACTTGTATGCTTTACTGCAATATTGACTTTGTGAATTCCAAAGAATCGCTTAAGCATTCTCTAAATAATTATTATTGAAACTATATTTTAAATACTTTGATTTCTAATTTTTGTCGAATATTATTTTTCTATATTATTAGTATAAATCTTGACAAAAATTTTGTATTTTCTTTAGTCTGTAAGAACTTCTGTTCATTGACTTTAAAAAAAAAAAACAATGTCGTAACGACATGGCTTCAATGCTACAATTTTGCTGGGCCCGTTCAAATTTATTTCTAATTTTAGTTGCGACACATTAGTAGTTGATTTATTTTCAATAATGTTTGTTAACAATTTAATATCGTTTTATCTATCGCTGCCCTAAACATCTTAAAATTATTAACCCTGTCGCTGCCAATAGTGAAGCAACCGGTGACTACAGCAAGCCAATAGTGACTACAGTTTTCAATACGGTAGCAATAATTTTCAATCCTTTTATCTAGATTTTATCATAGTTTAGTCAGTCCGATAATACTTTATCCAAAATTTTTGTGTAAAATAATTAACAACCCAATCAAAAGTAACATAAGTTATTTGCCTGTTTTTTTTATATATTTTTAGTCTGAAGAACGTGGCGGAACACCATCGCGTCGCAGTAAATCAGAGGGTCCACCAGCTGTGCCCAATGGACGCGCTTATCCCATTCCAGCGGATGGAGTCGATGGTGTTGCAACAAAACAGGTAAAATATAAAGCATATATTTAATATATAAGTAGTTGCGTACTTTTTAGAATTAAAGAGTTTATAAAAAAAAAAAAAAAATATTAATAAATGAAAAAGGTCCAGAAAAATTTTCTCATGAATAATATACCAAAAAGGAAACAGTATAAAAAGTACTAAACATTTTAAAGAAAATCAATGGCACAACAATAATAAGGCCAAGATAAGTGTTAAGCTAAGGATTCAAAATTGTCATGAGTTTATAAACTACAATTCACTTCAATAGTAATTTCACTTTATCTTAAATGAGAGTCATTCAGTTTTCAAACAAAAAGCTTTTTATCAATATGTATAGGGTGTATCACCAAGAGGTTTAGAGTTTCTTTTTAATAAAACAAACAATTATTTGAATGTATCTTAAATTTTTTTATTATATAACAAAGTAAACATATAAAGATTATGTATGTAATATAATATTTTTCAAAAATGCCAAGCCACCAGCTGCTAAATGATAAGCTTTTACAACGCTACACCCCTTGTTGATACACGCCTTAAGCAATGAAGTCATGTTTATTTTAAATATTTTCATTGCATAACTTAGGGCTCAACTCAAAAAAATATAGATGCAGCAATTTCTATAAAATTTACTAAAATAATTATTCATAATAAATGCTTAACCTTTAGTCTGCACTATGTTTCGCCAGCATATTACATTTAAAGATTGTCTGGGGCTCTGAGCAATTAACAGACTAAAGGTTAATTTATAGATTTTTTTTATTAAATTTTTCAAAATTTTTCAAAATATTTTGTTTGAGTGCATTGTTGCAAAATTAAAATGAAAAAAAATTAACCCTTACTCATGTAATGCATACTTTTAGGCCTAATTTAAACTAAGCTTGAGTTGAATTTTAATTTTCCCAGTTATTATATGAGGCAAAAAATTGCCCGAAATCTTTGAAATTTTTCTTCATTTTCATTTTAATTTTTTTTAACAATTTATAGCATCAAAAAGCATGAAAATTGAGCAAGTATGTTGTTAAATATGTTTCATTAAAACAAAAAATTTAAAAAAATTTTTTCAACAAATCTTCCAAAGTTTTATTCAAGTTCATTATTTTTTCTTCAAATATGTCTGTATTGAAAATTTTGCTTTAATTTTGTTAAATTGTACAAATCATTAAATCTCTTTTTTGCACTTTAGTTGTATTTAAATCAAACTTGTCATTGTTGTTTTACTAAATATTGTTGTAATTTATTTGTAAAATTGTCTTCTCAAAGTTGTTAGTTAAGGCGTTGAAATTCAATATATATAGATTTTATGCTATTTGTTGTTTGCAGTTCAAAGTTCATATGTCATTCTAAAATTTCATACATATATTCATGGATATAATTTTTTTTCTTGATTTTTCTCTTGGTAGCATTTTACATTTTCAGTATGGCTGCAAAATTGAAGATTATAGCCATTTCACAGTTTTCTTTGCATTGAATGTTGCATACTTTTAGGTGATTGAATTTAGTTTCTCTCTTTTTTTTTCTATTTGCTGCCTTATATTCCTCCCCTGGTGCATATGCTGGCATAGCTGATGCGCATCTTTATTGCCAATTTGCAATTTCCGTCGTCAAAGTCGTAGTAGACGTCGTCGTTGTCGTTGTAGTTGCTGCTTTATCTACTACTACGACTGCCAGCTTTATAGTGGCTCAGACAGCAATAAGTCGTTTGTGGCATTTCTTTTTTATCTCTTGATGCTCGTATTCATTGCATTTTTTCTCATTTGTCTTTCGTGTGAGTGTATGTTTGTTGGTTTTGTTTTTGTTTTTGTTCTTCTATTTTGTATGTGCCTTTTTCTGTTTGAAGTCCACTCGACCTGAATGTAAATTTTTAATCTGCAACTCTTTAACATCAACTCAGAAAAAAAAACACATGCGAACAAACCGCAGAGTATTTGAGCATTTATGTGCATTGATTTTTATTTGTATAGCATATTTTCAGGCGCATTTATCTTTCCGTTTTCATTTCATTGCAAATTGAACATGCCAACCACGTTATCCTCAGACTTGGTTATTGGTGTCGATATTTAAGTCTGTGGGCATGACTGACTGTAAAATATTTAAGCCTTGGAATTTTTTATTGGGTAGATGTTTGAATGTTCTGTGATTTGAGCATGACTGGAGTTGGTTCAATTTGTAAAGAATTTGATTGCCATTTAATAATATGTGCTGATTAAAAAGGAAGAGTATAAAATTGATGAAAAAGTCAGCAGGAACTTAAACTGTTTATCAATGCTGCTATATTAAATGCATTACTGAGTAATGCGTAGTGTAAGCAGCAATTGTTATTAAATTGATTTTACCTATCCTTACAGTGCTGCTGTTTATTATCCTTAATAACGTAATAAAAAAAAATAGTTTTGAAAATTTGATTGTATATATGCTGTGTAGACCAAGCAAATTAGTTCAAATTAATATAGTTTTGGGAAATAATTGGCATTTAGCTAAAAATTATTTAAATCAGTTTATAAGGTCTAAAAGGAGCTTTATTGGTACATCCACAGTTTATCTGAACAGATAAATTACAGAGAATAAAACTGATGTTAATAACAACTCTTGTGTATGTGAGATATGATCAGAAACATGCCCATATATATGCCCATATCGTCGCTCGTATGACTAACTGACGTAACTAACATCTTGTGCGAAATTGAGTTAAAGATGCCAATATATTTATTTAGTCATACTGCATTATGTCTATTATGACTAAATATTACAACTATAAATAAAACAGTTTGACTAAAAAACGTAAATGGCTTTGAGCGTATCTGACATATTATACGTTAAAACACATAAACGAAAAGAGAAAAACTGCTCTCCTGAACAATTAAGAAATTTCAGATACGTCAGTTAGTCATTTGAGCGACGATATATATGGCATATATTGGAGATATTTTTTAGACGTAAGGTATAGAATTTGTGCTCTACAATTTATCTACCCAGGATTTTTCCTCCATAATAAAGGAATTAACTTTTTACTTTGCTTGAGTATCGAATTTTTTGCAGAGAACCAGTATGAGAGGGAAGTTAGAGGAGTATTTTATCAACCAAAATTATTGTCTTTATAAGAGTTGTTGCTAAAAGAACAATTTTCAAATGAAAACATTTGAGTATTTGAAATATACTCTATAGTATATGTTTATCGTTAGTGTAAGTTCGGATGATTTCTGTAGTAAGTAGAGTAGTAGCGCGTTTGACTGCTACCCCAGAGCTACCGGGTTCGATCCCGGTCAGACCATGGTCCTTGTCTTGAACCTTTCTTCACACCTTTCCTCATTTAGAATCAATTGAAACTAAATATATCTCAATACTTATGACTCAAAAGATGTCTCGTTGCTGATAGAGAAGATTATAGATAGGATCATTGATTCAGATCCAAATTTACATGTTTTTACGGCTTTCCGCTATACTTAGAAATTCTACAAATTCTACAATTGCCTCTATTCAAACTCATCTATCACTCCATTGTCGAAGTAAGGTAGACTTTACTAAAAGCTTAACACTAACTAATTGTTAAGAGAAAAATAATGTTACGACCATATTTATATATTTCATCTCATGGCAGAAAAAAAATAAATATATAAAGTTTGATTTCATCATGTCACGAAGGTAGCAGCTAAGCAACACAAATGCAATATTAATAGAATTTGTACTGGGTCAAATAAGTGCCACGGTCGATTTTATTTTACGATAGCCTAGAATGGTGTTTTCACCGCATAACGGTAATAAAAAATATTAAACAATTAAAAAACAAAAACCAAAAGTATAATCAAAACTAAACGTAAAAGCAAAAGCGGAATTAAAAGTAATAGTAGAAGTAAAAGAAAATGCAAAATGATGTCAGCAAAAGCAAAGCAAAATCAAAATCAAAATGAAAATCAAAATCAAAATCAAAATGAAAATCAAAATCAAAATCAAAATCAAAATCAAAATCAAAATCAAAATCAAAATCAAAATCAAAATCAAAATCAAAATCAAAATCAAAATCAAATCAAAATCAAAATCAAAATCAAAATCAAAATCAAAATCAAAATCAAAATCAAAATCAAAATCAAAATCAAAATCAATATCAAAATCAAAATCAAAATCCAAATCAAAATCAAAATCAAAATCAAAATCAAAATCCAAATCAAAATCAAAATCAAAATCAAAATCAAAATCAAAATCAAAATCAAAATCAGAATCAAAATCAAAATCAAAATCAATATCAAAATCAAAATCAAAATCAAAATCAAAATCAAAATCAAAATCAAAATCAAAAGCAAAATCAAAATCAAAATCAAAATCAAAATCAAAATCAAAATAAAAATAAAAATCAAAATCAAAATCAAAATCAAAATCAAAATCAAAATCAAAATCAAAATCAAAATCAAATCCAAAATCAAAATCAAAATCAAAATCAAAATCAAAATCAAAATCAAAATCAAAATCAAAATCAAAATCAAAATCAAAATCAAAATCAAAATCAAAATCAAAATCAAAATCAAAATCAAAATCAAAATCAAAATCAAAATCAAAATCAAAATCAAAATCAAAATCAAAATCAAAATCAAAATCAAAATCAAAATCAAAATCAAAATCAAAATCAAAATCAAAATCAAAATCAAAATCAAAATCAAAATCAAAATCAAAATCAAAATCAAAATCAAAATCAAAATCAAAATCAAAATCAAAATCAAAATGAAAATCAAAATCAAAATCAAAATCAAAATCAAAATCAAAATCAAAATCAAAATCAAAATCAAAACCAAAATCAAAAGCAAAAGCAAAAAAGGATGTCAGTAATTGAAAAATTATTAACAAAATATAATACTCATAACAAAAAAAAAAAAAAAAAAAAAAAAAATGCTAAAGGCACATACTATTAACATTACAATTAGAAATAAAAATTAAATAAGAAATATTAAAATTACAAATAGAAATAACAATTAAATAAGAAATATTAAAAAAGCTATAAGATAAAATAAAAATAATAACACAATTAAAGATCAAAATACAAATATAAATAAGTATATGAAAAATAGAAATAAAATAAGAAAAAATAAAAAATTAGAAATAAAATATAACAAAATTAAAATGAAAAACTATGACATACAAATTTTAAAATAAGAATCAAAAATAAAAACTAATAAATAAAAAGTAAAAATATAAAACGTATGAAACTATAATATAAACTATAGTAAAAATAATACAAAAAATACAATAAAAATTCAGAATAAAATAGTTATAATATAAATAATTTTGAAAACAATGAAAATAAAACCAAATGTAAATTAAAACATATAAAATTCAATGTAAATAACAAAACACTAAAAAATAAAAATCAAATATAAAAATTTAAAAATAGGAAAAAATAAAAGGTTCATAATTAAAAAAAAAAAAATAAATAAAACATGAAAATAAAGACTCAATTAAAAACATATTTTAAAATAATGAATTTAAATAAACACTTAAATGAATATATAGATGAAAAGATAAAAAACCCACTAAATATAAATATATGAATTAACGTAAAAAGAAAATTCGAAATAAAAAAGTATATATAAGTAAACATATAAATAAGAACAAAAACATCTACTCAAATAAAAATTAAAATTAAAATAAGAAAACAAAATCAGATTAAAAAAAACAAAAATTAAAATAAATTTTTAAATTAAATTAAAAATGAAAATATAAATAAAATCATGAATGACAATGGTAACTAAAATTCAAACAAAAATTATAATATAAAAATAAATGAAATAAATATCTATAAGAAACTCAAAATAAATATTAAAAAATTATAATAATTTTAATTAAAAACTAGAAAATTACTTTAAATTTAATTAAAAAATTTATCAGTATAAACTTAAGAAAACAAAAATAAAAATTAAACTTAAAATATAATTAAAAAATATATATATTTACAATTAAAATAATAATCAAAATATAAAATAAAATAAAAAAAACACAACACCAATAATAAACATAAAATATTGTAAAAAATATAAGAGGACAAAAAAATGAACAATAGAAAGAACACAAAAAAATTTAAAAATTTAATCAGAGTATAAAATATTTATGAAACTTAAAATTTTAATTAAAATACAAATCATTAAAATAAAGTTAAAAAATAATTAATAATAAAAATAATAATAAAAAATAAAAATAAACTAATTAAGTAAAAAGAATTAATTAACCCCTTAACGCCGGCACCCAGTTCCCGTGGACAAAAGTTGATGAAATTTTAACCAGGTGCTAGTTTGAGGTCTGGATTAATAAATATATATTTTTTTTTTAAGTGGGTCCATCCACGCCCATTTCCCAGCCTGTACTTTATAAAGCACAACCGGCGGATGGGCTTACAATATTGTTCGGTAAAAAAAAATTTTAAATAAGAATAATCTTCTATTCGTTTTTATTTATTAGGTATTTATTTTATTTATTTGTATGTATACATGAATTATAATTATAGGAACGAAATTTACAAAAAAAAATCTTTATGATATTTTGCGGAGCATTTCCGTTTGATGCAAAATTGATTTATTCTTATAAATTTATTTATTTTTCTCCAGTTTGCAGTTATTGATTCAATTTTCACGTACAGTTCCACTTGCGCGAAAGTGCATATCCTTTAGTAGTTTCATCAGAGCATGTGTAGGAAAGAAATTGTAAAAAAAAAAACGATGTGATTTTGTGGATGGGGAATTTTTTTCAGAAAATTTAAGATTACTTGTGCACCAAGTGGGATCGAACGAGTTTCAGAGGAATTTTTGCCGCAGTAGACATCGAAATCATAGCAAAAACCATATGAACTTGCCAGCATCTAAACTTTATATTCAAAGCGTACTGGTTTGCCTCTTATAAATTGTTTAGAATGATGTCTTTCAAAATATTTAACCATAGATTCATCAATACAAATATTTGTGTGAACATATCCAAACTGCTGAAAACGGTCGCGCAGCATTGTTATTAGTGGTCGCACTTTATACATTTTGTCTTCCGACAAGGCAATTTTCGTATTATCCGCCAAATGTATGTATTTTTTTATTGTTAACAACCGATCGCCTGACATAGCCTCGTAGACCAAAGGAATTTCCAGATCTTCGTCGAGTGACCAATAAAAACGTTCTGATGGTAACAAATGATAGCCCGTAAAAATCAAAATGGCAATGAATATTCTCATCTCATCCACATTGATCGTAAATTCCTTATCATTCTTGTACGCAAGTGCATATATAATCGTTTGATCACATATGTATTGGACTATTTCATCGATTAGAAACTTTTCATAAATCGCATTTGGTGTACAGTCCATAGGCAAAAACCTTAGGTTGTTGAACTCCTCTGTAAAAATTGTCCTATCGTTATCAGTTGCATAACTCGGAATTTTCTACCATTATACATTTTTTGGTATCTACAAAATATAGAAATGAATATGAAAAGCAAAGCACAAAAAAATTATAAATGTGGAATAATAAACTGAAACAAAAAAAAATATAACCACTAATAATTACCAATTGATAGGTATTTTGAATGTAGTTGACTCGTCTGGTTTTGATGTTGATGTCGAAAGGTGAGTGGCACAGTCATCATCTTCATTGTTGACGAATTCTACCTCAATAATTCCAGGTAAATCAATTGGTAATTTGTAGTTGAACAAATCTTGGTCGTCGACATCTTCCGAATCAGTCAATTGGTCTAATTCTAGTGGTATAATTATTATATTATAATCGGACGATTCATTTTTCTCTCCTTCGTCCTCTTCCAAGAGCGCAGTAACAGCTTCCTGAAGCCCTTTGAACTCCCTTCGGCCTTCAAAAAACGTTCTTCGTGGATTTTGTGCCATTGCAACTTTTTCGATTTTTCAGTACCTTTCTGCCGGTTGTACTTTATAAAGTACACCAAAATAAAAAAACAAATAAATTTGTACTTAACAATATTAGATCATTACTATATATTTTTATATATTCACTCACTTCTTATGAAACGTATCACACACAAATTGGAAATAAAATCCAATCAAAAACACTTTTTTTCAGTTTTTTTGTGTAGAGGTCACAAAAATTCTCGATTTGCAATTTCACAATTTTTGCGGGAAAGCAAAATGACATTTAATGACCCTTGAGTCGGCTGATAAAAATTACCACGGTTACTACAACCGTTAGCTATAAGAAAATCTAAATATCAGCGCACGGTGTTCAATGGTCTTGGAGTAAACAATTTTTAAAGACCACCTATTTTGCTATACTTTATAAAGTACAACCGGCGGGAAAGGGTTAAATTAAAACACTTAAAAAAATAAATAAAATAGTAAAAATAAAATAATGTCCAAATGAAACAAATACATTTATTAAATTATTAATAATTAAAAATAGGAAAAAAGTAAAATATTAAAATTTAAAAATAAAATAATAAAATAAAATACAAAAATAAAGAAATAAGTAAAAAATTAAATAAAATAATGAATTTAAATAAACACCTTAATTAAAATAAAGATGAAACGATAAAACTAACTCTAGAAACAAATTTAAGAATTAATTAAAACCGAAACGATATTGTTTATGTGGTCAGTTAATATTAAAACCTAGACTAGCTACTTTGTTAACCAGAAGAAGATTCTAGTCACCTTTCGTTAAAACTGGAAAATCACTAAAATACATTTTGTCTTCCGATAAAGTAAGTACGTAGGGTTTTAAAGCATTCTTCCATAAACTGTTTCTAAAAGACCATTGGTTAATGGAACTGAAATCTGAATTGATTTAATGGACAATAAAATTAAAACTAAAAAAAGAAAAATAATAACTAAAATAAAAGAAATAAAAAAAAATAAAAAGAGATAACAAAAAAAAAAAACAAACAAAAAACTAATAATAAAATATTGTTATAAATTAAAAAATAAAAAAAATAACCAATCCAACAATGGCAAAAACACTAAAAAATAGAAAAACAAAATTAAAATACAAAATATAAATAAAAGATACAGTAGTTTCGACCATGTCGTAACACAAGACGTAGAATTAGTCAATTCGCTTTTGATGACATCATTTTTAAAAACTATTTAGCAAAATATTTATTCCATACACCTTAGCATATGACCTTTAAAAGAGTGCCGGAGAGGGTTAATATGTATCACTGACCCCCATTACTTTTGCAAAAGGAGCATTTTTTCCTTTGACACCTATTCCCTCCGACCACTCCTTAGGGGGGCTCCCATACAAATATGATAGTTTTTGTATATTTATTCCATACACCTGAGCATATGACCTTCAAGAGAGTGCCGGAGAGGGTTAATATATATTACCGACCCCCGTTACTTTTGTAAAAGCAACATTTTTGCCTTTGACACCTATTCCCTCCGACCACTCCTTAAGGGGGCTCCCATACAAATTTTATGGTTTTTGTGCCGGAAAGGGTTAATATATATCACCGACCCCCATTACTTTTGCAAAAGGAACATTTTTGCCTTTGACACCTATGCCCTACGACTACTCCTTAGGGGGGCTCCCATACAAATTTTATGGTTTTGTCGATAAAACCGGAAACTGTCGATAAATAGGTAGCAAGTTTAAGCAAACAAAATCATCAAATGTTGGCTTTATATTTCATGTAATTGTGTAAAATTTATATAAGTTAGAGAGTTCTAACATGAATTTTTGTCGCATTGAGGATCAAGCAGACCAACAAGTGCTAACATCAACATTGTACGATCAGTACTTTAGGCCCACCAAAGGCTCAAAAAGTTATATAAATACCGACACCTGATCACTATCAACCACCCTACTTACCTCCGAGAATGACGTATTCTACGTCAAAAATTCAAATTTTAATTAAAATAAAAATTATTTATATAATAATAAATATAAAAAATAATCATTAATAAATAAAATAAAAATAAAAATTAAAGTATTTATAAGAACAAAAAATTCATGATTAAAATTATAACAAAAATAAAAAATAAAAATAAAAATAGATATGAAAATAAAAATAAAATATAAGCAAAAATGAAAATAAAAATAAAAATTATAAGACAAATAAATGCAATAATAAAAGTTAAAATGATATTTAAAATAAATAAAAAACAAGATAAGAAGAAAAAGAAAAATACGGTAGCAAATAAAATAATATAAAAATGAAATTAAAATAAGAAATACATATGATAATTCAAATAATAATTAAAATAAAAGTTATAGTTATGTTAAAAATAAAAAATACATCTGACCAAAAGAAGTTTTTAAATTTAACAGATATAAGAATAAAACCGGGAGCATGACAACAAAAGGAAATCAAAGAAATAATTTGAATAAAAGTAAAAATAAAAATAAAAATAAAACTTGAAATTTAATAATTAAACATTAACAATTAAAACTAAAAATTTATATGCATGAAATTAAAAACAATGTTAAAAAAAATTATAATTGAATAGAAAAATAAAAATAAAATTAGGGATCAAACAGAAAAAAACCAATAAAAATAAATATAAAAATTAAAGAAAAATAATAATTATAATAGAACAATTATTATAACAGGGACTACGCAAGAACTATGACAAGGCTTAGAAAAAGTATGAGGTTACTGATTTAACCAAGGATTAAGATTAGGAATAAGATAAGGTTTCGGACAAGGATTCGAACAAGAATTAGGACAAAGTTTGGGAAAGGAAGTGAGATAAGGCTAATGTTAGGGATTCGGACAAGAATTATGATAAGATTTTTGACATTAGTTACAAGTAGAATTTGAACAAGGATAACGCGAAATAGGGTCTTGAAAGAATACGGATATAAGACAAGGGTATATAAGGACAAGGATAAATTACAAACCTTGACAGAAGCAATTGCATTCTTTTATATAATAAATTCTTTCATTTTTAATTAAAAATGTGATATAAAGCTTATAGGGTCTATTGATCTAGTTGATCGATCATCAGTTTACATTATTAGAAATTTCTATATTATTTTGAAATTCTACCTAACATGACTACATTTTTAACAAATAAAGAATATGAAATAAAATCAAAATTTTTACGCACATGGCAGAAAATATTTTGCTCAATTTTCTCAAGCACCGGTCTGAATGTCGTTTCTAGTGTAATGTTCTTAAAAATTCTCTGATATATATTTTGTTATCGAAAGTAATCTCCGCTTAAGTGTGCCTTGACTTTCTCTACATGATGATCAAGTCTTCGCACACAATCAGAAAAGAGAAAAAATTTTTAGTGATTCCCCGAAAACTTCCTGGCCACACTCAAGCTGTTTTTGCTTTTGGTCACAGAAATAAGCGTTCTTTTCCTTATAAAGTTAACATTTTGAATTGTGTTCGTTTTTGCTCTTGCACCTATAAGTATGTTGTACAATTTATTTTTTAAAATATCGAAAAAATTCAACACATTTACTAAATAAACCGATTTTTCATTAATACATATTTATATTAATTATCTAAATTAAAATATATATAAAGAAAAAAATGAATATTTTAATTAATTGATAACATAAAATCTACAAAATTACTTGTATTTTGTTCTGTCTTTCTCTTTCTTTTATTGCTCTGCTCTATTTCTCCATTTTTTTGTCTCTTTTTCCCCCCTCTCTTTCTCTTCTATTTGCATCTCTTTTTTTCTTGCAGGCGGGTGAGTCAAATGGACTGTTCAAAAAGACATTCACTAAACTGAGTACCGAGTATCGTTTGCAATTCGTTTGGCCGAATGTCCGTAAGTCAATAAAAGGGCCGAAGCCAAACGATGCGGCGGCAGGTGCCGTGGACCATCCGAAAAAGTCCCAATCGATGGGTGCAATCAAAGCACAACAACAACAAACGATGATGCCAACGGTTCATAAAAAACGAACAGCCAATCATAAAGAAGGTGCGACAATAAATTGTCGCTTAACGAAACCTAGTTTAAATTAGTTAAAATTAATAATAAAAAAAAAATAATTTACGTAATTAATTCAATTAATAATTAATTCAATTAATTCATAATTGTTTACTTTCGTTTATTCTTTTATGTTAGAATTTTTGCGCATATTTAAAATTGTTTCAAAATTTAATATATTTTCAAACTGCTTCTAAAACTTAGTAAAAAATTTTCAATCTCTAAACTTTACTCCATTCTCTAAAAAGTAGTTAAAATGGCGCAATTTAAAAAATTTCTTAATTATCGTAAAGTTTCAGACACTTAATCGTAACGAAAGTTTTTTATGTACACATCGTCGTTAGTTTAGCAAAATTTTCAAGAAAAAAAAAAACAAACACAAAATATTATGACATAAAATAAAAATTTTTGTATACGAAAGTAAATCTACGTATCTATGTGAATTCCTCTAAAATATTTTACTTAAATGTTTTTATTTCCTGCAATTTTCTTTATTTTTTAGTTTTGCTTTTAGTACTTTTACCGCCAAGTATTTCTTCTGTAAGCAAATTTTGAACTAAATTTTTTATATATATATATAGAACGAAATTATGTGAAATTGTGTAAAGTAACGAAAAGTGAAGCGTAAGTTTTTGTTTTTGTTGCCAAAAAATGGCATTTCTCTGGAGCGTAAGTGTTAAAATTTACCTTAATTTAGTGTTTTAGAGTTAATTTTAAGAGCTAGAGAAATGATAAACATGTAATTTTATTACATAATTTAACCATTGATGACAAATCACTTTCAATGAATTCACCATTCATAACTAACTCTTTCATAATTCATAATTTTTAATTCATAATTCATAATTCATAATTCTTAACTCATAATTCATAATTCATATTTCATATTTCATTTTTCATATTTCATAATTCATAATTCATAATTCATAATTCATAATTCATAATTCATAATTCATAATTCATAATTCATAATTCATAATTCATAAATCATAATTCAGAATTCAGAATTCATAATTCATAATTTATAATTCATAATCCATAATTCATAATTCATAATTCATAATTCATAATTCATAATTCATAATTCATAATTCATGATTCATAATTCATAATTCATAATTCATAATTCATAATTCATAATTCATAATTCATAATTCATAAATCATAATTCATAATTCATAATTCATAATTCATAATTCATAATTCATTATTCATAATTCATAGTTCATGATTCATAATTCATAATTCATAATTCAGAATTCATAATTCGTAATTCATAGTTCATAATTCATAATTCATAATTCATAATTCATAATTCATAATTCATAATTCATAATTAATAATTCATAATTCATAATTCATAATTCATAATTCATAATTCATAATTCATAATTTATAATTCATAATTCATCATTTATAATTTATAATTCATAATTCATAATTCATAATTCATAATTCATAATTCATAATTCATAATTCATAATTCATAATTCATAATTCATAATTCATAATTCATAATTCATAATTCATAATTCATAATTATAAATTATTAATTATTCTTCTTATTTTTCATAATTCATAATTCTTAATTCGTAATTCATAATTCATAATTCATATTTCACATTTAATAATTCATAATTCATAATTCATAATTCATAATTCATAATTCATTATTCATAATTCAAAGTTCATGATTCATAATTCATAATTCATAATTCATAATTCATAATTCATAATTCATAATTCATAATTCATAATTCATAATTCATAATTCATAATTCATAATTCATAATTCATAATTCATGATTCATAATTCATCATTTATAAATCATAAGTCATAATTCATAATTCTTAATTCATAATTGATAATTCAGAATTCATAATTCGTAATTCATAGTTCATAATTCAAAATTCATAATTCATAATTCATAATTCGTAATTTATAATTCATAATTCATCATTTATAATTTATAATTCATAATTCATAATTCGTAATTTATAATTCATAATTCATCATTTATAATTTATAATTTATAATTCATAATTCATAATTCATAATTCATAATTCATAATTCATATTTCACATTTAATAATTCATAATTCATAATTCATAATTCATAATTGACAATTCATAATTCAGATTTCATCATTTATAATTTATAATGCATAATCCACCATTCATCATTTGCCATTCATTATTTTTCATTAATACTTCATAATTCATCATTCATAATTTTATATTTTAAATAATTTACATAATTTATAATTTATATTTTATAATTTATAATTTATAATTTATAATTTATAATTTATAATTTATAATTTATAATTTATAATTTATAATTTATAATTTATAATTTATAATTTATAATTTATAATTTATAATTTATAATTTATAATTTATAATTTATAATTTATAATTTATAATTTATAATTTATAATTTATAATTTATAATTTATAATTTATAATTTATAATTTATAATTTATAATTTATAATTTATAATTTATAATTTATAATTTATAATTTATAATTTATAATTTATAATTTATAATTTATAATTTATAATTTATAATTTATAATTTATAATTTATAATTTATAATTTATAATTTATAATTTATAATTTATAATTTATAATTTATAATTTATAATTTATAATTTATAATTTATAATTTATAATTTATAATTTATAATTTATAATTTATAATTTATAATTTATAATTTATAATTTATAATTTATAATTTATAATTTATAATTTATAATTTATAATTTATAATTCATAATTTATAATTTATAATTCATATTTTATAATTTATAAATTATAATTTATAATTTATATTTTATAATTTATAATTTATAATTTATAATTTATAATTTATAATTTATAATTTATAATTTATAATTTATAATTTATAATTTATAATTTATAATTTATAATTTATAATTTATAATTTATAATTTATAATTTATAATTTATAATTTATAATTTATAATTTATAATTTATAATTTATAATTTATAATTTATAATTTATAATTTATAATTTATAATTTATAATTTATAATTTATAATTTATAATTTATAATTTATAATTTATAATTTATAATTTATAATTTATAATTTATAATTTATAATTTATAATTTATAATTTATAATTTATAATTTATAATTTATAATTTATAATTTATAATTTATAATTTATAATATATAATTTATAATTTATAATTTATAATTTATAATTTATAATTTATAATTTATAATTTATAATTTATAATTTATAATTTATAATTTATAATTTATAATTTATAATTTATAATTTATAATTTATAATTTATAATTTATAATTTATAATTTATAATTTATAATTTATTATTTATAATTTATAATTTATAATTTATAATTTATAATTTATAATTTATAATTTATAATTTATAATTTATAATTTATAATTTATAATTTATAATTTATAATTTATAATTTATAATTTATAATTTATAATTTATAATTTATAATTTATAATTTATAATTTATAATTTATAATTTATAATTTATAATTCATAATTCATAATTCATAACTATTAACTCGTAACTCAAAACTCATAATTCATAATTCATAATTGTGAATTATTAATTATTCTTATCATTTTTTATAATTCATAATTCACAATTCATAATTAATAATTCATAATTCTTAATTTATAATTCACCATTTAAAATTTGCCATTCATTATTTTGCATTAATCATGAATTATGAATTCATCATTCTTCATACATCATACATCATTTATCAATTATCACTCATAATTCATTATTGTTAATTCATAATTCATAGTTCATAATTCATAGTTCATAATTCCTTCTTCATTATTCTATTTATTTATTAGAATTCATAAATCAATATTCAGTCATCACTCTATCTTTATTCATTCATTCATCACACCAGCGGATTTCTTTGGTCTTTCGGATTTCTTGAGTCGTCTTACATTTTGTTGAAAATAGTTGAGCATGTTTTTAAGAAACTTTTTAGAATCCGTCTAATTGAGACGGTTAATTGGTTAATTTAACAGGTATTCAATTTGTTATTGTTTCAAGTTATTAGGCCGCATGATTTATCATGTTTATGACATTCGCATCGGCCATTTGTTTTGAAGTTGCGATTATCGACGGTTATCATTTTAGGGCACATGAAATAATTTAAGTTTTTCATTTTAGTCCTGTATAAAATTAAAACTTTTTTATAATGTATAAAATTAAAATTATTTAATACCATGCTTTGGCTAATTTAGAATATAGGGTATTGTTAAATAATACATTGAGCTTAATTTGGAATGAAAATGGATTGCTGCTTATCCCAGAGCTTTAACCCCCTCACCAAACCTTTTTGTGTTTAAAAGAAATAAAAACGATAGAAATAATTTGTGACATTTGCATTACTTCAGAAAAATCGTAAAGTAAGACTTTAACACACTCTGCAAAATTTAAATTAGGTTCAATCATAGCAAAGCTTTAATAGTGACATCAACAAATTAGATAAATTGCTTAATACAGTTTGTTTTTTAAATCCGAATATAATCATATACCCACCCTTGATTAATTTGTTTCAATTTTGTTGAACTGTGAAATTCTATTCCAACAACAAAATGCACACACAGAAACCATTCCCTTGCGACCGCGCACAGCGTGGCTACAACTTCAGAGATCTGCAATTATTCACGTTTTTGAGTCTTTGGTTGACTAACATAAGAATAAGATGTAAATAAGAAGCGATTAGTGGATTTAAGCCAAAGAAGAACTTCCACCCATATCCATTCATATTCGTTCACGCACACATGCACATAGTGAGGCACACATACCAAGTGAGTGAACAAAGAATAAGTTATCTGCTGATATGAACCGATGCAGATCTCAGTTCTCTCATTGAGTCAATGGATTTATTGTGTTATAACATGGTAGAATAAACAAGGCTGCTTTTGTTATCTTTTCGTCAACCATAACTGTCAAAATATCGAAATAAAGCAAAAGAAAAAAAAAAAGAATTATTCATATAGCAAAAATTTTGATTTGACAGTTCTGAGTCCACGCTCTCTCCTTTCCTCTCTCTACCTTCTTTATTGTACCATCGGAAAAGTCGGTAATCAACGCACGGTACCTTGCTCCATTGGCTGTAAAGTTGCTATTTTCATTATTTTTAAGAAATAACGGTAAAATAATGGCGCCGACCCACAAACCACACCAAACAGTGTATTTTTCTGGGTGCATTGGAAGCTCTTGAACTGCCTCTGGCTGCTCTTCAGATAATTCTGAAGATTCGGCAATTCTTTTTGTTGACGTACTCATTGAGCCAAATATGAGCTTCATCACTGAAGACAATTTTTCGATAAAAAGTGTATCTTCATCCACACTCTCCGCAAACGTGTTGGTGGATTGATGTCCAATAAAGTGAAACTGGTGCGAAATTTGGTCACAATACCTTGTCGGGTCGATTATGACGACCATAAAATGGACGTAAATTGTAAAAGACATTTCTCACAGAGCTCGAACTTTGATAATAATATTCAATGATTGCAAGCGCTGTTCGTTTGTCAGTTTATTTGGTGAAATGGCAAACCTTACTGAGCATTTTTGGCTTTGCCACATGTTACGAATCGTGTGAGGTGTCAAAAAATTTACACTGAAAAAACAAATAGCATAAAAATCATGCTTTATATATGAAATTTCTTTAACCCTAGGAGGTATAACCAGGTCTGTGCAGACTTTTCGCATATAAACGTGTGTGTAACTTTTTTCTTTTCCGTGCTAGAGACGAATGCGTCTATGACTTCCTCAGAGCCGCTTCGGCGAACACAATGACAATGAAATTAGATTGCTTTTTGTGTTTGGATTGGTTTTATTCGAATTGATAAATAAAAAGTACCAAAAAGAAATATAGGTCTGTGCAGACCTACACAAAATTTTTAAATTTATGTCATGTCACAAGTAATGTTTTGACTTGTGTTCTAGTTTGAACGTGTTGGATGCAACTTGTTAGTATTCGGGACAGAATTTGTCGGGCACGAGAGGAGTCAAATGGATGACATGTTTAATAAATGGTTGGCGGCTGATGATGAAGAGATCGGGGAAATTGATCCATTCGTAGGCGATGATGATGGGGATCCGGATTATGTGCCTCTTGAAAAAGATGCTGCTTCCGAAGCTGAGGTGCCGAGGTGCATCAAAATCGAAACAGAGGAGCCATACGATAATGAGGATTTAGAGGAATACTACAGAGTTGCTGTATTATTGCAGCTGCACTTGGAGAGCTTGAAGCCGACGAAATGGATGAGGAGCCACGCTCATAGAGTTCAACTGAAGCACCGGTTGGAAAATTCAGTTCAAATGATGGCAAAATTTGGTCAAGAGCTCCTCCGGCCACAGGTAGGCTTCGAGCTCATTACTGTGCCTCAGTGGGTCGTGAAGGACCGGCTCCAGGGATCATGCTTAACCCAATAACCATTTTCAAATCGCTCATCATACCCGAGATCATTAGCATAATTGTGCGCGAAACGAATCAAAAAGCCCAGGAGCTGTGCAGTTTTAGAATGCAAATAATCCTGGCCAGGTACCACGAACGTGGACAAACCGTACCACGAACGTGGACAAACCGTACCACGAACGTGGAATGCAAATAATCCTGGCCAGGTACCACGAACGTGGACAAACCGATTAAATAAAAAGAATGTATGCCTTTTTTGGCCTTACATTGTTTGCTGGCATATTTGAATCAAACACTCAGCCTAAAAATAACAGCAACCCGATTTATAAGGCGACGATGTATGCGAACCGCTTCAAAAAAATTCTAAAATATATTCGTTTCGATAACGGCAACACACGACCCGCTCGGCTTGTCGAAAGCAAATCAGCCGCTATCGACGACATATTGAATATGCTGATGAGAAATTTGGAGTAGCAATATGTCACGGGTGCACCGATAAAAATCGATCAGCAATTGTTTCCCTACCGAAACCATCCAAATACGGCATAAAAATATTCAAGGTGAAAATATTGTTCTGCATTTGGTCCAGAAATACGTCTGTTCAGGACGAATAGTCTATGCCGATAATTTCTGTTCATCATTTATTTTGTCGAAGGTTTTAATTACGAAACGGTTGGCATATGTAGGCACCATGCGTAAAAACCAATCATGCATTCACAAGGAGATGTTGGATCCAATCCGGAATGTTTTCAACACAATATTCGGATTCCACAATAACAACATCTCGTTAGCCATACCAAATACTCGATTATAACATGTATAAATCCGGAGTCACCATGTATCAGATGGTTGGCGGTAATACTTGCAAACGGGGCACAAAACGATGGCCATTGGCTCTTTTCTTTAACATGTTGGAAGAAGCGGGTTTGGCTTCATTTATCATTCATGATAAATTGGGGCATGTCAAGAGGAACGATAGAAGACGTGTCTTTCTAATGGAATTGGCAGAACAACTGGTAGTTCCTCACATGGAGCAGAGAGCAACGAATCCCATTGTAAGAGGTTTTCAACACGTCAAACAAGCAATGGCGTAATTCGGTGTACAACTAAGCATTTCATTTATTAATTCATTCAGTTCAAGTTCTAAAACCAATTGTTCAACTTTTATTCGCAGGTAGGCCCACCGATAGATGATTAACCAGCCAATGCAGTTTCTTCTTCAACTCGACCACTCGAGTATTCTCATGCTAGATATGTCTACCTAGAATGCCGTTGCTGACGTGTATTTTTGACCAGAATTCAATAAAAGTGGGTGAAATATTATTCACAAAATGTAAAAGCATGCTTTTATTGTCCACAAATCGCGTTTTACATCTTGGGGCGACCTTGTCTTCCACCGTAGCAATAAACACCTATAGGTACACATATAGGTCTGCACAGACCTAAATGATATAGTTAGCACAAAAAAAATCCCTCATCACCCTAGGGTTAAAGATTCAATAAAACTAATTTCAAAGGATGGCTTGATGGCTTTGATGGGAGAGCTGTGCGAAATTTTGAATTATTTCAAACTTTGAAATCTAGCACAGTCATGATTCGAAACCGGGAATTCTGCATATAAGTCTAGCATACTTCTATGGAGAAATCAGTAACGCTCGAGTAAAATAAAATAAGCTTATTTAAAAACTTCTTGTTAAAAGTAATAAACACAAAAAGCTTTTAACGTGTAAAGATATGTTTAATTGTGCTATATTACAACACGGGGTGTTGACTTTTTGTTCATAACAAAAACGGAATTTTTTATTACAACAGTGGAAAATTTCGGACAATGAACCAACAGAAGAACATTTACGTCATTGTATGCTGTTTCATTTTCGATCCGGTTTTAATGTAACGGCTGCAACAAAAAAAAATTTGGGGACGTACTGAAAACCAATAAGTGTCAGCGTTGGTTTAGAAAATTTTCAAATGGCGATTTTGACTTGTCCGATAGTGATCGAAGTGGACGACCCGTTTGATAATGACGCCTTAAAATCACTGGTCGAAAGTGATCCCAAACTGAGTATTCAGGAAATAGCAAACACACTTCAGGCTACTTGGTCAACAGTCCAAAGACACCTTCACGAGGTCGGTAAGGTTTACAGAGAGGGCAAATGGGTACCACCTCAATTGTCGGAGGTGAATAAAGAACAACGACGTACAATTTGCACATCTCTATTGTGTAGACAACAAAGTGATCCGTTTTTAACAAGGATTGTTACTGGCGCCGAGAAGTGGGTCTTGTACAACAATAATAAGCGAACTAGTCAATGGCTTTCTCCAAATCAACTGGCTGTACCCACTCCTAAGCCATCACTCAGTTTAAAGAAGGTTTTATTGTGCATTTGGTGGGATAGCGGTGGCATAATTAATTTTGAACTGCTAAAACCTGGAGAAACAATTATAGCTGAATTGTATTGCCAACAGTTAGAAAGATGGCATAACGAATTGTTGGTAAAACGGCCAGCTTTGACCAACAGAAAGGGAGTCATATTGCAACATGATGATGCCAGACCCCATGTAGCAAAATTAACTCAAGAAAAATTAAAGCAACTGGGCTGGGAAGTTTTACCACATCCCCCGTATTCTCCCGACATAGCACCATCCGATTTTTATTTATTCCGATCCATGGAACATTCTCTTAGGAATAAAAATTTTAGAGTTATCGATGATGGGCGAGCTCATCTGGATTTTTTTTTTTTTTTTTCATCAAAGACAACTGAATTTTACAAACAGGGAATTGAGACTCTGTCAGCAAAATGGCAAAAGGTCACACAGAATACGAAAATTTACTTTACATAACAAGAACATTAATAAGAGGTTCTTTACAATTCCTTGTTATGTTAACAAACAGAATATAGAAAACAAGACAATCAAATGCCCGATGCACTTTATTGTATGCAATACATTCATGCATCTCCTTAATAGATGCCACTCGATGCCAATTCAAAACTAGGTTCGATCCCCAGCTAGCTGAGAAAAGTTAATCAATTGAAATTAATTTTTCTGATTGGTCGGCAACTCTCTGCAAACAATGGCAAACCTCAGAGAGTAAATAATGCCAAGTAAAGCTTCTTGAGAACATGCACATTAGTCGTTCGAAGTCGGCATACAACAAGTAGATCGAGGTCTCGATCATTTGTGTACAAACATTTAAAAACACTTAGAATGTAATTTGACCATAAGAAAGTTCAAAGCTCAGTCAAAGTTCTTTCAAGGGCTGATATGGACTCATATAATAAGAGTAATAGTTGGTGAACATTTTCAAATGTAGATATTTAGGTTATACAAAAACATGAGAATATAAAAAGTTTAAAGAAAAAAGACACCAAGATTTAGGAAAAGTATTGAATAATATCTGAAAGGCATTTTAATATAATTTTAGTGGAGGAAAACATCCTATGAAAAAGGTTTTTTCTACTCATCTAAACTAATTCTTCATTAGGATGTATTTACTCGTTAAATAAAATTCATAAGTTATACAACGTTTTGAGTTAATAACCATATCTCACAGGAATATTTATTTGGGAACATTTCGTTAGCTTGCAAGAAAAACTGACCAACTACGAAAATTGGGTTTTTTACTTTTTGGTACAGTATGAAAGAACGTCATGTAGAATGTCATTAAAAAATGTCTGGCAATGATGAATATCTAATATTTTGGCTAAAAATATCCCTTTGGTCTCCTTAAAGACCAAATTTAAAAGGACCTTCATAACCATTCAGACTTATTTTGCCTTTTCTTATGAACTAAGTTATTTCAGTCGGTCAGTTTTTCTTGTAAGCCGACGATATGTCTGTAGTGCGGTGCAGTAAAGTTGCCATCATAGCAATTAATTGGTAACAATTTCGTTCTATATTATTTCTCTAACAACGTCTATCGATTCATTTCTTCAACAAGCTCTCCGCCACACTTGAAATTTTTATTTATCTTTGATTTCCGCAGGCACACAATATCTGGCTTTTATGCATTTAACTTTTTCTTGTGTTCATTTTATGGCTTTTAATATAAAAAACAAAAAAATCACTTCAACTTATTTGCTGCCACCATCACCACCATCACCATCACCATCACCACCACCATTATCAATGCCCACCCACCATTAACAAACAGCCTTCATTTGTAGCGCATCACCAACAGCGTTTCTTTGGTTGCAACTAGATGCCGCTCAGTTAAAGCAACTTGTAAACTTAGTTGCATAGAATTGATTTCTTTGTTCGGATTATTTATGTTTGAATTTTTAATTTTCTACTTTTGCAAAAACTACTCTTTTCCCTCTACTACTATTTTCCACTACAACTTCAACAACTACAAAGCTTTTACGTGATCCTTTTTTATTTTTTTTTTTGTTTTTTATTTCTATTGTGTTGAAGTTACGCTCCTTGCTCCTTTCCACACTTTCGTTTCAGTTATCTTAGTTATAATGAAAAAAAAAAAAAATGTCTAACAAATCAAATGGAACAAAATCCCATTTTTATGTGTGCTTTCAGCTACACTTCATGAATTGGAGCCGCTGGTTAGCGATGCTGAAGATAGAAAACCACAAGAAAAGTATGAATAAATTTTTTTCTTGTTCTTAGTTGATAGTTTTTTTTTCTTTCTTCTTTTAAACTATTTTAAGTAGTTTTTGTTTTTTTGTTTTTTTTTTAGTACCTTTTTTGTATTAAAACGCTCAAAGCCTGTAAACAATAGAGATTAAAGAATTTTTTCAATGTTCTCTTCTCTCCGCCTTCCATTTTATCTTATTTTATGCTTGTGCAAAAAAAATTTCACGCCGTTTTGTTGATTAAAACCGCTTTCCCCGCGACCATCATTACTACTTCTACAACAACAAACACTGTGACATGAATGCACAACAAAAACCAATTTGAACAAATTTTTGCTATTGTTGTACGACAACAACAACAACAACAAAAACAACGAACACATCAATAAACAATACCAACATCATCATCACCTACACCAACATCAACATCAATATCAACATCAACACCTTCACCAACAACAACAACAAAAACCCTGCAGACAAGTAACCATTGCGGAGAAAAAGTCTGCGCATGCTGCGCGCCCCTTTTCGCAAACGTTCGATATGGAGCGCAACAATCACTTCATCACCAAGAAGGAAAACTTCGGTTTCGATGAGCAGCGCGCCGCCTATGAAATGGATAACAAGCAGGCGGCTATGCTGAACGGCAGCGCTCCGCCGCACTCTCAGCCAAATCTTGAGCTGTGGTTCAAGGAAGTCGTTGAACTGCGCAAGAAGGCAGGCGAATACAAGGTGAGTCTAGCAGGAGCTTCAGATCAAATATTTATTGAAATTTCATCCATTTTCATAACCATCCTTAGAGTCGCGGCTGGGGCGTTGAAATCGATCCAGAACTTTACAAGAAGCAGCGTGAACTGTGGGATCAGGTGTCCAAACGCAGCTCGCTGTCAGCCTTATCACTAGCTTCTTCCATACACAGGTACTTGTCGCAGTGACCACTATAACCATTATTTTATGACTTTAAACTTCTCTCCCTACAACCGCTTGCAGACCCATAACTAAAGAGGAAAAAGAGCAGGAGAACAATAAGAAATCATTACCCTTGACGCCAGCTGCAACAGCCGCAGCAGGCACAACAACCAAACCGCGTGTTCCTGGTCAAGCACACTTTATTGACAATCGTGTCGATGAGATGACCGCACTGCCAGCACGTTTCAACAACATACGTCATCATTTGGAGCGAACCACTGGTCCTGGTAAAATGCAGTTCAACTAGCAATTCATACCGCCTCTTCTATTGGCCCAATTCTAATATTTATATTTTGTTATTTCTTCTCCTCCTCCATCATCTTATTGCCACTAACAGATGTTGAGGAAGGCGCCCTGCTGCCATCGCCCACACGCGAGAAACTTATGCCGGCCATAACTAAACGCGAATCGGAATCACAACGTGGTAGCCCCAAAAAGACAGCTGCCTCACGTCATGGTTCACCCCAAAAGGGTAGCCCACAAAAGGGCAGCCCCAAGAAGACGCTGAAATGTGAGTAGTTTTTAGTCGTTAAACGTATTTCTTTCTTATGGAATAGAAAAAAAAAAAAAAAAAACACAACACAATGCAAACACTGCGCGTCTCGCTCATAATAACACTGTGGCCCAGCGTCAAACACTCGGTGGCACACGCCCCCCAAAGCACATTGTCTGACACAAATTCTGTTATATTTCAAAACATTAACAGCACTCGGCAAAACTTGATTACCACGCGCAGCTCAGGCACACTCAATTTTTCAAAGCTCTAAAAGCTCTTTTTTCGAATTAAGTTATTATTATTTTTATTTTCTTTTTACATAAAAATTGGACATTTTTTATTTGTTAGAACTTTTTTTGGTCTGTTTCAATTAAGATGATCTTTGTCGTTCAAACGCTTAAGCAACGAAACTGCAATTTTGTTACATGAAATTATTACTAGCTATGTATAGGTGCTTCGGTAAAAATATTGTTCGCCAATAATGGCTGATTCACCTAATGACAACAATAGATAAAAATATTATGACGTTATTAGGCAATTTAGAGAGCAGCTTGGAGATTGAAAATGCAACAAACATGCTACAGCGTTGCATGAAATTTTCACTCTGTGTATAGATGCCCTAGGATAAATGTTATAAAACTAAAATGAAGAATTTTCACTAAGGATGTTACGGAGGTGACTTTATCGGATCTAGAGTTTTTAAATTTGTTTCATCACAAGAAAGATGTGTTCGATATCTCGAAATTGATGTAATATCATAACGGAAAATAATAAAACGAAAACAAGCAAACGTTAATGTTGAAGCACAGTGATTCCAGGTTGTGTAAAAGTCTATCAAAACTATTTAACGGAGAAATGCTCTCGTATTCACTCAAATTGTAAACGCCGCTGAGTTTAGATCTTCGTTATAACTCCGATTCAAATTATCAGAGCCGAAGTTGAAGTCCGAGGTCTAAAATCAATCAAAGCTTCGTTACATCCCTAATTTGTAGTTAGCCTTAACACAAAAATAAAAAAAAAAACAAATTATGACGTCGTCAGTGCTCGGTGGTAGTAGCTTATGCAACGAAAATGCAATTTTGTTGCTGGAAAAATTGGCACTATGTCGTTAGTGTTATGTCGTTAGTGTTCGGAGGTAGTGGCTTATGCAAAGAAAATGCAATATTGTTGCATAGAATTATTGCATTATTAGTCGATCAGTAGATACATTTTTTTTATGACATCAGAAATAAGTTTTCTGACCTCATAAATTAAATTTAAAAAATTCCGGCGCCATATTGCCACATGGCATCCGCGTAATGCACTGAAAATGTAGCACCCCTAATTAGAACGCAATAAAAATTTTCAGAGTGAAACAAGGGTTGCCATTTAAATCTTGCGCCTAAAGCCTAGTATGCTGTAGAAACGAAAATTTCTTGGCATATAATTCTACACCCGAAATATTAGTGTAGAGTCAAAAATGTTTGAGTGGAGAAAAAAGCAACTACAGTACGACCTAGCTCAATGCAACTAATAGAAATGTCCGTCAAATACGGACAGTTGACGTAGTTAATGTTGAAGAAACGCAATTAAACTTCTAAACATAAAGCTTTATGGCTCTGAATCCTAGATATTGTGGTTTTATGTATTAAGATATGCACTTTGTTTCCTTAAATATTGTTTTAAGAGATTTTTCGTACATCAAAAATGTATTTTACAAGAAAAGAAGAACTGAAAGTAAATAATATAAGAGTTTATGGAAGTGTACGCAAATGGAAGTTGCGATAATTGTGCATTTTTTTTTTAAGTTACTTTTACTGAGTCAATAATATAAATTTTTGAGTATTGCGATAATCGAGTGTTGCATAAAGCCAGGTCGTACTGTTTTCTTATTGAAATGTCAAAATTCTGGTGCCAATTAAATGCCCGGACATATAATCGACAGCGAAATTTTGACATTTCAACTCTCCACATGGTGGTTGTACTTGCTAGCATTGAACAAATTTTTCACCTCTACAGCGTACTAAGTAGCGAAAAAAGAATTCCGCTGCGTTTTCGCTGTCAAAAATTCAATGCATTCCTTATGGAAAGTTTCTTTCCGCTTCTACAGCATACTGGGCTTAACAATGAAAAAATAGTGGTTAATCAGTGAAAATGTTTTTGTTGTTTTTCAAAGTATTCTCCAAGATGATCCATACACATTTTCATTCCTTTGAACCAATTTTCGAAACAGTTTTGCCACTCTGAAGTTGGTATCCCTAAAACTAGCTCTTTGAAGGCCTCAACGACTTGTGCGGGCGTAGAAAACCGACCGCCGACGTGCTCCAAATTTAACAATATTCCTAACGTGGGGTCTAGCAGACCTCACTTTTAAACTGATTTTTTATGATAAAGTTATTGACTGTAACTCTCTTGTTTTAAAAGATGCGAGTCTTTTTAAAAACGCCAAAAATTGTGAACATAATAACAAGCACATGAACATATGGTAGCACGTTTTGGTACAATCAAATAATGGGAACCGGAGGAGGGGATTCAATTTAACTTTTGTTTTGATTTTGCTTTTCATAATTTTTTGTTTGAACCTAATGGATCCTATCAGCCAAGGTGCATCCAATAAGGTTCGTTGCTTTTACTAAGTATGATGTGCCAAATGAGTAAAATACTTTTTTCATAGGAAGTAACCCCTTAAAACCAAGTTTTGTGCGACATTTTATCATAAATTCTGAATAAGTACCAAATTAACCCTTTAACACATTTTAAGTTTTGACTTATTTCTGGCATTTTAGTTGAATTTTCAGCTATGGTGTATTCAGAGACTTGTTGTAAAATTTTATGATAATTTTTTTTTTGTGGAACATTTTAACCCATTAAAACCTTGTTTTATGGGTTGTTTTTGCCTTTTATAAAAATAAGTTCAAAAAAGACTTATAAATTGAGAAGTTAGGGGGTTAAAATGTTCCACAAAAATATTTCTGGTAGTATTTTACATAAATCATCAGAACTCATCCTATACCCAAAATGTAAGGATAACATGATTTCCTATGCCGATTCACTATAATAATGTTCAAAAAGGGGGAAAATTATATCCCCCATAAACTAAGACTCATACGTAAACTTTCAAAACGCCGATACACGTGTATTGTTTTTTTGTCCCCTCTACCAGAATCCATTGTCGGAACTTTGTTATTTTGGAAAAATTGATTTTGTTGTTCAGTGTTATTTTTAGGCTAACATAAGAATAAAATTTGAAATAAAATATTTTTTTTTTTAAAAATAAAAACTAATTTTTTATCTTCGAATTTCACGTTTGTACGCACGAAGTTTGTATTTTCGGTGTCTGTCAGACTACGACGTCAGCTGCAGAGGGTTAATATGAAGAAACTAGAAGGAATCATTAGGTACCAAGTCGAATCTGTGAGGCGAATGAGCTATCAATTCAAGGTTTTGAGTACTCAATGATGTTGCATTGTCGTGATGGAGAATGATCTTCCTTCGGTGGTTGGTTTTCCTCAATACTCTACAGACTTTCGGCAAACAAATGTTTGTATACCATAAACATTAGCAGTTCTCCGTTGCTCAAGTGGTACAGTTGCGTGATGATCCCTTTTTCTGAAAAAACTGGTAGCCATTTCCTTGGATGTGCTCGCGGACTTTTGTCGGGATTTGTTTAATTTGAAAGACCCAAACAGTAAATTGCTGCTTTTTTCGGGCACATAAGCGTAGATACATCATTCGTCAAATGGGTGATGTCGTAGACGTGTTTTGAACCACCCCCCCCTCCCCTCCTGTATTTTGTATGCATTTCCTTGCACTAATCGATACAAGCCTTTTTTTAAGTCACCGTATGACGACCACGATTGAACTCATTGAACCAGAGTTTTCAGAGTCGCTGAGTCTGGTGCTTCATTTTAAATTTTTTTATTTTTGATAAAAATGTCTTAAAAATAAAAAACTCTCAACTCTGAACTTTATCTCATACACAAACCTTTAATACATATACATTTATTCCGCTTTATTCCGCCGATAAAATATGAGAATTTTGAGTGTTTATTGAACAATTTTTATGGTTTGGTTGACTCAACCAAAATGCAAGTTAGTCTCGAAGTCTGCATAAGTCTGTACACACAAATGTTTTCATCTACCAAGTAAATAAATTTTTTACCGATTTTAATGAACTAACTGAATTTTTTCTAATGTAAGATTTGATTGAAATTGAACTGCGAAGATCGTCTTATGATACAGCTAATGCACATTTGTTTGATTGAGAGTAGGTTTTATTATTTTGAACTCAACTTATTTTCTTAAAATTTTTCTATATACTTATTTTTTATTTATATGTTTAATTTCACTTAACATTTTAGTTGCAATATAAGTTTGCATAAAATGTGCGTTAATACCACCTGAAAAGGTTTGCCCGAGAATTAAGATCGTTATTTTTGCACTCTTTTTAAAACTTTTTGTTGTTCTATGAAAATTGAAAATTTTTGGTTATGTGAAGTTCATGCTTGTTTTTTTGCACTTTTCTATATATAAATAATATTTCAACGGTGTTTTTTGTAACATATTTCTGAAACATTTAACATATTTATACAATATATATATACATAAATAAATGTCTGATAAAACGACTTTATTGTTAAGAACATAAGAAAATGTACCTATATATTTATATCATCAAAAAACCTTTTCAATAACATCATCAAAAGCTAAGGCTGTGAAATTGCGAGAGGGGAGGAATAAAAAAAAAAAATATTAAATAGTATAAACTAGTTAGAAAAGAGAAGTGTTTTAAATGAAATTGTTTTGGGTCACAAAACAGTCGTGAATGGGATTTATGAGAATCTGAAACTGTTTATATACCTTTAGTCACCACAAAACTGAGCAAAAAGTCATTTTGCTCGTAAGTTGTAAAGAAAATACTTTATATTGGAAAAAATATACCGTTATTGCGTTACTTTTTCTGAAAATTTATTGGCACTAGTACGACAAACTGAGATCAAACATAAAATTATTAGTTTTAACAGCAGAACTTGGAATAATTAACGGAAAAAAATGAACAAATCAATATATCTACATCAAAATGGACAAAATATTTAAATAATTCTCAACTAAATAGTTTTAAAAAGCGTTGGTAACAATACTTTTCTTACTACAATACTTTTTCACAATGTTCAAACTTTCGCTTTTTGCGGTTTTAAGATTTCAAACGGTTTATACAGTTATACTTCACAGCAATTATATTTACCTATATCCATACTGGTTCCAAAGTGGTGCTGTTAACAACAGTTAAATAAGGTTTTTAAGGTAATTGTATATAAAATGCAATTTTTGCAATGAAAATTCCCTGGGTGAACTGAAATCAACATTTCGTCAATACCTACAATACAAAAGTTGAATTTGGTGGTACAGAAAGTTTATGGAGTTGATCGCTTAGTAACTTGAAGTGACTTTGGCAGACAGAAAACTTGCTTCAGATTCAAATTGGCATGTTTCTACGGCTTTCTGCCACATTAGACATGTAACATGAACATGATACACATATTCCACTCGATTGACCTTTCCTTCCCACAAATGTATTATCCCATTTCGTATGAATGCAAATTTGACTGAGTAGGTTTAACACAAGAAAAACCTTGGTTCAATGTTTAGATAATAAAATTTGAATCTGATGTCAGAATTTTAAAACTAAAGATAGCTTAAAGGGTTGCCATCTAATTTTTTTTTATTTTTACAAATTCGGTGCTGGGGCAAACACTAGGTAAAAATGGGTAGCTGAACCCGAACCCTATTGTTGAAAATTTCATAATTTTGAAATTCTGACAACGGATGCGGATTCACCGACTTATTTTTACCTAGTGTTCGCCCCAGCACCGAATTCGTAAAAATGAAAAAAAAAAAAATTAAGTGGGGCAACCCTTTAAGCTATCTTTAATTTTGAAATTCTGGCATCAGATTCGAAATCAGCGATTCCCTAAAACGGTTTTATAATGTTTAAAACCCTTAAAAAACATCTTGTTAGTTGGCAACCCTATTGTTGAAAATTTCATCATTTGGAAAGTCTGACAACGGATTCGGATTCAGCGACTCAGTTTTACCTAGTGTTCGCCCCAGCACCGAATACGTAAAAATGAAAAAAAATTAGGTGACAACCCTTTTAGATATCTTTAATTTTAAAATTCTGACATCAGATTCGAAAACAGCGACCCCTAAAACTGTTTTATAATGTTTAAAACTCGTAAAAAACACATTATAAGGTGGCAACCCTTTTGTTAAATATTTTATAATATTAAAATTCTGACGATTTCAGATTCAGCGACCCAGTTTTACATAGTGTTCGCCCAGGTACTGAATTCGTAAAAATAAAATTTTCTATTTACCAATGGTAGAAATAATTACTTCGCCAAGGTTCTGTTGCGTTAGATGTGATTGATGCATTTTTCGCTGTTATTAATTGTTCTGTTTCTATAAAACGAACAACATTGTGCTCTGATAAAGCAAACGGCGAACATGGTTTGATTTGAAGCTGACGAGTGCTCTGTCGTGTTCATTTGTTTCATTAAATGTTGTTCATTAAATGACTTGGATACGCTCTGCTTGACTAACAGAGTGCTGTTAAGCGCTGAACTCTGCACTGTTGTATCTACTGTTGTAGAAAAAACAAGTGCATTCGTGTAGAGGCTTAGTGCTCACTATATGGTTTCCCTCATGGTGTAATAATAATAAGGTTTTAGTGAGTTTTTGACAACACCAAGAATAGCTTTTTTTCTGTCAAGAAATTGAGAGCGAAAGAGAGGAACTGTTGATAGTTGTCAAATTGTATTATTTGTTTGAGTTTCTAGATGATGATGTGTTAGTTTTTATAGGTTATAGTGCGAATTAAGTTTAAATAAATATTTAATGCAATTAATTGAACCGTGTTGTGCTGAAAAAAAGTTATTGCAGTTATATTCGCTCATTTGCCAAGTTCGCCATTGAATGGTTTTGCCATTTTATCAAAAACATGCGCTGAAAGGTGCCACCGACATGAAGCTTTGGCCAGCATGCAAATTGTCTTTCATTCACATCGTCTGCTTCAAGAACATATCGAATACCATGAAAGTATGTTCAATGCCTCAACTGATAATAGCCATCAAAAGAAGTGGGCATGGCATTGAGTTTCGATCGACTGCACGTTAGCTGAACTATTTTCATTTCAATTTACCAACAGCTGTCTTTGACAGGAGCGGGGAGAAATAAATTTATCTTTTGAGAGAGAAGTGTCAAACTCACTAACACCTTATTATTACACCATGATTATCTTTATTTTATTTTCCATGGTACAATTAAGCATGGTAGGAGTATCTACCACCGACTGCCATTTGCCTGTATATTTTACTTTCTATTTTCTTTTTACTTTTTTCGTTCTCTAATTTATACTATTTTTGACAGTTGGTGCAAGACGAACAGTCACTCCTACCTTGTATACTTGTATCATGTTATTTGGTTGCTGAATGTTTTTGAGCGGAACTGCCAGAATAGAGTTTGTTTAGTTGAAATAGGCATTTCTTATTTTTTATGTCTTTATAATAAAGAAACATTGCATCTGGCATTGCCGAATTCCATGGTTACGAAAATCAAGATACAATGAAAAAACAACAAACTTGCAGAATGTTTTCCTCATGATACAATTACAAGGTAGGCTCATATTGGAGAGCAGAGTGCGTTAGATGTCAAAATCAGCTGCTTATTTTGAATTTTTTGAATTGTTGGTGTTGCTTTGTCGTTTGACGTTTGTAGCTCCTACAGCTTTGTTGTTGCGAAATTTCACATTTTAGCAGCCATTTTAAAATGAGCCTACCTTGTAATTGTATGTATCATGGTTTTACATGTCAGTGAATCAAAATCGCCAAATTTTCTTTTTGAGAGCAATAGAGCTTTAGCAAAAAAAAAGTTGTAGGTGATCAGTGAATCTACCTATACTAAAAAATATTCGTAAAACGATTAATTTCAACAAACGACACGATATTGCGTTTGCGACATCGGCACAAACAAACGCAACAACCATAACAACAATATAAGTAGCTATTGCAGCATTCTATGCATTCATTTTCATACAAAAATGAGAGATTTTCCTTCTTAGATTTTGCCATTTTGTCACTATTAAAGATGTGAAAAAATCCAAAATCCAATAGATATTTGTTTCATTCGCCACATAACTGATATTTTCGGCATAAATTTTATCGTTCTACGATTAATTTTAAAAGCTGTATACATACCCTAAAGAGTTGGGGTATTTTTGTAAAATAAGATCGGACATGATTTGCTTAAGACGATGTAAAGATAATTTCGGTTGTTTTTGGGATGATACAAAACACAAAAAAAAAAAAAAAATTTATATCGCCGAAATCCTCTTGAGGTCAGCCTCGGTATAGGGAATGGATTTTAAAACTTTATTCATAGGGATGGGACTACTTTTTATTCAAATATGTGTTCATATTTATGGCTGTTTTTCATGTTTTGATCTAAACTACTCTAAGACCACTCCTCTAACTGCTCTTAACTGCAGTAGTTCTGCTATCAAAATTAACTATTTCATGTTTGATCCGTACAATATCTTTTCATATCTGAACCAACCCAGAAAAAGTATAGAAAAGAACAACCCCAACTTTTCAATAATAAAGCATTTTCTGTAAAATTACGATTATGTGACTCTACTTTGAAGGTGACAGCATAAAGAGTATAGACTACAATGAAGAGTATAAGTTCCTTTAGCAAAAAAAAAAAAAATGTATAAAAAAACATAAAAAATACATATATATATAAAGAAAACCATATACAAACCGATGAAGTTTTTAAAAAATTTATAAATGATAGTTTAAAGTTGTAGTGTTTGTAATGACGCTTTTCTAGAAAATTTTTAAAATGCTAGGAATGATATATATAAACATCTAGAATACAGCTATTTCAACAGCTTAGATACAGTCGTTTTTAATGCTAGAATGTCACATAAAAGTGTAGATTGAAAATCTTAAAAGATTTCATAGAAGTGTTCTTAAAAATGAAAATAAACTATTGCTCCAGTCCAACTCATGCCATTGCATATATAATATATATATATATAAATATAAATATGTGTGTTAATAAAGCTACATTTATAAATGTGTAACTGTCTCTTGTAATTGTCCTCTTGTAACTGTAACACTCATGTTCTTAGTGTGTCCAAATATTTACATATTAACTGTCATAACTTATAGTTTAACACTCATGTCCAAACATTCTTCATTCACCTCAACTGCATTCGTTTTTTTTTTTTTGAAAAAAAAAAACACATTGTTCCCTACATAGACATTAAATTTCATTAAACACATTTGAAAAAAAAAATATAAAAAATAAAAATCCTATTGACTTCAATAAAACAAAATTCCTTCTATCATCACATTTAAACAACAACAACTACAACAACAACAACAACAACATCGACGAAAATGCTTTGAAAAAAAAAAAACAAAATTAAAACTTACATCAAAAAGCTCGCTCCCAATCCGTTGGTCCTGGTCATATTGACCAAAATGTATCACCCAAACGTCAGCTACGTTCAGCTAGCACAGCACCAACGGCACGCATCGGCATCACTGGCAAGAAGACGCCCGTAGCGTCTACAGCGCATATATCCGCAGCTACAACAACAGCACCAGCAGCAGCGACAACTCACAGCGAACGTAAGCCGCGTCCATGTAAGTAAAAGTCGTAAATGTTCAAAAAAAATTGAAAAATAAAAAAAAAAAAAACAAATCAAAGAAACAATCGCAAAATCATAGTTATCGTTAATCATGCATTTTCATTGATACAGTACAAACCAAAAAGTAGTACCAAAAGAGATTATTACTCCCATCAGTTTCGAAATCATGCGCGTTCGTTACTCGTACATCATCACGTATAAGCATTAGATACGATTTATCATCTTCGATTTTATTCATTTCTCAAAGAATATATTTTATTCTATTCATTCGATTTAAATATTTTTTTTTTTTTTAATTTAAATTTATTAAAAATTTCCCTCAAATTTGCTGTCAATTTTATTTTTTCCCTAAATTTGGAACGTAATCATACTTAGTTGTCTGTGTTTAACATTCAACGATTAATAGTTTTTTATTCTAATTCTTTTCGTCTATGATAGGGCTTTCCTAACAAAATGAGTAAAGCGTGGAAGTATTTCCTGAAGCTATTCTCTTGTTGATACTGGTTTTTACTTCAAATTCAGCCGTTTACTCTTGAAATGCAACTTCTTGGCTATTATTTTGTTTTGTTTTGAAAAAAGTTTCAATTTCAAATTTAAAAAGTTGCTTTTTATGTGTAAAATGTTGAATTTGAAGTGAAAAGCCTGTAAAGCCCTCTTTTGTATAGCATTTGTTTTTACTGTTAGTGTTATTGAGTTCTTATAAAAGTCATATTTGTGTTATTTTGATATTAGTGGGTTCTGATGATGGCTATGATCATGATTCTAGAATAGTCAAGCATGTTAGAGTTCGTGTCTGTTTCTAAATAAGTGTTAAAAATAAGTTATAATTAATGATTTGAAATTAGTTTTTTTTTTCATATCTATTTTAACTACATTATAAAGACATTAAAGGGCCTTTACAGCGTACTTTTTAAAATAAATAAAACAAATATATTCCATATTATGTAATAATAGTTTTTATTGATTAAATGTACTAGCTCTTATTAATAGTTTTAGAATAACTCGTGTAAGGTTTTAATAACACTGATTCTATTGAATTTCTATAGTCATTAGCAGCTTTTACTTTACTACTTTTTATTCTTTTAGAAACAACTGTAGTTTATGTCAAACTAAAATTTAAGTGAGAAGTGTTTGTTTAGAAAAAATCCAAAGCTATTCGTTCTGAGTATTTAAGTAGCATATATCGTATATAACGCTGTAATTATTTACGTTTTTTATTTACTTAACTTGTACATTAACTATTTAAAAATTATATTCCATTACATAAAAAAAAAAAAATAAATAACTGGCCATTTCAGCCCTTGAAAGGACTTTGACCTAGCTTCTTATGATCAATTGTGTTGTGCGTGTTATTAAGTTTGTACACAATTGACCGAGAACCGGACCTACATGCTTAACGCCGACTCCGAACGGCGATGAACGGAAAGTTCTCGTTCTCAAGAAGCTTTACATAGCATTTTGATTACTCTCTGAGGTTTGCCATTGTCTGCAGAGAGGTGACGGCCGTACAGAAAAATTATTTTAATTCAAATAATTTTCTGTCGCTGCTGGGATTCGAACCTGGGTTTCCAAAGTTCTTTGACATAGCGGCCACGCACTTTAACCAACTACGCCACGGACGCCATATTCCATTACATATTAAACGATAAAATCTGATAAAACACAACAAATTTGAGAGATTATTTTTTCAGGCCATTTTATGGGTTTTTTTGTTTTGTAGATCCGAGTTTCCAAAAACATTTCCAAGAAGTCGAAATTTCTTTATCGACTTTTATTAATAATATTCTTGCTCAGTTAAAAACAATTTTCTTTTAACCCTAGAACTGTATCGTGGGGTGAAAAAGCACCCCAGACTGGCTTTAATCTCGCGCCAGACATAAACGCCTTTCGTTTAAGGCCCGGGACCGTAACCATAATTCTGTTTCAACGTCTGAGAGTAGAGGGAGCATGCTCGCGGCATCCGTACCACGTGCTTGCTCAAGCAATGAACATAAGAAGTGCGTCTGGGGTGCTTTTTCACCCCACGATACAGTTTGTGTATATTTTTCGTCATCTTAAAGTTTTTTTATTATCGTGTTGTTTAAACTTTTTGGACAAGTAATGAGTGTATAGTGGCCCCACTTCACATATATTTACATATATACGCTCCCTTCAACTTGATAAGTCGTACTTGTTTTAATAACAAAAAATGCTCTGCTCTCAATATTGGTTAAAAAAATAACAACAACAACTACTTGGGAATAAATGCTCATTCAGTGTACTTACCAACAACAATCAAAAATGTGCACTCTCTTTAAAAAAAACGGTACCTGCTAACAAGATAAAAAAAATTATTACAATTCTTACTCGTTCATTAGATTAGACGCAGTACGAAATTAAAGTTTTCAGTGATTACAAGTTAACTTTGAATGATGAAATTTTTTTAATCAAGTGTTTTTGAGGCGTAGTACTTTATAGTTCCAAATAAATATGTTTTTTTCCAATTTGAACGAAATTCTGATTCATTGTAACGATCTGTGCGGCAAAAATAATTTTTTCAAATTCTTGCTATTTGCGCACTTTGATTTCTCAAAATAAATAGCATTTTTGGAAAATTGGCCAAAACCACTATAATACCCCTTAAACATAATATCTCCCCTTTAGAACCCCGTTGGAATTACTAGATTTAGTCAAAAACTCACTGAGATATCGTAATTTTAACGAAAAATAAAATTTTTCCTAGTTTTTCACGTTTTTTGCCCTTCTTGGTCAATATGCCCGGACCCTCCAAACTTTTGGCCAAACAATTTAGTTCACGTGATTCTAGGTCAAAAGACGAAAAAAATGAGCCCCCATGGAACCATCAAAGTCACACTGTGTCCGAGATACGGGCCCTTGAAAGTTGGGGTGTTTTTTCACCCCGCGATACAGGAATAGGTAAAAAAAAATAGCGATACAGTTCTAGGGTTAAATATGCAATAACAAATTGTAGAAACATTTTTATCTGTTAAAATTAACAGAATTCACAATTGAAACGAAATTTTCCATCTCATTATCCCTGGATCATTTCGAAAGTGTTAGACAAATTGAATAAATCACTTATCCCTTTGATGACGACTGTGATACCAGTGATTGTTTTACTTTAGAATTTTTCCTGGAAAAACTATGAATTCGATTTTTGACGTAGAATACGTCATTCTCGGAGGTAAGTAGGGTGGTTGATAGTGATCAGGTGTTGGTATTTATATCACTTTTTGAGCCTTTCGTGTGCCTAAAGTACTGATCGTACAATGTTGATGTTAGCACTTGTTGGTCTGCTTGATTCTCAATGCGACAAAAATTCATGTTAGAACTCTCTAACTTATATAAATTTTACACAATTACATGAAATATAAAGCCAACATTTAATGTTTTTGTTTGCTTAAACTTGCTACCTATTTATCGACAGTTTCCGGTTTTATCGACAAAACCATAAAATTTGTATGGGAGCCCCCCTAAGGAAAGGTCGGAGGGAATAAAGGTCGAAGGCAAAAATGTTCCTTTTGCAAAAGTAATGGGGTCGGTCATATATATTAACCCTCTCTGGCACTCTCTTAAAGGTCATATGCTCAGGTGTATGGAATAAATATACAAAAACCATAAAACTTGTATGGGAGCCCCCTAAGGAGTGGTCGGAGGGAATAGGTGTCAAAGGCAAAAATGCTCCTTTTGCAAAAGTAATGGGGGTCGGTGATACATATTAACCCTTTCCGGCACAAAAACCATAAAATTTGTATGGGAGCCCCCCTAAGGAGTGGTCGGAGGGAATAGGTGTCGAAAGCAAAAATATTCCTTTTGCAAAAGTAATGGGGGTTACTCATACCAATGAACCCTTTCTGGGTCATATGCTCAGGTGTATGGAATAAATAAACAAAACCCATAAAATTTGTATGGGAGCCGCCCTAAGGAGTGGTCGAAGAAAAGAGGTGTTAAAGGGAAAAATGTTCCTTTTGCAAAAGTAATGGGGGTCGGTGAAATATATTAACCCTTTCGGGCACAAACACAATAAAATTTGTATGGGAGCCTCCCAAAGGAGTGGTAGCATGAAATAGGTGTCAAACGCAAAAATGCTCATTTTGCAAAAGTAATGGGGGTCAGTGATACATATTAACCCTTTCCGGCACAAAAACCATAAAATTTGTATGGGAGCCCCCCTAAGGAATGGTCGGAGGGAATAGGTGTCAACAGCAAAAATATTCCTTTTGCAAAAGTAAGGGGGGTCAGTCATACTCATGAACCCTTTCTGGCACTCTCTTAAAGGTCATATGCTCAGGTGTATGGAATAAATATACAAAAACCATAAAATTTGTATGGGAGCCCCCCTAAGGAGTGGTCGGAGAGAATAGGTGTCAAAGGCAAAAATGTTCCTTTTGCCAAAATAATGGAGGTCGATGATACACATTAACCCTCTCTGGCACACTCTTAAAGGTCATATGCTCAGGTGTATGGCATAAATATGCAAAAACCATAAAATTTGTATGGGAGCCCCCTTAAAGAGTGGTCGGAAGGAATAGGTGTCAAAGGCAAAAATGTTCCTTTTGCAAAAGTAATGGGGGTCGGTCATACATATTAACCCTACCCGGCACTCTTTTAAAGGTCATATGCTCAGGTGTATAGAATAAATATTTTGCTAAATATTTTTTAAAAAAGATATCATCAAAAGCGAATTGAATAATTCTACGTCTTGTGTTACGACAAAGTCGAAACTACTGTATCTTTTTTTTTACAAGATATCATTCAAAAGGGAAAAATCTTCTATTTTTCTCCCCTTCTTCTTGCTGCAATATTAAGGGGGTGGTGGAAGGAGCTATAGGTACAAAATTTTTGGAGAAGTTGCGGGCAATCTTCCACTTTCTAAACAAAACAAAAAATAAAAAAAACTAAAAAAGACAGTCCATTTCGACTATCCATGCGACTGCCAAATATGACGGAATGGTCCTAATGGTTTTCAACGGTAATAATTTATGACATATTTAATTTTGTTAAAGAGTTGATTTATTTCAAATAATAAAAACTTTTTAACAAAAAAAAAAAAAGCCGACTTCAAAATCACTACAAAGTAAAAAATAATTTTAAATAACTTTTCCCATTCATTTCTTGGTTTTATTTAAAAAGCTCTTTATATGTATTATAATATTGGAAATCTTATCATTTTCATTTTTTCTATTTTGTTTTATTATCATCAATATATTAATTGCTTTATGTGCATAAGAGTTTTGAAGTCGGTGCTTATCTTACTATGTCGAAATCTTTTTATTTTAATTTTTTCTAATTTGTTTTATCATAAAAATATTATTAACTTTATGAATATAAAAGCTTCTTAGCGATTTTTTTTTTCAGTCGCCAATTTTTGAGTACGCTGAATGTAGCCAATGTGTTCCATGCATTATTTTTGCAGCTGTTACACACTATGTCATATTCAATATGAGATTTAATAGCTCACCCAAACCAGTTTTAAAAATAAAAAAACCAGTTTAGTGAGAATTTTAATGTGTACAAAGCTTTTAAAATTACTACAGTGTCACCAAGGCATCAAATAGTGCACGGATGGTAAAAGATCATGGTTGTGTGTCAAAGATTAGCGCCGACTTCAAAGCTTTTATGTTCATAAAGCATTTAATATATTTATGATAATAAAACAAAATAGAAAAAATGAAAATGATAAGATTTCCAATATTATAATATTTACATATAAATAGCTTTTAAAATATGACCACGAAATGAATGGGAAAAGTTATTTAAAATTATTTTTTACTTTGTAGTGATTTTGAAATCGGTTTTTTTTTTTGTTAAAAAGTTTTTATTTCTTCTTTTTTAGAGAATATGAAATATTTTAAGTAATAGTATTCTTGAGGAAAATTTCAAACATGAAACTTTGTTCTTAAAAAATTTGTTTTATTAATTCCTGAAAGTTTGTTGGGTATTTTACATTTCTGTTTCTTCACAATTTTTAGTGCCATGCCCTTTATCTTATCCCGCCCACTTTATTTACCGTACCTTATAATGATTCTACCTAGCCCTGTGCCAAATTTCTGTTCCCAAGTATCAATATTAACCGTAATATAGTACTTTCCTTAAAGTGTCACACCCTGTGTACAATCCCGATCACTTTTTTAATGATTCTACCTACCCACCTACCTGCATACCAAATATTAGTACGCTAGTGTCAATATTAACTAAGATATAGTATTTTTATAATATTGACACGCCCCTTTGTTGAATAACGCCCACTTTTTGGCCGTAATTTGTAGTAACTGTACCTACCCATGTACTAAATTTCAGCACCCTAGTGTCAATATTATTCGATATATAGTATGTAAGTTTCTAATATTGCCACACCCATTTGTTGAATAACGCCCACTTTCTTTGCAGTAATTTTTAAAAATTGTGTCCACCCCTGTACTAAATATCAGTACCCTAATGTCAATACTATTCGAGATACAGTGTTTTTCCAATATTGCCACACCCCTTTGTCAAATAACGCCCACGTTATTGACTGTAACTTTTAATTACTATGCCTACCCATGCACTAAATTTCAGCACCCTAGTGTCAATATTATTTGATTTATAGTGTGTTTCTAATATTGCCACACCCCTTTGTCGAATAACGCCCACTTTCTTTACAGTAATTTTTAAAAATTGTGTCTACACCTGTACTAAATTTCAGAACCCTAGTGTCAATATTATTTGAGATACAGTGTCTTTTTAATGTGACCACACCCCTTTGTCAAATAACGCCCACTTTATTGATCGTAATTTGTAATAATTGTGTCTACCCCAGTATTTTTACTGCAAATTTCACTACCCTAGTGTCAATATTAACTGAAATACAGAGTTTTTCTTAAATTGACACGCCCCTTTGTCGAATATCGCCCACTTTTTTAAAAAAGGACCTCCGCGTTCATGATATTTATCTGTTGACAAAAAATTACGGAAATCGGGCAAGTGCTTTAGGAGTTATCGATGTACATACATTTAAAAAAAATAAAAAAAAGCGGACAAACCAACGAACTTGAGAACCTCCTCCTTTTTGAAGTCGGTTAAAAATTAAAAACGCTATATTTTTCTATGACTTATCCTATGATGAAAGCACACTGTCAGAAACCTAAATTAAAAAAAAAAATAAAAAAACATTTTTTCCGCCATGCCCACCCCCCCTAAAACATTTTTGACTTTTCTTGTTTCCCAAATTTTAAACTTTAAGGTAATATAGCATCTAAACCGTTAAAATAAGATGTTCATGTTACTGTAAGATATTATTTTAGAAGTCGGTTAAAAATGAATTTGTAAGAAAATAAAAAAAAATTTCCAAAATAAAGCTGCCCGTTTCGCTATTATTATTATCTTTTGCATTCTGCAACAAATTAATAATAAGCGATGATAGCAACTTTCAAAATTTAATTGAGTATACTTTTAGGGATAATATAAAACCTGCTATCAATCTTCATATCCGTAGCTCATGTTGTAGCTTTTTAAGCGTATAAAGTTTATATTTATAAGGTATAAACCAGAGTTCGTAAATACTTATCATTGAGGAGTAAAATATCCCTCACTCACCTCAATTCAACTCAACTCAGAGCATTTCGTTTTGTTTCTTTCATTGGAAATGAAAAACAAACGAGCGATCATTTGTTAATCTCCGAATGAGCGAGCGAATCGCTTATTTGCATTTCTCTTTCGTTGCTGTTCACAGCATCCGCTTTTGAAGAGCTTAAGCCAATATTTTAATACTCAGATTATTTGAAAATGATGAATTCATTTTAATGATAGTTATATACAGTGAGCGCTGAGTGAGTATTATTTTGATGGCATCGTTTTTTTATCATTCGTTTCTATTGGAGTTTGTTTGTTTCTATTGAAGTAATTTTTTTGCCATTTGTGTATATACACTTGTTTGCGTGTTATATTAAATATTTTATTGTTAAAAATAGGTAGAATTTCGAATATTGACAATTAATTTAATTTATTAATTTAATAAATAAATGAATTTTTGTTAATTTCTGCAAATGTGTTTTTTCTATTTAGGTATAAGATACGTGTAAATTTTTCGATTTTTTTTTTGTTTAATGTGTTCTTTATAGTTTTAAAAATATACATACACATTTTTAAACCGATATTTAAAAAACAACAGAAGTTATAACGGTTTTCGTTAACCAATGTCTTAACTCCATACAACGTAAATAAAAAACTTTAAACGCTATTTCCTCGAAACTAGTTTTTTTAAAACGGTTCGATAGATAACTGGGAAACTATTTGGTCGATTTCAATTATTTTTTTTTGCATTTTGTTCGTTATTTTGTCCTTTAAGCATTCCGCCCTATCTTGTATCTAGTACCTATTTAAGTATCTAGTTTTTTTTTTTTTTTTGTTTATAAGCGAAAATGTATCTATTTTTTGAACTTTTTACTTCAATTTCCGCCATAATTAAAAACAAAAACTCCGGGGGTCTTGCGTAGGGGGGATGCTTGATATAAGGTCTGTGCTTTAAAATGGCATTTGATTTTTTGTTTCTGATACATGGTAAAGGCCATATCCATCGAACCGTTTTGGATGTCTTTTTTTCAATGGCATTTTCACCGCCCTCTATATAAAGGGCAGAACTGTTTAAAAAAAAAATATTTTTATATAGTATTTTTTATGTACAATAACCTGAATAAATTAAAAAAAAAAAAATAAAGAATTCTTATATCTAAAAAAATTTCTTGAAAACAGCTGTTTTTGGTTGTTACACGTATAATTATTATACCTTAAATAATGAAAAATTTTTGGGTATGAAAATGAACGTTTGCGTTTCATTTCACTTAATAGGAAATATCAAAATGATAAATATCAAAATACTTATCATTGATGCATTCAAATATTTTTCAGCTCAAATAAAGAGCACATCATTTGCAGAACTCGGGGGATGAAAACAGTGACGATGTATTCACAACGATGAGCGCTCTTTGTACAAGAACGAATAATCAAGACAAGTGTTTGAGGAGTTTATGCGAGAGCGTAGCGTTCAACGAGTTGCTCTGAAAAGAGTATTCATTGCTTCTGTTTGTATAATTGATAACTCGAAAGAGCGAGAGCGAATTTTGAGTGCTCTACGCACTCTGGTATAAACACATGCTAATCCTTCAGAAAGATTTTCATCTTTTTTTAAAGTTTTTTATAGTCGCAAAAAATATAAAAAAATTTCGTTTGTTAGCTTTAAATTGTCAACAAGATCTAATACCATAATAAACAAGATAAAGTATGTCACACTTTTAAACGAAGAGTTTGGCTTAACAAGCCAAGCCCTAAAGTATACTAAGAATAATTGCTAAAGAACGAAGCCTTGAGATAGAGCAACTCTATATTTTTCTCAAAACGATTTTAGTTATTGTCATATCTTGTGAAAATAGCTCAAAAGAGCTCACTTTTATTATTTGAAACATTTACGTAAAAGATCAATAAATACATTCCGTTGAAAGATTTTTTGGTGCAACTTGGAGCTCACAAAGTAACATTCTGCTAAAAAATCAATTTACGTTTTTTTTTCATATCCACGTTAAATTTATATTTTTTTAAAAAATATAGGAATATCTCTTTCCGTTTTTTTAGTAACTCTGAAAAAATATCAACTTTTTACATAATTTTCCCAGTTTTTTGCATTGTTCGAGTTTGAGGATCTCTAGACAAAAAACTAATGAATATTATTCAAAAATAATTTGGATTTATGCTAATTGAACAATTCTTTAACGATGTAAGAAAAAAAAAATGTTAAAAAGAGAACATGAATTTTGGTATTTATTTCCACCTTTCAACCACTGTGCGGCGTGAAGGAAGCAACTTTTATTCAATCTGAAATGTCGACGAAATCCTAGTATGCAGATGTTTGAAAAACCATCTATAGATGCAGAATACATTGTTTTTAAAATCTTATGAATTCGTTTTAGGGGGTAAATCGATTTTTTATGGTAAATAAAACATTTTTCAGGGTGTTCCGCAACTGAGTGCAACTATTTACGGAGGTGAAAGGTGAGCAAAATTTTTACACTTTCAGGAACTACAGTATTAATTGTAGTGTTAATTGTAGAACTCACAGAAAACTTATTTTGAACATTTATCGCAAAGGCAAAGAAATCACCTTTCTAACAATACATATATTAACAAACCCCACTGACCTAACTGTTCCCGAGTTGTGCTCGTGTAAAGATGAAATCAATCGGTTAATACTACTAAATTTCAGCATTGGGTGCAAATTTCTCAGAATTACGGGTAATAAATTAAATGCCCATCCCTTGAAAAATATGCTAGAATTAATAATAATAGTTCAAAGTGAGGGGCAAGTGTTATTTTTGAAAAATAAAAACTACTTTTTGTTTTAAGTTTTCTTTTATTACTCTGAATCAAAAAAAAATGCGTTATTTTTTCAATGCTTGGATTTTTTCTAATACGAACTATTTTTGATATTCCTCAAAAAAAAAAAAAAAAACAAAAAAAAAAATATAAAAACATAAGAACATATATTAACGAAAATTTGTTTGTTTTTAAGGAAATGGTTAAGTAACTAGTTGCTAAAAGTTTGTGAACGTCTTAAAATCAGTTAATATTCTTGAAGCTTTCTAATTTTTCTAAAAAGGTCTTTTAGTATTAGATTAATTTTTCTATTAACTGTTAGCTTTTTATTTAGTTTTTTTTTTTTACTAAATTCTTAACTCTTTAAATATTTCTGTTATATATATATATAAATGTTTATGTTTACGTTTTTAGCAACCCTTTCCACAACTTTCCATTCCCGTACGAAAAGTAGTTCCTTACCTCCTAGCGGTAGAACTCATTCAGTTCCTGGCTCAAATGCTCTTCATACAAATCAATCACAATCATCAAATCAAACGTCACCATATGCGCTCCAACTGCGCAAGAAAGACAAAGACAAAGAAAATATTAGTAGTTACCGTAGCAAGACGACTCAGGGCAAGCCACGCCCAAAGTCGTCCATTGATAGCACAACTGCCACTGGCATCAGATCAACGGCGAAAGTTGCCACAACCAACAACAACAACAACAACAATAAATCAAACAACATCGACAGCATCGGCAGCAGTAAAAAACTGCAGGGTGCACAGAATGTGGTGGTGTTCAATGGTGCTCCGAACAGTAGTGCCATCAAACATTTAGCTGTGCCGTCAGGTCAGGATAAAAAATTGGTTGAAAGTGAGTAACGTTGTCGTTTATCGACGCACAAAAACAATTCTAATGATTCTCTAAGTGCAATAAGTTGATTGTGTTCTTCGTAATTTTTTTTTTTTTTTTTTTTTTATCCAAAACTTGTTGATACAATGCAATGCAATATCTATTGAAATTAAGTTTTTGTAAATTTGAAAAAATTTTGTTTGATTAAACTGTAAAATACTGTTATTGTTGAATGCATCATCATGCTGTACACTCATGTATTGAATGTTTCACTCAAATGTTGAAATTTCTTGTAGAAGTTGAGATGTTAATCGAAAAAGAAAGTGTATATAACGAAATTTGTAAAATGTGATTGCGGAATACAAGTTGTATATTAGGCAGGAAGAAGAATTTAGTACGGTTTTAAAGTATAGCTGAGGTTAGATAATGCAAATATTATATGTTAATAAATAAATACTGAATTGTTAATAAAATATTGTGCGTAAAAATAAAAGTAAAAAATTTCAGCAAAAACGTATGTAGAACATAAAAGAATATTTTAGAATTTTAAATTATTTTGACGTGACGAAGTTACGTTTTTTTTGATTATAGTTTATTTTTCACCCAACCTCACCTAGAGGTTTTATGAACAAAGAATTATTTTTAGTTAAATTATTTGGATGGTTCTCAACCATGACAAGGTAACTTTCTCATATAAGCCTGAACAGAATCAAAGCGATTAGCGATTGGCGACATTTTCAAGCAATAGAATGCATGAAAACGTATGAACACGTCCGAAATCAAATCGCTGGTCTTCGACCGCGACGAACTCTGCGAGAAGAGAGGATCGCCGATCGCTAATCGCTTTGATTCTGTTCGGGCTCTATATCCGCCAAGAACTTTTCACTAATTTCACTAAAACTAATTTTACCTTTGGAACTTATTAACCAGATGGAAATTTGCAAAATATATATTAATTACTTAAATTTTTAATTAGTTTTCATATGATCATCTGTTGAGAGAATTACACGTATTTTGTTTACTGTACAATAAAAAAAATAGGGGTTTGATAAATTTTTTACAAAAGAATTGAATCTAACCACTTTGGGTAAAAAGTCACATATTTGGACAAAAGTTTTTGTGTTCAAATATTTTTGTTTTCCCGTGTTTCCATTCAAATATTGGAGCAATAGATAGAGAAAATATTAGTCTTCATTCGCTCTCTTTTAATTTCTCTGTTTACCTTTTTTTGCGGGTTTTTTATGTCATTTTTGCCAATATATCGCGTAAAAATGTTCCTCTGTCTGATAAATATAAAATGAGTTAATAAATAATTGTGAATAAATAAAAAATAAAAACAAAAAAAAAATAATAATAATTATGAAAATATATCTGCCAAGACTATATGAGCTATGGACTATAAGTCCATATATGGACTACATAGAAATAAACACCAAACACACCTACTCCAATAAAAAAGTCATTCCCTAAGGAAATAAAATGTTGATGTTAACTGTAAAAATTTCTTTATGGAATTTCTCTAACGATGATAGAAAAATCTAAAAATAAATACACTGTAAAAAAAACATGAGTACAAATTGTTGGTGTATTCAAATATATATATATATATTAGGCCGGGTCGATTTGTGGGGAGGCAAAAAAATCGCCCATTGCTCTGTGAAAATCGTATTCTAGGGATCAAAATAAGAAACTTCGTCGAAGGAACCATCCCTCTAAAACGAATTCTGATGTCCCCCAATTTGGGTCGAACTTTTGGGTAGGGGCAAATTTTGAAAAATCCCACTTTGACCCGTTTAGAGTACTCCAATCGAGTCCAAATGTATGACCGACCCCCACTAACTTTGGAGGCCCGACCCACCCATGCCAGTGGCACATCCCCTGGAATCCCCCTGTGGGATTCCCCATACAAACATTTCAAAAAATCACCATTTTTGGCCTTTACATGAAAAAATCAGCGAAATGGCTGTTTTTTTTTTATTTTTATTTATTTATTTATAATAATATTTATTATTTATTTATAATAATATCTATTTTTTCTCTTTTGAAATTTAGTTAGTCAGAACATATGTAAATGAAAAAATTAATTTAATTTAATTATAGAAAAGAAACTAAAAAAATTATTGTTTGAAGTCTTTTTTACTTTCAAGTCTGGGCAATTTCGCATGGCTCTCTAATGTCGTCGCCATAACAGCCTCTACATTTTCCGGTATAACCCGTTTGGAAACGCTAGCTAGCAATTGAACATGTCGTTCCGTTCCTTGTATGTGTGATGGAATTTTTGGATCATTAACGGTGGATCATCTTGATTTAAATATTCTTTCAATGTATCATACGGAATGCTTCGCGTGAATGGTGGTTCAAATACGTTATTTATGTCATTCATATTGATCATTTCCGTGTAACTTGTGCAATTAAACTTTATATCTGGTTTTTTATAAGCTCTAAGTTGCGTTGGGTCGTCAACATCTGTTCGATAGCGTAGAATTATGTTGATAGTACAGTCGCGCTTTTCTTTGCTATCATCAAACAACATTGATAACAAGATATTTTCCGAATGCGCATAATATGAATTATCTGTAATTACTTGATTGACAATTTTGCGTAAACGAGGTTCTAGAAATCGTGACCAACTAATGAAGTTGAAAAATAATGCACTGCTGTACACGACAGAGCTGTAATACTTGATATTGAAGTTCATTGGCACATAACATTTAATTATAAATTCAATCAGAATTCTTAAATTTGCATCTGCATTTTCCGTTGTCACATATAATCGTAATAATCTAGCGGCCTTGGTGAGCCACCGAGAATGTACAATTTTCCCTGGTTTGATGTTAGCCAGATCCACCGAAACCACGCCGCTAGAAATTGCATGGGCCATGTCGTATAAGTCCTTCGAATCGGTGGAAAATTCAATTTTTTTCTGGAGCGGGGGCATATTTTGCAACTCAATTTTCTGGAAACCGTCCACCACCTGAAAATATATAATCATAAAATAATTAAAAATGGTTGACAATTATAATAAATGAGTGATAGCAATAACTTACCGGAAGAGTTTCACAAGTTTCGATTTGACGACTCAGTTTTCCGGTTGCCGATCTTGGTCCAGTGCTGGTTGATTTATCCGAAGCTTCAAACAAATGCCGAAACGGAAGTTCGTTGAAGTGTAGAAGGCAAACGAACCAATGCAATGGTCTTTTTAACAGCAATTCGAATCGTCGTATAATTCCACCGTGTGGGCCAGTGTTTGTTGGCTCACCGTCAGTGCATATTCCAATTAATGCATCCAATGATATATTCTTATCGTTGAAAAAATCATTTAATTTGGTTGTTTTGTATGTTCCAGTCTTACGTAACCAATCAATTCAGAATTGGGTTCTCTCAAAATAACAAGATGAGGTTCTTTTACCATCCTAGTATGATACTTCTCATCAACTTTAGCTATCGTTAAAGTATCATCTTTTCTGCCATCGAATGAAAACGCTAACAAATTGGTATGATCTAACCGTTTGCGAACCACTTCTTGTCTGCATTTCTCTTTTTCTCTGCGAACTTTCGATTTATCCATGATGAGAGGTTTGCCATGCTTATCTTTCATTTTAAAATCTTGGAAAAGAGCGGTTCCCAATGCCGATGCTACTCTATCAGGCACACCAAATCTGTCACATACCAAGGCAAAGTTAAAACAATCGTATCTCTCTGCGTATTGTGAAATTGTGCTTCTATCCATATCTTATTGAACCGGTGGCGGTGCGTATGTTGAATCATCGGGATGTTGGTATGTTGGCATTGATGACATAGACGTTGCTCCTTACTCTTCAGTTTCCATCACAACTGCATCCATTGTTAGTCTTCTCTGATTATGTTGATCGTGCATGAACTCTTTGAGGCGTTCGGGAACCCAGCCGCATGCACATGGAGCTGCCTTCAAATCGCATTTACATGTTCCAATGTAAAAAATTGTTTCCAGAGATTTTACATACTCTGTAAATGATTGGGTTTTGTTTCTTCTCTTGATTTGCTCTTGATACTTGTCAAGCAATTTATTCAATTTATTAAATACACTTTTTTTCAGCATTATTTCCATACCAAGTTTTTTCCCAAATTCCATTCAACTTATCTTGTACTTGAATAGTGAATGATTTATGGGAAAACTTTTTTTGTTCTGTTTTAGCACGTTCGCTTAAGTAAAAATAATATCTCTAGATATCCAGATGGGTTGGTAATTCAAGATCAGTCAAATCAGTAGACACACCAAAAACAGTAACTTCGTGCTTGGGTATATGACTCATTGCTTCATCTTGCGGTGTAGAGGATGGTGGATTCATTGTAAACTTTTTGATTTGGAATGGTCAACTTCACTTATTATTTTTTTTTTAAATATTTTTTTATCTGAAATTAGCACTTCACACTTTGAGTTCTTCACAACGACTTAATGCATTCACAAAAACTGTTGCGTTATATATGGTCTACGAGACGAGGTAATAAGAATGAAATGGTAATTTCAATTCTACCTGCTGTGACTTGTGGTGGCTTAAAAACGCACACAAGCAATTTTCCGATTTGCAATTGTGTCACAGTGATACCTTCATTTTTTAAAAGGGTTGAATACATTTCTAAAGAGAAAAAAACTCCAAAAAGAAAAAAACATAGGCATTTCGCTGATTTTTTCATGTAAATTGCCAAAACTGGCGATTTTTTTGAAATGTTTGTATGGGGAACCCCACAGGGGGGTTCCAGGGGGTGTGCCACTGGCATGGGTGGTCGGGCCTCCAAAGTTAGTGGGGGTCGATCATACATTTGGACTCGATTGGAGCACTCTAAATGGATCAAAGTTGGATTTTTAAAAATTTGCCCCTACCCAAAAGTTCGACCCAAATTGGGGGACATCAGAATTCGTTTTAGAGGTATGGTTCCTTCGGCGAAGTTTCTTATTTTGATCCCTAGAATACGATTTTCACAGAGCATTGAGCGAGTTTTAAATCGACCCGCCCTAATATATATATTAGGGTGATTTTTCGAAAATCAACCGAGCTCGTTCAAAAATAAGATGGTTATATCAAAATATGAAAACCAAAATTAAAAAATAATTTTTTTTAAATTAAAACTACTAGCGGTTTTCTGTTTTAGTTAAAGAAAATCGTGGAAAAAGCCTAAAAGTTGAAATATTTATATCTCTCTCATTTTTAAACATATAATTATGAAACTTTCATGGCATACGTACAATAGACCATCATTAATAAAAACATGTTAAAATTTTGGATTCTAGATCAATTTTTTTAGGTCTTTGAGTTTAAAAAAAAAGAATCGCTTGTAACTATGTTTCGCATGTTAAAACAATATTTTTTAAATGAAAATCCATTCTTCGACAACCATTCACTCCATTCTTCAACATTATTTTGTAGACGTCGAATTAACTTGGATAGTATAGCTATGGGGAACTAATGCTGTGGGGAACTTTTAACAAAAAACACTTTAAAACAACTAAAATAAATTTTATTCTGCCTTTTTAGTCAAAATTACTGGTGATAACCAGTGGTGAATCTACATACAGGGCTGACAGGGCTATAGACCCCCCCTCTCCCCTTTTTAGAATTTTTTGTGTGGAAAAAACGGTCTAAAAGCCATTTCAGCTCCGCCATCGGGCTACAAAACTGTAATTTAAGATCCTCCCCCCTTGGGCGAATCCTAGATCCGCAACTGGTAATAAACCCCCGAAAATCGGGTAAAGGTTCCTACAATTCGCATCAGAGTGAGTTTATGTCTCAAGTCGTTTTTCCTTTTAACGCTCATACCCATATGCTTGGGTGTGCATATTAGATAGGAGTAATTTTTTCCAATTTTGAACGAGCTCGGTTGATTTTCGAAAAAAAAATTTGTTTTTAATCACCCTAATATAGAATATATATATATACTATTTGATATATATGTATATGTACAGAGTTTTCCAATAGGGACTTGATAACTTTGAATTAAATTTCTGAACGCACCCTTTCACTAATCATCAAACTGTTACTGTCAATTTATTCAATAAACTCAACATTTTCATCATAGCAAAGTACACGAACGAACAACGTCTAAAAATTATAAAAATTGACCACCGAAATTCGGAGCCGGTGATCGCAACTTTAAGACCATTTACTGCAATTTTCGGTCGTAATTCTCGCCCTAGTAGACAAACAATAACAAGTTTAGTGCAAAAATTTCAGTCTACACAAAATTTGAGTGACACAACGGGTTGATCGAAGTGTCGAAAATATCGCTGCCGTCCAGGCGTCTGTAGCAAACAATACAAAACAATCAATTCTATGGCGTTCTTAAAAATTTGGCATCGCCCAGACCACTTTATGGCGAATAAGGAAATTGGTTTACACAAGTGATGTTCACGCAGTACCACGCGTGGTGAGACTCGAAAGCTTTACTCGAGAATCGAAACATGTACACGATCGAATGCACGAAGTTCTCTCAATCAGTTGGAGCTGAAATTTCAAGCCGGGTGGTTCACGCCACTTGGTCGTGTGTTTTGCACTGCACGAAATGTTTGAGGCATATGAAAATGCGTTATTTACAGAATTACAATAAGAACTATGATAATGATAGTGACACCGATAGCGATAGTGATAATGATATTGATACTGATAATGATAATGATGATGACAATGATAATTATAACACAATTCTTGCTTGATACCTGTACAAAAATGTTCGTCAGTGCAGAGAGCAAGAGAGCTACAAACACAATCACAAAAGTCGAAAATTATAGTAGTATGCGTGTGAACACCCCCAGCGAGTAACAATAGCGCTGAATTACTAATTATGATGCGCAGTTTTTAAAGCAAGTAGCGCATCTGTTTTGATGAAACTTCATTTCTTTTTTTGTTCTACGTGTCCGCAAAATCCTGCGCATTTTTACTGCATCTTTGGGAAGCTTTGTGGATGCAGTTAACTTAGTAAACGACAAATGAAAATGCAAAAAAATTTCTCACATGCAGGGATTGAACCCGGGCTGCTGGCATTACAATCGAATAACTTAACGCTCTGCTATTTCCTCGCTTGATTATTTGTGAACAAAATGTAGATAAAAATATGAGCTCCACAAATCTGAACTCTGAAGACCGCATCCTCAAAACATACCTAAACTGCGTATAAAATGCTGTGTTTCTAGAAGCGCTTTTTATTTTCTCGCTGGGCCACTAGTTTACACCCATACAAGATCAAGCTGACTCAAGAATTGAAGCCGATGGACCATTTGAAGCGACGTACATTCTCCGGTTGGGCTCTGGAAAAGATGCGCCAAGATGATGAATTTCATCGCAAAATCATCTTCAGTGACGAAGCTCATTTTTGGCTCAATGGGTTCGACAATAAGCAGAATATGCGTTATTAGTCGGGTGAAAATCCACGTGTGCTTCATAAATCACCACTGCATCCACAAAAAATAGCTGTTTGGTTGTCCACTGCCGGCTGCGTCATTGGACCATATTTTTTCATCGACGATAACGATCGTAACGTTACTGTGAATAGCCATACTTATCGCGCCATGATTACCGATTATTTTTGGCCCGAATTGGAAGATATGAACTTGGACGACATGTGGTTCCAACAGGACAGTACCACAAGCCACACAGCACACGTTACAATCGATTTATTGAAGAGTAAGCTTGATGAGCGTGTTATCTCAAGAAATGGATCAGTCGATTGGCCGCCTCGTTCGTGCAATTTAACGCCTCTAGCTAACACTGAAAGCGAAATAGCGGCCGTTTCGGCCGAAATGTGTGGCCGAGTCATCGAAAATTGGGTCCAACGAATCGACTGCTGCATACGTGCCCGCGGTGGCCATATGAACGAAGTCGAGTTCCATTCATAAATGTTTTGATTGTATTTCAAGCCGATAATAAAGTTTTGAAATATCTCAAATGGTTCGCGTTTTATTTAAAAAAAAAAAAAGTTGTCAAGTCCTTAATGGAAAATCCTTTATAAGTGTTTATCAATCACTAGTAGACCCGCTCCCAGCGTTACTTGGGAGTATAAATATAATATGAAAACATATTTTCATATCTCTACGATATATTGGTCTGATGGCAACACTGCAGCAGAAATTAACTGAGTGCAACTATCCACTCAAGATGGCAGCGCAGTGGGTTGTAGACTCTCACCTTTCTCGCTCAACAAAGAGCTTAAGCTATTGTTTGCTGTTATTTTGTGCTGCTTATACAATGGCAGCATGGATTAAAATGCATGAATTCTTAAAAAATTTAATAAAATTTATACCAAAAACGAAGTACCCAGTAGCAGGGTCGCTTATTATAGCAATTGAATAGTGAAGGAATTATTAAAATCGGTTCGGCGGTTACCCCGTGATTGAACGATAAAAATCCGAGAAAACCCTTTTATATAATAGTATAGATATAGACTTAACTCATAAAAAGAGTGGCACGTAAATATATCTATACTATTATATAAAAGGGTTCTCTCGAATTTTCATCGTTCAATCAAGGGGGTAAATGCTGAACCGATTTTAATAATTCTTTCAGTATTCAATTGCTATAATAAGCGACCCTGCTACTGGGTACTACGTTTTTGGTAAATCTTTTTATTTAATTATTTAAGAATTCATGCATTTTAATCCATGCTGCCATTGTATAAGCAGCACGAAATAACAGCAAACAATAGCTTAAGCTCTTTGTTGAGAGAGAGAGGTGAGATTCTACAACTCACCGCGCTGGTCTCTTGAGTGGATAGTTGCACTCAGTTAATTCCTGCTACAGTGCAACCATAAGCCCAAAATATAGTATTTATTTGAGTGCCACTCTTTTTATTTCAATATCTACTGAGTTAAATAATCCAATAAATAGTTTGTATGCTCACTGTCGGCAACTGTACTAAAACTGGGCAATGTCCATCTACTCGAAAACTGGGATGGGCATTATGTAAGGGGTGTGGCTCCGCCCATACAATTAAAATTTGTATTATCGAATAGCTTTGAAAGTAAAAGTATTAGTATTTATATACAAACTCAAAATGGAGTTTCTATTTGGTGATCTCCTGCTACTGGGAAACTGTAACGGGCAGTGGAAAATGACAGTGGTGTTAAACTATGACTCTAAGAAAATTTTTGAATATACCTATTCTGTTCCCATATAGTTGCAGGGTGCAGCAACGCGCGCCGGGAAAAGGCTAGTACGATATATTTGGCTTATGGCTACACTATAGCAGGAATTACCTGAGTGCAACTATCCACTCTAGAGACCAGCGCGGTGAGTTGTAGAATCTCACCTCTCTCTCTCAACAAAGAGCTAAAGCTATTTTTTGCAGTTATTTCGTGCTGCTTATACAATGGCAGAATGGATTAAAATGCATGAATTCTTAAATAATTAAATAAAAAGATTTACCAAAAACGTAGTACCCAGTAGCAGGGTCGCTTATTATAGCAATTGAATAGTGAAAGAATTACTAAAATCTGTTCAGCATTTACCCCCTTGATTGAACGATGAAAATTCGAGAGACCCCTTTTATATAATAGTATAGATGCCTTCGAATAAAAAAAAATTCATGTATTGATTAGTGAATTGTCATCTGGAGACATTACCAGACGGAAAACTTATTTGAACATATAAGTTCTAAAATTTTTTTATTTAACCACATTGAAGTACAAATTTCTTCAATCAATTAGAATTACGAACATTTTTATTTTAAAACTTCATAAAGGTAGTCAATAATGATTTTTCTTTTGTGGAATTAAGAGGTCATTCTAGAAATAAGTATCCTAGACACAATATTCTCAACAGTCGAAAAGATTTGTTTGTTTGTTTAACCTCAAGTATCACAAAACCCAGATCAGATGTACCAATTTATATACAGAAACTACCCCCAGTTGTCCAATATAAGCTAGCTTCAGTATCAGCGAAGTAAGAAAGTGAAGGAAAGAAAGGTCCTAAGAAAGGAATAGGGGTAATTTTCAATTGAATCTTTCACTCATGTCTTGTTAAGTCCGCCAAATGAAAACAATAGAGAGAATAAATCATTTAAATGGAAAACGTGTGGTTATTTCAAGGCTTTACCTCCAGAGTAGTTAATAGTTTTGCTTATTTTATGAGCAAGAAAAATAGTACATCTTATTATGTCAGCATATTATACAATTGTTAGAGTGTTGTTATTCTACACTATAAAAAATTATTTAATTTTTTCAAAAATTATATCTTTTGATATATTTTTTTTATATTTTTATTGTAAGAAAATTTTTCAAGGAAATTGTTTTATTTATTTTTATTTTTGTTTTTTTTTTATTTATATAAAATTTAAATTAAGTTTTTCTGAACAACTAAAAACTTTAAAAGTACATGTTTAATTAAGTGTTAAGACGACATTGTTGTTGTTGTGATAGCTTATAAATATAAATTTAACGTAAATTATTTATGTATTTCGTAATCACATTTTTATACAAAAAAAAAAAAAAAAAAGAAAATTAAAAAAATCTCAAGGAAAAAAATAATCATCTCCATACGATACAACATGAAACATTGAATACAAATATAATAAAATTATAATAAAAAGTTTGATGTTAGTTGTTGTTGCTGTAAATGTTCGTAATAGATGAATTTTGTTTTATGCAATAAAATAATGTGTTTTTTTTTTTTTTTTAGAAAAGAACGTAACTAATACATAGTAAACGTTTTTGTATTATATACGTAGATATGTATGTGTTATGTACGACCTTAAAATATGCTACCATATAACTTCTTCTGAATATGAATAAGTGTAGTTGTTGTATGTGCATTAAGTAGTGGAACCCTCTAACTCTTTATATTAAACTCTACGACTCTTTTTTGCTCTCCTACAACTACAACTCGAACTTCTACACTCAAAGAAACATTGCTCAAAATATACAAAACTTAAGGTTACCGTCATAAAACCCACAACAGACCAACTCCAACTGTAACTTTCTATATGAAAACAGCATTGCCAAAGCTTTTTTTTCTCCTGCGCGCTCTCTCTCATATTCTTTTCATGACACAGCCTCACAATAACATCACAAAAACACCTTTTACTTCTCTTCTAATTTCTGCTCTTGACAAAAACTGCTGATGACAAAAGTGCGCTGCGCTTTCTTGTTCTCTATTAAAAGTTTGCACATTTTGTTGTTCGCTCTTATGTGGCATGTTGTTAATTGTTGTTGTGCGCCTCTTTAATTTTTGTGATATTCTTTTAATTAATTTTACTAATTTGAGAAAAAATATACTAACAACTTTTAAAGTTGAAGAATTTATTTATTAGTTTTTATTGAAATTGTTTTAAATTTTACTTATTTTGATGCTCTATCTCTCTCGTTAGCCTCTTTCTCTCTCTCTCTCTCTCTTTAACTCTTTCAATATGATTTCTTACTAACAACAGAGAATTTTATTGATTTATTTAATTTTGAATTTTTTTTTTTTTTTTAAAGTAACTAAGAAATAACTCATAAATCTTGCTTTCACACTAACCCGCCTACCATAAAATTTTTTTATAATTTCCAATAAAATTTTTTACAATAAAAATGCGTGTCCTTAATGTAAAATTTCGCTATAGATGATGCCGAAGATGGACGCGAAACTGCCATCTCGATCTCAAGCTGCAGTCCACAGCCTGTGCCCGAGATACCCGATGAGCCCATCGTTAAGTCACCGCCAGAACCAACGCGCGTCAAGTCACCGGAGCAGATAATAATGCGTTCACCGGATCCGGTCAACTGGACTGTACCCCTGGATACAGGGAAAACCTTTACGGTGACACAAAACGTCAAAGAGGGTAATGCTGAGACACTAAGCCACAACCCCACACAACTTTAAGCTTTAATTTTTAAGCTCAATTCCCTCAACTATATTTGTAATTATTTGTTTGTCTCTCTTTTGATGCAGGTGAAAACTACAGCCGACCACAGAGTGAAATAAAGGCTTCAACCCCAGTTGAAAAGCCGCCACCACCTCCACAATCCGCACCGCCAGAGCTAACCGAACAAGTAAAAATGGATGGTAAGCTTTAAAAACTGCAAAAATAAAGCTTTTACTATCTCGCTCTCTCAGACAAAAATTATATTAAAAAAAATTTTAAACAAAATTAAGGCAAAAAAAAAAAAAAATTCAAAAATAATAATAATAAAACAAAATCAAAGCTCTTTTTTTTTGCCACATAAAATTAACTTTCTACCTCCCCACCTCAAACTGCAAAACCAAAATGCTACATAAAACACCAACAACAAAAAACTACAACAACAACAACAACAACCATCCAAACAACAACAGCCTGGAAGCATAACGATCACAACGATCGCAAATCGCCGACTGCCAGCGGCGCTATAAAAGCTTTTGGCAAGACGAGCGCAGCCATAACCACACAGCCAATGCTGGGTCAAGCTCACTCTCCAACGCGTTACGACGCCAAACCAGTGCCTGGCTCTACGCTACGCTGTCTCGATGATCCTTCATTGATCTTCGATGCTGATGCAACATTGGCCACAGCAGCGGCCGTTGTCGCCGGAGGATCGCCTTCGTCGGCATCGACGTCGACAGCCACAGCAACAACTGCACGCAGCGCAGCAAGTGATGTGTTGGAAAAAGCACGTGATCGTTTCGATCGTTTTTGGGGTGGCAACAAGGAGGACAGCGTTTAATCATCTCATTCCAAAAATTTTTATACTTAAACTTAAAAGTTTTTAGTCAAATTCATAAAAGAACAAAAAAAAAAAAACAAGAAAAACTTGATTTAAATAATAAGAATGAGAGCTAAGCTAAAGATTCTAAGCTAAGAAGCACGAAAGCTCGAACATAAAGCTCCAATGCAGTAAATACCAAACATACACACAAACACACACACATTTGAACACTCACACACTCTCTTACGCAGACATAAACCTAATCAAACAGCTCCCAAAAGTTTTAAGAAATGAAAACATAATTTTTTCAAAATTAAACTTAGCTAAAAGCTTCTAATTCTTTAAGAGCTTTAAAGCTAACGTAACATAAAAAAAACACACGAATACACACTCGATTCAGTGTAAAAGCTCTTCAAGCTTACAGGGTAGCCGCAGCGTACTTTATAATAATCAACTGTGTTTAAAATTAAGTGAAAAACTAACAAAAATCTGAATGCAAAAGAAACGATTTATAAAAGATATTTAAAATAAAATTTCATAAAATAAAAAATAAAATAATGAAGTTGAAAAAAAAAATTCACTTCAAGCCAGCAGTGAAAATAAACATGTAATTAACAATTAAAAAATTTAATAGCAATTTAATAGAATCGAATAAACAAGTAAGAAAATCACATTAACTGAAAAAAACACATGTCATGAAATCAACATCAAAACACATTTTTGCGGTTTTTTTTAATTGTAACAGAAATGTTTTATTTTCTTTTGTTGTGGTTAAGAATTTATGCAATTGAGTAATTTTTCACTATTTTATATATTTGAGAGCAAGCAAAGTTATGGGAGAAATATAGGGAGAAATACACAGTTGAATGATATTTCTAGGTGAACTACTTTCCGATGTTAAAGATGTGTTTCGCCCAAATGATTAGCTTACTTTTAATGCAAAGATACAAGTGGCACATTTTCACACATTTTTGCAACAATATAATTTCCCTGATTTAACTTTAATTGGTCTCTACTTAACTTTTAAATGACTTGGCATCAAAACACATGTTGACACATGATCGCACATTTATACAATTTTAAATTCACTGAAAAATGATTCTATTGAAAGCTGGCACTGCTAAGCTCGTAACAGATTAAATTTGCTTTAAAGCTGTCATAATGACATAAATGGTACTGAAGGATAGGAAGGCGAAACGTGAACATATATATTTTAACTCATGAAAATTAATATAAGCTGGTTTGAGCTGAACGAAGCCAGTCAAAGCTGTCCACAGCCGATAAAGATTTGTTCAAACAGGCTTGGATAGTTCATCAACGAACTAGTTCAATTAAATGATTCCCACTCATAAACTATGTAAACTAGTTCAGTGATTTTCGTTCTTTTAGTTCATTTTAGTTCAATTAATTTTGCAGCGAGTAGGAACAAAACAAAGTAGAGCAAAAATAACTAAATTTACCAAGCTTTGGTTTGAGTCCTTGGTTTGATACACTTTTTGTGTCTGCACTAAAGCGGGAAGTTCATTCACTGCATCAGAGATTTGCACAAGCCCAATCGTCATTTTTTGCCACTCGAATAACAATCGTCGTCAGCCACAATCGTACACAAAAATTAATGCACTCATACAGCTCGAGTTCGTAAACAACGATTGGTGCTAAGCACAGTTTGTAACGATTGCGAATACATACAAAGGCACCATCCAGACAATGCAGACATTCGGATGCTTCGCTAAACACTCGAGTGTCTGTTGCTGCATGAATTTTTTTTTTTGCTTTCATTCTTTCCAACAAATACGCATTCTCCCGTTACTTTGAGAATGAGTGTTAGAAGATATGGGCATTTATTTGTTCGCTGTTGTACTGCTTAATCTAAAAAACATTGCAAAAGGCTTGCGACAACTCCAAAATATATTTTTTTTTATTATTTATAACAGTGTTTGTCATCCCATAGCCATGCGTATACGGTACAAATCGTTTTTTTTCACATGAGATTTTTTCATATACAAAAAATCAACACTGCAGACTGCGGTTAACATTTTTTCCTGAGTGCGAATGGACATAAAAGCATGAATTTTGCTTGCTTTTGGCGAATGTTTCTCATGTCTCGCTTCGTTGGGTATTCTTGACTCGCAGGCATTCGTAATCGCGACCACTCGTACTCTATGGTATTCGTATCCTCAGCGATTGGTGCATGTGTTCGCGCATTAATTTTAATGCAGAAAGCACATTCGGTGCTCGTATATTGAGGATACATTCGAAACGCCATTTGAATGTAATCAAGTTGTTCTCTGCACTGCATATGCATATGCGTCCGTCTACTCGCTGGCACATTACCAGTTGGCAATTTACCAGAGCTAAATATTTGGTACGTTCTTAATGGGGAATTTTTTATCGTATTTACACAAAAATACTTAAAGTGTCTTCATTTATTATTAAAAATATCTTAAGTCCTTGAATATAATATCTTGAGTATAAAAAAGTTATTTTTAGAAATTTACAATGATTTTTAAGATTTATTTAAAGAGCTATCCCTAAAAGTAATGAGTTCTGACTCGTTTCTTTTATTTCATCTCTCCGTTCGTTATAAGTAACGAGCTGTCAAAAAACGCAAACTACGCCAGAAAAGTTGAAATATTTTCGACTTTGCTTGCGTAGCGAGTAAACGGACGCATATGCAAATGAACAGTGAATGAACTTCCCGCTTAATAGAAATGGTTGAGTTGATGGCTGTCACGTATTCAGACCAAGTTTGTTTCATTTTATATACCTGGACATGAACGAGTAAGCGAAACGAACTAAAAGACCAATCGAACTAAAAGCCCTAACGAACTAAAAGGACGAACGAACTAAAAGACCTAAAGCGGGAAGTTCATTCACTACATATGCATATGCGTCCGTCTACTCGCTGGCACAATTTACGCAAGAAAATTATGGCAGAGTTCAATGATTGCGTTTTACGTTCAGATTTAGCAGGGCTACAAACTTGTAAAATATTTGGTATGTTCTTAATGGAGAATTTTTTATCATATTTACACAGAAATACTTAAAATGTCTTCATTTATTATTAAAAAAATCTTAAATCGTGAGTATAAAAAAGTTCTCTTGAAAAATTAACAATGAAAAAATTATAGACATTTTTAATTCTTAAGATTTATTTAGAAGAGCCATCCCTAAAAGTAATGAGTTTCTGACTCGTTTCTTTTATTTCTTCTCTCTGTTCATTATAAGTAACGAGCTGTCAAAAAACGCAAATAACGCAAGAAAAGTTGAAAAATTTTCCGTTTTGCTTGCGTAGCGAGCAAATGGACGCATATGCAAATGCAGTATATGAACTGTCATCTGTAAGCTATTGCATTACATTCAGCGAGTAGAAGGACGCGTATGCAAATACAGTAAATGAACTTCCCGCTTAATAGAAATAGTGGATTCGATGGCTGTCACATATTCAGACCAAGTTCGTTTCATTTTATATACCTGGACATGAACGAGTAAGCGAAACGAACTAAAAGACCAATCGAATTAAAAGCCCTAATGAAGAACGAACGAACTAAAAGAACTAACGAACTAAGAGAACAAACCAAGCAAAACATTGGTTTGCAACAAAAAAAAAAAAAAAAAACGAACTAAATGAACGAACTAGTTCATTACATACGATTGAACTAAAAATAGCGATTTTTGTGGTGAACTAAAATGCCCAAGCCTAGTCAAAATTAAACAAAGCTGATCAAAGCTGATCGAAGCTGATCGAAACTGTTCAAACAATAATACGTTAAACTCAATAAAACTAATTTACTTAAAATAATTTTCAAATGTGTCTAGGCCTAATGCCACTTTAAAGTTGCTTTTCAATTAGTTTTATTGTATAAAAAGTTGTTTTCTCTTGACTTCATTGTAAAATACTCAGCTCCAAAAAAATTTGCTCCAAAACACATGTTTTTATATCCTTGCACTTTATTAATTTCGGTAAGTCCTAGGCATGAAATTAAGAATGTTGAATATAACTGATTAAATCTGCTTTAAAGATGTCATAATGACAAAACTGTACCTGAAAGGTAAGAAAGCAAAAATGGTAACAAATTTATCTTAACTGATGAAAATTAATATAAGCTGGTTTGAGCTGGTCAAAGCTGTCAAAGCTGACCACAGCCTATTAAGATTTGTCAAAACAGGTTAGAATTAAACAAAGCTGAACAAAGCAGATCAGAGCTGGTCAAACAATAATAATACGTTAGGGCGCGTTTATAGTGCCGACTTGTTGCCGAACCGAACCGAACTGAGAAGGAAAGCAGAAAAACGCTGCACATACAATCATATGAAATAAGTTCAAACTATGTATAGTGCCAGCCGAACAAACAGCTTAAAGCGGTGGTATTCAGCGTGCCGATTGTTGCTTTCCCGTTCGCTCGCACGGTTTACATATGTTTTATTCTATTTTACACGTTGCTGCATACTTATTATTTTTATTAAATAACAAAAAAAAAAAAAAAGGAATCAAGCAAAACTCCAATAAAATACATACATACATGTATTTTCTTTCTTTTTTTTTTGTTCTTTTTGCTATTGCGCCTTTTCTTCGTTTCTTATTGGGTGGAAAAAAATAGCGATCAGCAGCTTGTTTTCTTTAAATTTCGTTATTTGTTGTTGCAAAAATAAAAAACAAGCAAAACTTTATCAAAACAAAAACAACAATAAGAACGAACATTTCTGAGCACTTATTTGCTATCTAAAAAAACAAAACAACGAAAAACAGTAGAAAGCAATTGCAAAAAAGTCGAACAAGTGTGGCTTTAAGCAGCTTACAGTGGCTGAAAGTGCGTTTCACTTGTTGTCCGCTGGTTTGAGTAAAGAAAAAAGCAGACACGAAATCACGTGACTTTTTTGCTGCTTCGATTGCAAAAATAAACAAAACAAAAAAAAAAAACTTTATATATAGATACAAACCCAAAATAGTTAAAAAACAGCTACAACAAGTCGGCCGCGGAAAGCGCGCACTATACGCACTACCATTTTCTTTCAGTATGACGCGTTTTCAGCTCGGTTCGGTTCGGCAATAAGTCGGCACTATAACCGCGCCCTTAGACCAACTAAAACCAATTTACTTAAAATAATTTTCAAACTGTCTAGACCCGATGTCAGTTTAAAGTTGCCTTTTAATTAATTCTATTGTATAAAAAGTTGTTTTCTCTCAATTGTCATTGTGAAATACTCATCTAGTGTGAAGAAAAATGGTTGACCCTGTGAACTACTTAGCACTAAACTAAGCGAGATATTGAAATTTTTAGTTGTGTTTATTCCCAATGACTGTGAATACATACTTTCTGTTCTTTCTTAAAGAAAAATTTGAAATATATCTCTGCTTCAACCAGAGCATGCTCAGTATGAATATACTTGAAATATATTCGAAGCAATTAAAGTTATGGTACAGAAACTTCATAATGAAACCATGAACATTTTTGCCTGAATAAACAAATATTCTGCTTAGATTTAACGATGAAAATTTTCAAATGTTAAGGAGGTTTCGAATCAAAGGGTGAACAGAGCTAATGAAAACTTTTTAAAACAGGTTTAAGTTTGTCAAAACTGATTAAAGCTTGTTAGAGCTGATCAAAGTTTATTGAAGTAAGTTCAAGTTGATCAAAATAGATAAAATCTCATAAAATTGGAGCAAAGCTGTTCTGAGCTGAATGAAGCTGATCAAAGTTGAACAAAGCTGGTCAAAATTGACTTCGCTGAAAAAGTGATCAATGCTGCGATCGAGTGATTAACGCTGATTGAAGCTGGTTCAAGCTGGTCAAGCTAATTAAAAATATTCAAAGCATGCTTTTCATATAAAAAAATATACAATAGAACCTATTTGTCCCCATTCACCTTTGGATATATTTGGTATGAAAACACATGTTAGCGATTTCTTACTTATTAGCGGATTTGAACTTCTTTTCGATATTGCGGGCAATTGTTCAAAACTTTTTAAAACAGGTTTAAGTTTGTCAAAACTGATTAAAGCTTGTTAGAGCTGATCAAAGTTTATTGAAGTAAGTTCAAGTTGATCAAAATAGAACAAATCTCATGAAATTGGAGCAAAGCTGTTCTGAGCTGAATGAAGCTGATCAAAGCTGAACAAAGCTGGTCAAAATTGACATAGCTGAAAAAGTGATCAATGCTGCGATCGAGTGATTAACGCTGATTGAAGCTGGTTCAAGCTAATTAAAAATATTCAAAGCATGCTTTTCATATAAAAAAATATGTTAAAATAGAATCTATTTGTCCCCATTCACCTTTGGATATATTTAATATGAAAACACATGTTAGCGATTTCTTACTTATTAGCGGATTTGAACTCCTTTTCGATATTTCGGGCGAATTGTTCATAAATTGCGAGTAAAAGAAAAAAAATTGCGGTTAGAACGTCAGAACTTTACCCTCGAATATATACAAGTAACCTATAAAAAAAGAGTTGCCAGACTGGCGCGAACAAGACACATATTTACATTTTCGCAAAACACATGTAAGCGCATTTCTGCACGATAAATTTTTAAGAGTTAAATGGTGTAACCAACCAAATATACTTCAAGCGTATAAAAGGGTATATACAAAAAAGTGGGAAATTTTAACACTTCTGTAGCTTGTTTCTGTAACTATTCTCACTGAAGTTCTCACCAGTTTCACCAAGTTCCCACTACGTTTTCTCACTTTCATGTCATTATGACGTCATTCTCACTTGCACTGTTTAAAACAAAATTAATGATGAATAATCATTTTAAATAAAATGAGATAAATCGGTGAATCGTCTCGAATGTTTCAATTTTATTTTCTTAGGAATGCGACAGCCAAAGTGCTTCTTTAAGCCAATATATGCGACTCGAGTCGCTTGAAGTTCTCACTACATTCGAACGTGGTGAGAATATTTTTTGCTTGTTTATGGAATTCTTTTTCAATGAGGTTTTCTCACTTTGATGTCATTATGACGTCATTCTCACTTGCATTTTTTCTAATAAAATGAGATAAATCGATGACTCCTCTGGAATGCTTCAATTTTATTTTCCTTAAAAATGCGACTTGAGTCGCTTGAAGTTTTCACTATGTTCTAACGTGGTGGGAAAATGTTTGCTTGTTTTTGCAACAGTCATTTTCAACGATATATATATGTATATACGAATATATTGTTAACACAATATTATTTGACCTACAATAGACATATTTTTGAATATATAAACTGAAATATTTCATAATGAATTTTATTTCATGATAAAATTTGTATCATAACATAATCAACTGCATTAAAAGAATAATCGGATCGCAATGTGTAGAAAAGGTTTGTGTATTTAATATCAACATCAGTAAGTAAAAGAACCACGTTCAACTTCACACAGAGTTCTTCGTCACTTGTTGCTATTTCATATATTCCATTAGCTTGTGTGTCTTTCTCATCACTTTACTCACTTATCAGTTACAGAAACGTTAGCTTACGCAAAACTGAGTATTTTGGAACGAAACAGTGTGACGTCGGAAAAAGTGACTATTTGTCGCAAAAGTTACGGAAACGAGCAACACATGTGTTCAGTCCATTTACCGGCGATAATGACTTGAAAAATGGGAAGAATTTTCTCAAAGTCAAATTATATGACTTTATCAAGCTTTTAAACTTTTAAAAGCGATAACATATGCTGGCACATTTTCACACATTATCTTATTACAAAATTCTATTGCAGTGAAGGTCTTCTAATTGTCTTTTTCAAATTCTCAAAAGTAAAGGGACAAATATAAATTTATGTATATTAAAAAATTGTTCTTAGGTTAAATATCTTCCACTATATAATTTCAATATCCTTTGTAGTCGAAAATTTTTCTATCACATGCAAAAATTGATGGCACAAAATATATTTTTATGTTCTCCAGTTTTGTTTTATTTAACCTTGCTTTTAAAATCAAATTTTACACAAATTTGAACAAATTTTTCAATATTGCATAAATTCTTAACTCCAGAAAAAGGAATATTAACGCTTATAACTAAAAAAAAAACTAAAATCACCTCTTCCGAATCATATTTAAATCGCAATAAACGCCCCATATCATCATCGAGTGCCATCTCTAATATATTTTATATAAATTTGTTGCCATCACAACCAACATCTTCAGCATCATCATCACTATCATCAACATCAGCATCACTGAACTTCACAATAGACAGCATAAGGACCCGTCCAAATTACAAACAAATATTTACAAATTAGCATGAAGCCAAAAACTGAATAGAACAAAAAAAAATTTAAGAGCATTTTTATTATAGAGACGAGAAATGAAAAAATTTACTCTTGAACGATATTAATACAAAAAATTGATTAACGCAGTGGCATGAAATACATAAAACATCAAATAAATAAGAAAAGTATTTCCGTCAAATTTACATACATTTTCATAAAAAAAAACAAAAAAAAAAATCATACAAAATAACTTAAAAGTGTGGACACATTGACTAGAAAAAAGTCTGATTAAAAGAAAGATAGAGCTTGAAGAACATTGATCTAGCAAGATCAAAGCTTATTTAGAGCTAAAGCTGATAAAAGCTGGTCAAAGCTGACTAGAGCTTGTCAAATCTGCTCAAATAGAGCAAAGCGGCCCAAAGCTGATTGTAGCGTGTCAAAATTTAAACAAGTTTCTGAAAGTCAAAGCCGGCCGAAGCTGGTTCAAACTGACCTAAGCTGACTAGAGCTGGCCAAACAGTAATAATACGTAAAACTCATTTAAATACTAAATTAACTTAACAAAATTTGCAAATTTTTGCAGCATTTATACATACATATATAAACATATATTTTGCTATTTAGACGTACTCAAAATTGCAGAGAATAAGTCAGATATAAATAAAGTATTAGCCTGAAAAAAAATGAAAAATACAAAATTTTGTTTTGAGAGCAAAAAAAAAAAAATAAAACTGTTGCTGAAAGAAAATTTATAAGCTGCTTATATTTTATACTGCTAAAGAAATATTTGCTGAATCAGTCAAGTAATTAATTTTGTTCAATAGAATTATAAGTGAAGCCAGAAGTTTTATATAAAAATATCTAAGTTTTGGAACAAACTCATTTAAGAAATATTAAAATTTATAAATTGTTTTTAATTCAAAATTGCTTAAAAATATATAAAAGAAGCTTTAAATATTTTGAGCTTAAATATACGTTATATTAAAATAGTTCTAGCCTTAATATTTATAAATTTTTTTGTAGAAAAATCTGAAAAATCTGCGATCTGCACTTAATACGATTCACTACTTTAATGATCAATTTATACGAAATTTATTTTAGTCGTGTTAAAATTATTTTTGTCATGTTTTTGCTGATTCTCGTTTATGCTTCAATACTTTTAATTTCAAAATCAATGCTTTTGCTAATGTAATTAAAATAGTGATAAAGCATAAACTGTTTTTTCTTTTAATTCTGAAATTGTAAAATTTGCTGAAAAATATTTCTTTTTAAACAGACCCCAATCAATTGAACAATCAATTTTTTCAATTGAGTATAAATCATGTTCTGCAATGTGCTAAGAATGAAAACAATTTGAACGTACTTCAGATGGCACTTTATATATAACATATCTTAAAAATTTATCAATCTTGTGCATAGCTGTGTCAATTAGACACTTTCTCTGTCTTGTTATGAAAAAATCGTTCAAGAAAATTCATTCATGCTTTATATTTCCTACCTAATGATGATAACTAAGAAATCAGGAACAACTCCTTTCAAAAATTGCACAAAAATTAATTAATTTTTTATGTATGAGAAAAACAATTTTAAACTAAATTTAGTTTTCTTCAATACATAGATTCATACCGGCCTAATATGTATGGCTCTACGAAATAACCCCCAAATGAAATAAATACAAAAAAAAAAAATTAAATAAGCCCCATTAAGGATTTTTGGAGACTATTTTACAAATTTTGGGAGATATTTAATTTTTTTTTTTTTTTTTTTTTTTTCATTATGAAATAAAGCCCAATGAAATGAGCCCAAAACAACATTTTATTTGGGGATTAGTTCATTTTGGTTTTTAGGGCTTATTTCATTCGGTTTGGGGAATTATTTAATTCCATAAATTGTGGTTATTTAATGTTTCTGTGTAAATGCGCCTTTTACAAATTAATCATTTAGTAAAAGGCGCATATTTTGAGCTTAAACCTTTCTTTTTTTTTTGACCCCAATTTTGGGGATTATTTCATTTTCCATTTAAGTTTTATTTAATTGCATTTGGGCATTATTTCATTTCAACAATTGGGTGTTTATTTAATTTTCATTGGGTCTTATTTCATTAGGTGTTATTTCATTTAGTGGTTATTTCGTGGGACCAATTAGTTTACTACGTTTTTATAATTATAAGGTGATTCATGTCATTTCATTTGTCTGCGTATATTGTAAATCGTATTCTTTGTATATGAAATTGACATGAACGTACTTTTAGAAACTGTCGTACTTTCTTGTAAATTGTCAATATCAATTTATTCCATATAATTGAGCGCTAACGTAGCGATGAAGAAGCTCTAAATTCCACAATGTTACTTTCCAAAAGCAAAATAAAAAAGAAACAAAAAAACAAAAAAAAACAATTCGTTAATTAATGACACGGTATAACAGTGAAAATAAACTCGGCTCGAGATATAGTAGAGGTTGTAGGTCTAGTTGAACATTAGATAACTGCATACTTAGTTTTGTGAATATACCCTCAAAATCGGGATTTGTGGTCAAAAAACCGATTTTAGGTAGGTGCATGTATAGTTTGTTATGTAACTCCGTTATATCTAGCTCAATTTTAAAAATTTAAACATTGATAAAAAGAAGAAAAATATACCCTTAATATAATATACAGACCGTTTTTCTACAAAAAGAATTGACAAAGTTACAGGCAAAATCATTTGAAAATTTCTCATTTCTTTTTAATTTTTTCAACTTTAACAACGTTTTGTTAACAAATTTTGTTTTTTGGCACTATTAGTTTTAGTAAGATTCTGAAAGCCTGTTAAATTTTGCGTTCAATAAGCTATCATTTATTTCAATTGGCTGAAATACAAATGCACTATCGAATTTTTAGTATTCGTAAAAAAATACAAAAAACTAAATTTTTTTTTTTTTTTCTAAAAATGATTATTTGACCTTTTTCGTTTATATGTTATTATAATCGATTTCACGTTTTAGGGACCAGCAGTAGTCTGCCAGCATGTTTATGGAATTTTTTCCCTAAAAGCCGGTTTCTATAGCTTCCATCTCCTGGTGGAACCTTTCTCCTTGTTCATCACTAAACTGCCCAAGGCTATTCGGGAAAAAGTTTATATGGGAGTGCAAAAAATGTATTTTGATTGACATATTGCAGCCCATTTTTTCGCTTAAAAATTCATTTACAACATCTAAGTAATTTCGACTCTTCTTCTTGCCGAGGAAATAAGTGCATAACGAAATAAAACTATTCCAAGCTCTTTTTTTCAACTGGATTTAATTTAGAAACGAAATCAGTGTCCAAGAAAATTTTCCAAATTTGTGGGCCCACAAATAAACCTTAGAATAACCGAAATGAATAAATAACTTTTATTAAAGATTTGAACGTGCAGGATACGTTCTTTGATTTTGGCCTCACTTAACCTAGGAAACGCTGCAATCAGATTTTTTTTTTTAGCTTTGAACCAAGGATTTCAGGTGGAATACCTATTCAGTCAAGTCTGCCTTGGTTCGAAAATGAGATGATAGATTAGTGGGAAGAAAAGGGCAATCAAGTGAAACACGTGTAGGATGTTCTAAGCATGGTGGAACATCCTTATATTTATTAGTCGCACGACTATCCCATTCGCAAATAATGCAAGGATACTTGGTATATCCACCTTGCATACCAAACAGTATTGTTAGATCCTTTAAGTCGGCGACATACATATATCAGAATTTAACATATCAAGAATCACACAAAAAGTTTTTAAATAAATCATACTCTTGCAAGATCCCTCAATAAACAAACGCCATTCATTCGGAGCGTGTTTGTGGTTGAAAACTGCAAACAGTTCCGTCACATTCGGGCAATACACCAGCTTTATGATAATATATTTAAACGAAAAAGGTCAAAAAAACATTTTTGGAAAAAAAAAAAAATAAAATTTTTTGTATTTTTTTACGAATACTAAAAATTCGATAGTGCTTTTGTATTTCAGCCAATTGAAGTAAATGATAGCTTGTTGAACGCAAAATTTAACAGGATTTTTATTTTTATTTTTATTTGTATTTTTATTTTTATTTTTATTTTTATTTTTATTTTTATTTTTGTTTTTGTTTTTGTTTTTGTTTTTGTTTTTGTTTTTGTTTTTGGTTTTGTTTTTGTTTTTGTTTTTGTTTTTGTTTTTGTTTTTGTTTTTGTTTTTGTTTTTGTTTTTGTTTTTGTTTTTGTTTTTGTTTTTGTTTTTGTTTTTGTTTTTGTTTTTGTTTTTGTTTTTGTTTTTGTTTTTGTTTTTGTTTTTGTTTTTGTTTTTGTTTTTGTTTTTGTTTTTGTTTTTGTTTTTGTTTTTGTTTTTGTTTTTGTTTTTGTTTTTGTTTTTGTTTTTGTTTTTGTTTTTGTTTTTGTTTTTGTTTTTGTTTTTGTTTTTGTTTTTGTTTTTGTTTTTGTTTTTGTTTTTGTTTTTGTTTTTGTTTTTGTTTTTGTTTTTGTTTTTGTTTTTGTTTTTGTTTTTGTTTTTGTTTTTGTTTTTGTTTTTGTTTTTGTTTTTGTTTTTGTTTTTGTTTTTGGTTTTGGTTTTGGTTTTGTTTTTGTTTTTGGTTTTTGTTTTTGTTTTTGTTTTTGTTTTTGTTTTTGTTTTTGTTTTTGTTTTTGTTTTTGTTTTTGTTTTTGTTTTTGTTTTTGTTTTTGTTTTTGTTTTTGTTTTTGTTTTTGTTTTTGTTTTTGTTTTTGTTTTTGTTTTTGTTTTTGTTTTTGTTTTTGTTTTTGTTTTTGTTTTTGTTTTTGTTTTTGTTTTTGTTTTTGTTTTTGTTTTTGTTTTTGTTTTTGTTTTTGTTTTTGTTTTTGTTTTTGTTTTTGTTTTTGTTTTTGTTTTTGTTTTTGTTTTTGTTTTTGTTTTTGTTTTTGTTTTTGTTTTTGTTTTTGTTTTTGTTTTTTTTTTTGTTTTTATTTTTATATATATTTGTATTTATATTTACATTTTGATTTTTATTTTTATTTTTATTTTGATTTTTAGTTTTATTTGTATTTTTACTTTTAGTTTTTAAATATACCTACTATATAATTTTTTTAGTTTTATTTTAGTTTTTATGTTTATTGCAATTATATCCAATAAATTATGCTATATGCAATAAATTCATGCAACATCATAAATATCCGTTACATTAAGCGTTTTCCTTAGGGACATCATACATTTTTTTACTTCTTTTCTTTTATCATGTGGTTGAAGATCTTACCTCCACTGGCGTTCCATAAAATTTACCGTAGCGCCAAAAGTCACGGAATTATGATTCCATTCAACATTATTGAATTTTAATGCATTTTTACTGAGTAATAATTACATGCAACGAGGTTTCGTAATTGTTGCAATTCAATCTTGGATTGACGCTCTCTCTGCAGCATAATGACGTCATAAACTTTTGGTATATTTTTTGCAGTGAAGGCAAAGAACTAGCTATCCTAATTGAGGTATACAATTTTTACTTTAGTATCTACACATACCAACCATTAATTCTACTTAACAAATTATAGTTTCCTTGCTAAGTAGTGCCCTCTGCGTTCCGACGACATTTTTTATTTTGTTCATAAGTTCAAAGAATTAACCATTACTTTTCTCTTAGCACCGATAATCAGCGAGTAACAATTCAATGATACGCCGTTGAAGTTTAGAAAAAAAGAAAAATACCTTTTCCAACTTTTTAAGAAAATTGAAAAATACCTTTCCCAACTTTTTTAGAAAATTGCTGGTAAAACGTAAAGTTTTTACGGCAAAATCTAGAAAATTTACTCATTTAGACCTGATTTTCAGACAACTCTTAGAAAAAAGTATTCTCGAGCTGATCTGGAAAGCTAGTGCTAGCTTTATCTGAAATCAGAAAACCAAATATTTCCTTTTAGGCAATGAGTATAGCTGCTGATTGAATAGACGCTTACAAAAAAGTCGATTGAATGGCAGAGTTGTTTGCAAACAGGGAAAAAAAATTTTTTTTTTCTCAAAATTTTGTAAATAAGTTGCGATCAAAGAAAAAAATCTGCATTCAATAAATAGTCAATTGTATTTAGAAGAATTGTGAAAGATTTCAGTAAGATCAAAGCTGAGAAATCGTGTTCAACAACGTCAAAAATAGTATATAACTCGATATAATCGGCTCCAGATAAACCTGCACCCATACGGTCAAGCCTAATAACCGGAATTTCGAAAGACACTCCCTTCCCAGAGTATTATTAGTCTGGTCAACTTGAAACTTTGAAGAAAACATTTTGAACGTATTTTTTTTTATTATGCGATAAAGAAACGAAAAAAAATTGTGTTATAAAATTGTGGCATATTTTTGGTTTTTCAAAACCCATGCAACAACGCCTTAAATACATCTCTTCTCAAAATCGTAACTCTTCACAAAAGTGTAGTTATCACAGGTTTTGTGAGAAAATTTTTATTATTAGTACTTTTTTATAAATTGAGTTATAAATTGAGTAAAAGTTGAGATTTTGTTGGGAAAATATTCTGTGATTTTTAGAAATGCTATAAAGCAGTTTAAAATAAAAAGTATCAGCAAGAGGCGTAGGATTGCAAACGCCTATTATTTTACAACAAGTATGCAGTTTTGAAAAATATTGTACTCTACAGATTATTTCAATGTATTTACTTTATGGCTCAATAAAAGTTTTACAGAGGTTTGAACATTTTTTTTATTAAATTTAAAAAACAAATTACACACCTCTTGTTGATACATAGACTATGACACACCTCTTGCTGATACACAGGTTTTAACTTGAAAATCACATGAACTAAAAGATATTTTTTACAATTTCATTGATTTTTTCTTTAAATTTTTTTTTTAAAAGCCTGAACCAAAAAGTTTTCAGCTTTGAGCTTTTTTTATAATAATAAACATGAACATTGAATTAAAAAAAAAAAAAAAAAACAAAAAACAAACAAAAATTCGCGAGATAAATGCTTCGATTAGCTTTTTTATATATACATATATATATAAATATTTAAATTAATTATTAAATTTGTAATGTAGTATTTAATATGTATGATATATTTATGCAGATTTTATGTCAGCCTTAATGCAAAGTGTATCAAAATTTATTTCAAATAAATTATTTACTAACCAATTAAATGTTATTAATTAGCCAAGAAAAAATTGGAATAAAACAATGAAAAACAAAAAAAAACAATTTATATACATACATACATACATACATATATATCACACGTATATTTGCTGTTTGTAGAATTGAATGTAATGAATAGAGGGAATATAAGAAAATACATGCTAAACATATACAGTCTATTATATATGCCCTATAAACGTATACAACTACTTATAAATATGTATGTAGATGTATTAACGATGTCAGTATGTGCCAGTGTTGTTTCAGTTGCTATAAATTAAAAAAAAAACAAAAGAAAAACGAAAATAAAACATAAATCACTTCATACATGCAAACATACATAGCTACATACATGAAATCACACACACACAAACACATATACTTGTTATAACTTTACAGTCAAGCCTTGTTATGTTGAATATTTGAGTTGAAAATATATGAAATTATTTATATAATAAAAAAAAACATTATTAAAAATTCAAGATTAAAAAACAAAAACATAAAATAAAAAAGATTTAAAAAAACTATTTAACAGAAATTAAGCTAAAACCGCTTAAAGTCAAACTTAGTTAGTACTTAAAAAATTAATTTAACAAACACAGAAATGTTAAAATTTCGTGTAATATTTAAGCAAATATTTAAAAAAAAAAAAAAAACTAAATTTAAAATGCACCCAAATTCTTTATATACGAAAGAAAAATAGAAAAGTATTATAAAATTTATATAAAATAATAAATATTTAATAAATAAAAAACTCACAAAATCTACTCTTTGTCAAAATCTTCAACATGCATAGTTTTTCTAGACTAAATAAACAGCAAGTTCTTAAAAGAATGGGCGCTCAAATGAAATTTTGAAGTAAGCAACATTTAAGCACAAACATGAAGCGGCATTAAAAAACAAAATTATGAAAATAATTTGCTTTGTCAACAAAGTCAACAACAATTTGTATGCGTCATTTGCTCCATTTTTACATGAAATTATTCCAAATCTAAATGAATTAACTATAAACTCATAAAATCAAGTAGTTAAGCGTAAAATATGTAAGTAAGAGGCATATTAAGTGATTCAAAGATTTTGTAGCAAAAGTATTTCGAATAATTTTGAAAAAAACATTAAAAAAAAATTGAAATTTTAAAATTTAACTTAAAGTTTCATACGCAAAAAATTAAAAAAAAAAACCAAATCCATTCAAAGTTAAATAAGTTGCTTACAATTTTATAACTACACTAAGTGAGTGCATGTGTGTCAACAGTAAAAAACAAAAACAAACACAAGCACACACAAACATATAAACACAAACACACACACACACACACACACAAAACACACACACACACATACCACACACAGATATAGCATGCCTAAGAAAAATGAATTAAATGTAACAAATAGTTAAAAATAAGATGAACATAAAATTAAACGCAGCACTTCACGCATGCGCAGCAGCTAATAACGAATTATAAACATTATTTATTATATAAAATTTATATTAAAACCAAACAACTGCTATTAGGAAAAATAAAAAATAAAAAAAAAAAATAAAAATCTTTGCTTAGAGCAAAAACATCCAAGCAGTCCATCTGCTATTGTTTACACGCTGCTCATAAGTCATTGAAAGTGAGCTACATCGGAGAGAAAACTACGTCAACAACCAATAACAACAAAGAACAACAACAACAAAAACAACAACTAAGAGACATAAGCATAAAAACAATGATTTATGTAATGCATAAACTGATAATAATAAAAATTCAAAAATAATAAAACAAAAATATTTCAAAATTTTCCAAAGCGTTTTATTTGCGTTTAAGAAGTCTGCTGCGAGGTAAGACGAAGGTAAGCTTTGTTAATAATACACATAAATTCTTAGCCAAAATCATTACTTACCGTGAGGTTTGTGACAGCCCATTGACAGATCCATAGAAAGATTCAGAGGCGAAACGGATATTTAACATTTATTTTTTACAGACTTACAGACCTATTCTGGCTGTCAATTTACAAGAAATAATTTGTCAAAATTTTGTCAACCTGACTTGTAAAACCTATTCAGGTGAACACTTGACAAATGAAAAGCCTTATTTATTCACCACAGGAAGGTGAAAAGCATGTTGTCAGAAACCAGCTGTTAAGTGTTGCACTTTTATTGAAAAAACTACCTCAATTTTGTTAAGTTACTTTTTTAAAATGAAAATGTGAATTTATCGTTGAGAATTTGTTAGTTCTTTTTATATTATATATTTAAATATTGAAGCCTTTAATTTTTTCTCTTTTCTTTTAGAACGTTATTAGTTCGGTTTAAAGTTATTTCTTAAACATGTGACAACTGTGAGAGTTTAACAGTAACTATAAAAAATATATACTAAAAATATGACATTTTTATTAAAATAATTAAAGACTGTCACAGTTACGCATTTTTTTCTTTAAAATAAGTTTATTGAAAAAAAAAACTTAGAAAAAACTAAAATCGTCATTTTTTTAAAACTATCAAGAAATTTAGTAAAAATTTTAACAAGTATAATAAAGGTAATCAAACTACCTTTTCAATGATACCAGCTGCGATGAAATATTTATGTTCAAAACTTTCAGAGCACACTTTTAAGATGGAACTTTTAACCACTATATTTTCTAAATCAAAAGAGAACTACACTTTTTCTTTTCATAATCTTTTTAAACGCTTCAATGTTTTTAAAACACTTGAAAATATTTAAAGAAACAAATATATAAAAATTTCATTTTGCACTTGAATTATCCCCCACAACATATTTGATCGATTCTGTTTATAAGAGGCAACCCTTTGTTTTGACAGTGTTTAAATTATTTCAAGAAAATGGACGAAATCATTTTTATTTTTATTCTTCTTTATTTTTATTTTCTTTCTTTAGTTATTATTGTTTTATTAATATGTATTAAATATTATTATAAAATTATAATCATTTATTTGATTTGGCTAGCAAAATATGAGCGAACAAACTAGCAGCAGCTGGATATCTAAATACAAAATTCACTGTCAACACCTTTTTTGCTATTGACAACTGTGTCAAGAAAAGAGCTTTTAGAATTGAACGAGAATAGGAAATATTGACAATTTTCAATATATTTACTATTGCAAATATGTTGAACTTTGTCAACTCACCGGAATAGGTCTGTTAATCATATTTTATGTCGATATGTTAACATTGAATAACTTTAACATTTATCAGCGGATTGACTTGAGTGGACAGTTTTTTGAAATGTCAATTCAGTGCAATTTTCACCAGAGATAAAGAGATGAGAAACTTCGCTGTTCATTATGTCAACACCAAGTTTGTACACTGAACCAAAGAACTAAGATATAAGGAAGCGCTGTTGTTCCTCATAAATGAAATACTCATCATAGTTGTGTTGGTTCACACAAATACAGAAACATTTACTAAGGGCAGCATTTGGATGTTGCGCAAAAAAGGGCCACACATTTTTTCAAAACATATGGACTATCTTGGATTAATATAAATCTCTTACTTATTTGGATAGGGCGCCAAGATAGTCAAAAATGTCAATCAGGCAAATTAATATTATTAAGAACTTCTATATTCTTTCTTTTACGATAAATCACTATATATTTCCTAAGTACTGTTTTCTACAAAAAATGAGTATAGCTTGGAGACAATAGTTACTTATAGTAACGATTATAATTTCCCATTTCATAAACTGGTAAAATTTCGAGGCTATGTTAAAGGACTTTAGACATCTTAATAATTTGCCCTGTAAATGGGTTTTTTCATGGCTACGCACGTAATAGTCGTACATCTGAAATATGAAGAAAAACATATAAAAACTCAATTTTTTTTCTTTGTTTTGAATTATGGATAGCACTTTAGTAGCAATAAATTCAGTGTATAAACTACAAGCTGTGGAAAGTATGGCGATAAAATATTAGGCAACAAAAAGGGCTACGTGGCGTTACAGAAAATAGAAATAGTTTTTGTCAGCATCTAAAAAAAGTAAAAATCTGTGAATAGCGCAAATACATTCTGCGAATATTATGTATTCATACTAAAAAAATCCATAGAAATAAAACTATAAATAAATCAATAAATTTTATAAATAAACATATACGAATGCGATGCATCCAGAAAACAAGGGCGCCCTTCAAACCTTCACCTTCCAAAACTGAATGCGCCCATGATATTGTGCTTGTGTTTTGACAGTTATTATATCGAGATCTCGAGATTTGTTTACTTGTGTGAGAGGTTGTGTGGTTTTCCTCTCGTTGCTGTTCTGCTTGTTGATTTTTTTTTATATGCAATAATAAATTGCAGACTAAACGGCTGTAGCAATTTTGTTGGCATTTAGTATAAAGATTCTCCTGACTCAAGATTAAAAGATAGGCTATGAGAAGTTTCAAAAACTTTCGAAATAGGGCGCTTCAAGTAATAAAATATATATGACTCCATAGTGCCTGATCGACTGGACCGATTTTAAAGAAACTTTGTATTAAAAACGAAACCAAATGAAGCTGAACCGAAGACTCACGACCAAGCACGGAGATGAACGAAGGAAAACGAAGATGAACCGAAAGCTAAATCCTAAAAACGAAGCCAAACTTGACCGAAAATTAAATTCGCTGTAACTTGTTTTCCTACGAATGAAATCAAAAAGTTTTTTCACAAAAGTTTAATGATTTTTTACGAACTTTTATTTTCTTAAAAACAAAAATGAAATTTTTGGGGTTACTGAGGAAATAAGACGAAAAGTTGAAATATCTGGTCAAAGATGGAATCATAGGTAAAAATGATGTTAAAACGAATTATAGTCCTTGTTGAGATCTATCCAACGACATACATTTTTTTATTATCGGATAAAAACTGATGAAGTTATACAAAAAAGACCATTTGGGGCAGATTTCGGGTCCACCTAAAAAAAAAAATTTGTATGCTACTTAAATCCCCTTAACATAAGCTTTCAAATGAGGGGCGGTCTTTTGAAATATTTTTTTTTCCATATGTGGTGACCCACCTTAGTGTGCATAGTGACAAACGTGTTTATTCGAAATTTTTGAAGTTTTTTTTTTGTGTATTATTTTTAAAAAATTACAAAAAAGGACGACGGAACCTTCTTGTTCAGGAATTTAAGTAATACAAAATTAAATTTTTTTGATGAAATAGTATTTATATGGGTCAATTGCAAAAAAAAAACGTACACGAAGAGGTTTTCATGTTTTGTTTCTTAAGTTTTTTAAATTTTCCCGTTAGAGTAGCCAAATTAAGTGAAAATTTAAGGAGAATTCGAAGTTGTTTTTAGGCCCTGGAAAAAATTATTTTTTTTATGGTTTTATACGATTTTGGTATTGAACGTCACACAGCAGATATACGTGAAAAATCACTAAAAATTTGAAAAATGTTGTATGTGAAAGCTTACTGTGATGTTTGTTAAGTTATTTAATAAGTTAAATCAGCTTTTGCAAAAATCGCCCTTTCATTTATAGAAATAATAATTTTTTACCAAAAGTACCAACATATTTTTCAATTTTTACGAGAAAAAAATTAAAATTTTTCTCCAAAAAGACATCAACATAGAGGTTATTTTCAAAGTAGTAGACTTGCAGCAATAAATAATAAAAAACTGTTAAATAATAAGCAATTTCCGAAAAAACAACAGAGTGACGTTCAATACATTTTGTGACGTTCAATACATTTTGTTGCGCTTAACCAAATAATTTAAATCAAATTAGGAGTTTAACAAAAAACAGATTTATTCTTTTACAAAAAAAAAGTAAATAGGTATAAAGTATATAATTCAGCTATACATATAATTTTCATCCCATTTTTTTTTCTTTATTTTTTTACAAAAAATTAAAAAAATCAATAGCTAGTTGAATTTGTATTGAAAATGTATTAAGACTTCACGTTTTACAATATAACTTTTGAATCCTTTAAAACCACATCTTCATTTTATATCATTCGAAAGGTATAACCTAACGTAAAAACGTAAAAAAAAGAAAAATTATAAAAAAGAAAAAATTATGGCACGTATTGCTGGCATGGTATTGAACTTAAGCAAATTAAGGATGAGTCAACTTATTGCAATATTTTCAAAAATTTTGTACTTTTTCTCAAAATAGATGAAATAACTTTTCCAATGATATTATATTACCGGTAATTGGTCTTAAGTTGATTTGAGCTACGTTGTCTCCAAGTAGACCCTATTTTGGCAGCGAACAATTATTCTAAAAATTTATAACTTCGAATTTGGTTTTCAAATCAATAATCCAATGCAAGAAAAATATTTGAGAGAAATCGGAGATGGTCAGTGCAACTGATCACTTCAATGTGAAATGGGAGATATCAGTTAGTAAAAACAAAAAGCAAAAATCAGGTCAAAGTCATACATATGTAGGTACCATTATTTTTGATTTCGTTTATATTCTTCATTTCGTTCCTTATTTAGCTTTATTTTTTTCCGATATTTTCGTGCTCTTTCAGGAGGCATTAACTTTGCTGTTTTACTCTTAAATATGCAAAAACGAAATACAAAATGAATACTTCAGCCGGTGGTGTGACATATCTTAAAAGTGACGTTCAATACATTTGCCACTTATTACTTTTTTTTTCTTAGGAATTTTATTTTGCAAATATACGAAAACAAAGAAATTAATCAAAACATATGAAACAATGATTTTAAACTTGGATTTTTTTGATTTACTATTTTTGCTTTAATAAAACTCCGCGTAACGTTCAATACATTTTTACACGTATTTATCATGATGAACTGAGAAAACAAAAAAAAAATTTTACTCTAAAATAAAAATAAATAACTGGTCATTTCAGCCCTTGAAAGAACTTTGACCTAGCTTCTTATGATCAATTGTGTTGTGCGTGTTATTAAGTTTGTACAACTCCGAACGGTGATGAACGGAATGTTCTTATTCTCAAGAGGCTTTACATGGCATTTTGATTACTCTCTAAGGTTTGCCATTGTCTGCAGAGAGGTGGCGGCCGTACGGAAATATCATTTTAATTCAAACAATTTTCTGTCGCTGCTGGATTCGAACCTGGGTCTCCAGGTTCGTTGACATAGAGGCCACGCACTTTAACCAACTACGCCACGGATCTTTAATAAATAATAAATAAATAACTGGCCATTTCAGCCCTTGAAAGGACTTTGACCTAGCTTCTTATGATCAATTGTGTTGTGCGTGTTATTAAGTTTGTACACAATTGACCGAGAAATGGACCTACATGCTTAACGCCGACTCCGAACGGCGATGAACGGAATGTTCTTATTCTCAAGAAGCTTTACATGGCATTTTTATTACTCTCTGAGGTTTGCCATTGTCTGCAGAGAGGTGGCGTCCGTACAGAAAAATAATTTTAATTCAAATAATTTTCTGTCGCTGCTGGGATTCGAACCTGGGTCTCCAAAGTTCGTTGACATAGCGGCCACGCACTTTAACCAACTACGCCACGGATCTTTACCAGACTTAAATTAAAACTAACGAAGCGTAAAAAAAAGTGACATTCAATACAATGCGCGGGGACTAAATGTAAATCGAAAGCCAAATTCGCGATGACAATCTTTTGATAATAACAACAAAATAAAACATAAGAAATTAATGCTATCATTACAAAACAGTTATTATTTTGTAACGAACCCTCTGTTCGGTTACCTAAGTGCTGGGGTATACCCAGCGGTTGGTCCAAAGGTTCTTAAAAAAAAAGAGAGATTTGGTTTTAATTTTGAGTAAATTATTTCATTTATTAATTCAAGATTAAAGCTATTCTTAAAATAAACTCCCAGAAGGGTGTTACCGTCTTTGGGTAGTGATTTATATCTATTTTCTAACACCTTGAAGTGTACAACGCTTCTCGGGTATTGCTCCAGATAAACTAAATACGATATTTTCTAACGCCTCGAAGTGTACAACGCTTCTCGGGTATATTTAAGATACGCTAGATACGGTATTTTATAACGCCTCGAAGTGTACAACGCTTCTCGGGTATACTAAACTACTAGTCAAAGGAGACCTTGCGTACAACACACGACTCCGCAGACTGACTTGATTGCGCATGTGCAGCGGCTTTTATGGCTGAATTACAATACTGCGTTAGGTCGGTCGGCCTTTGACAGCTCGACTAGAAACAATGGGTTCTTATGAAGCAACACAAAATATGACCTCATGCATTGCGTCGACCTCATCCCGTAAATATGAATTTGAGGGGGTGACGTACGATCAACGCTATGAGTAGCGACATGCTCAAGCTAGGTCGTGCTTTTGACATTCCATATTAACGCTGGGTTGCATTTTCGTTGAGCAATGCTAAAATGTGGGTATTCTTGGATTCCGATGGAAAACTAAGATTTTCATAGGATTATCGTGGGAATTTATATTTTGATGCGAGTTTTTTTTGAATTGATCAAATTTTTTAAATTAACATGCTGCTTAAGTAGTATAAAAATGATTTTGATGAATTTAGCATGATATTAATATTATTCAATTGTATTTCATATTAAAATTTATGCATTTTTTAGTATATTATAAATAATATTATAAGGGTATTCATGCAAAATGGCAAACTTATATATTGGTCAATTAGATATTTTAATGAGGTTGGTTGAGGACGAATACCCTTAATATCATTGTTTGAATAATATAACACACAAAGGAATGTTGTGGTAAGGTAGATTGGCAAATGCCGTTCACTTTGTTTTTAAAAAGTTGTACCCAAGTACTCACTAATTACAAGTGATTCAGCGAGCATTGTACAAGGGGCGTGGCAGCTTGAATCTGCAATATCGAATAACTTTGGAATTATAGGTCGCACAACATTGGAATTAGGTGTTCGGCCTCGATTTACATGTGCCGTTCCACTGGTAAAATTTTATGGGGGTTGGGAAAGGGTGTGGCACTTTTTCGGCTGCCCAAATTGTGGATATAACTTTCGAACTATTAGTCACACATCAATGAAAGTCGGTAAGAATGTACTATTTAGTCTTGTCCTTTGACTGGTAAAATTGAGTGAGCATTGGACAAGGGGGCATGGCACCGCCCATATAAGTCAAACTTATGGTATCAAATAGCTTTGGAGTTAAATGCCACATAATAATGAAACTTGGTATGGAGCTGCCACTTGGTAATGTCCATCTACTAGAAAACCTTCAGCCATTCTTATTTTTATGAAGAGAACTTCTGAAATGCACTGTCGAATCTTGGCGTTCCAGAAATCGTTATCTACCCTATTTTTTAGAGCATTTCGTACAAGGGCAATCATTATATCATAGAAAAACACGATAAAAGTGCAAGTAAATCTTAAATTTTATACACGAAATGAAAGATTAATTTCCAAGCTTTAATAATATTTTGTCTTTAATCCATAGTAATTTTGATGTTTAAACATCGTTGTTTTTTCGAAGCTACTCTCTGCACTGAAAACATCGTCATTTTATTATCTTGTTTTGTAAATATTTTGAAATGTTTTGACCAATTTTCTTGTTTTTATTTTGTTTTTCTTTTGATTTTTTTTATAATTTTGAATTTTTTTGACATATTATCCAAATTTTTGAAGTATTTTTAATTATTTTTCACAATATTTGTCCTCAAATGAGAGCAAATAATTTTAAAAATGCTTTATGAGCATGGTATAATAATATAAGGTAGTATTGACAGTTGCTTGGGCATCGACCATCTGTCAAAAAAAATGTCTAGAAAGAGAGCGTTCAATTATTTCTTATGTTTTCGCCATTGTTTATGTTTCAGCGCTTGCAAATAACCAAATATTTTCTTACAAAATATTGCCTATTTTATTTAATCAATAGTGAATTATTATTACTACAACGAAGATAACTTGTGAACTTTGTGTTATTAAGTGCAAACATAAGAAAAAATGTTGAAAACGTTCAAATGTAGCAACCTCAGCAGCTGCAGATGCATATGGACGAAATTAAAGAAGTTTCCAATTATTATTAAAACACCACGGCTGGAAAACGTTAAACACATATCACACATAATTTTTTCACAACTTTCATTATTATAAATGTGTATTTAACGCACATATTTTGCGGAATTTATTTATTTTTACATTCGTTTAATTCTTGTTGCACAAACAACAGTTTTTGACAAATGGTCGTTGCCTTGTTGCTGAGAAAATCTATACTTGTCAATGCTACCTGTATAATTGTATCATGCTTTATGAGGGGTTTATTGGATTTATTGGATGTTCAGCCATTTTTAAAAATCCTCTCATTTATAAACAAACATTTTCAATAATTTTTTTTTTACATTTCCTGTTTTTTTTTTATATATTATGAAACAATTTGATGTATTTTTGACATAATTTGTGCTCAGATGAAAACAAAATAAAATTTAAAAATGCTTTATCGAGGGTTTATTGAAGGTTTCCTCCATTTTTAAAATTATCTCATTTATAAAGCATTTAAAAAAGATTTTTAACGCTATTGAACGCTATTATGACACTATCTTTTAATTTTTCATTGATTACAATTATAATTGCATGATTTCGGAAAAAGGGACGTTTTGTGGGATTTTTAGTATAGCTGCTTTTATTGGCATCACCAAAATGATAGACGCACGATCTGTCAACGCAACATTTAGTTTTGCAAAGTTTGAGGTCGTCCGTTTTGACAGCTTATATCGTAAAGTTTTTACAACGGAGACCAAAGTACGGTCAAAGGCCGACCGACCTAACGCAGTATTGTAATTCAGCTATTATACTCTTTTCTTTGTGTTGCTTGTGTTCTTCTTCTTCGTAATGCCTGTTGCCAGACGCATGTTGCAGAGTGCGTGTTGCGGGTTTCATGTTGATGTTGCAGAGTGCGTGTTGCGAGTTTCATGTTGAAGTTGCAGAGTGCGTGTTGCGAGTTTCATGATGATGTTGCAGAGTGCGTGTTGCGGGTTTCATGTTGATGTTGCAGAGTGCGTGTTGCAGGTTTCATGTTGATGTTGCAGAGTGCGTGTTGCGGGTTTCATGTTGATGTTGCCTTGTGTAGCTGCATATGGACATTTCCTGGAAAAGGTCAACCGCTACGAAAATATTAAAGTTGAAGCAAAAAGACTTTTCTGATAAAATTTAGTTAGTTAATGCATTGGATTTTAAGAATATACCTAATTAAATACATATTACCATTTGTAATTTAAGAAAAGTGGTCTGCAAAGAGCATCTTTGCTTTTTTTGGTTTTAGCGTTTTTAATTGACATTTTTCCTTGAGTTATTTCTGAGTCTTACATATCATGTCGATTGCACTCTTCTTATAGACTAAATATACCAACAATAAATATTTAAAAACACCACAGTAGAGATCAAGCAAACTCCGAATAACGGTAAAATTCAAAGATTCTTTGTACTACATTCTTCTGTCCCGTTCGCGACCGAAAATAAGCATTTGTGTTTAGTTCTCCGTGACCGTTGATCGGAATAGTTTGATATTTACAATTCAAAACAAAATAACCGAGATCATTTAAAAAAACCAAACCGAAAACATTTTGATCCATAAATATTTTTTTATTGATTTTTAAAGTGTGTCCCGTTCGCGATCGTAAGTGTTAAATTCATTGATAAACTTAGATATCCATGGAGCTGAAACTGTAATATCTTTTAAAATTAAAATAAAATAATAATTCTTTTATTTTTGTTATCATTGGAATATATCTTGTTTTATTTATTTTTTATACTTATAAATAAAAAATTTTAAACCTAAAAAATGCCTTTGGAATCACTGTCCCGTTCGCGATGTCCCGTTCGCGATTCTAAAAAAAATATTTAAAAAAAATAATAATAAGGATAATTAAAAAAAACAAAATGCTAAATAAAAGCTTTATATCTCTGCTTTAGTTAAAAAATAATCTCCATTTAATAAACTGACAAAATTCGCAGAGTTTTAAACAAAACCACACACCGAAAAAGATTACTTACATTTTTTGTCCCGTTCGCGATCGCAAGTTTATCGAAAATATTTGGAGAACGTTCATATTTTATAATTTTCTTTTTGTTCTCAAAAATTGTTCTACTAACATGCTATTAAATATTTATAAAAAGTTAAAAAAAAATTTGAGTTTTCATATTTTTTTTTCAAGTTGAGTGCGTACGAATGTCCCGTTCGCGATCCTGGAAATACCCATATATGTTGCTAAATAAAATGATTAAGCGACCATTATGTATGGAATTCATTCAATATTCATATTAATATTCATGTTCATAATCATATACATATTCATTTACATATTTATGTTATAATTTTGTGAGGATTAATATCGCCTGCGATATTGCATCCTCACAATTTCTTAAATTTTTGCATTGCTTTCAACTTTTTTTTACGTTTTTCATCAAAAAGTGTAACTGGGGACACATGTTTTTGTATTAAGCGAGTACTAGAGAGCAATATAAAATTTTTCAAAACAAATATGCAAACAATTTTAGGATTCTGAAAAATATACTTTGTCAATAAATATTCTTCGGTGATCACTTTCTCATGTTTTATTTGTTTTTTTCTTTTTGTTTTTACCTAAAAACAGAGTTAAAAGAGCGGGGACAAAGAAAGAGCATTTTGTATGCAATTGACTCATGTATGAAACTTCAATTTGAAGTTGACGTGTCGATATCAGACTGAGGTATGGCAGCACCTAGGAAAACACAAACAAAAAATGTATAAAGAATATGAGTATGTTAATCTAAATATTTGAATACGGCCTTTTTATTATTTATATTGAAAACAAATTTTTCAGCTTTAGGCCAAGCATGTTGACAACAAGACAACATGAAGAACAAAGAAGGCAACAACCAACAACAACAACAACGGCTCTGTATAGAGCAAATCACACAGCTTGACTATACAGACTGTTTCGTTGGCCGCTACACCAACTCATCAGTTGCCTTCAAATCAGTTGCCTTGCCGGAATTTATTAGACAGAGAGAACGCTTAATACTGACTGAGTTCTTATCTACTTCAATGCACCATGGATCAAGGTTAACCTAAATCGTATCATACTTTTAGGCATAGCCTTAACTCATGTGAATCTTCTTCCAGTCAAAGGAGAAGACTAAATAGTACTTTATTATCGAGTTTCATTGATATATGACACGTAGTTCGAAAGTTATACCAAAAATTTGGGCAGACGAAAAAGTGCCACGCTCTTTCTCCAACACCCATAAAATTTTACCAGTCCAACGGCACATGTAAATCGAGACCGAATTCCTAATTCCTATGCTGTGCGACCTATAATTCCAAAATTATTCGATATTGCAAATTTGGATTGTATGGCAGGTGCCACGTCCCCTTGTACAATACTCGCTGTATCACTTGTAATTAGTTTATTTTATTTTTATTTATTGTCAATTCAATTATTGCCTATTTTTGCCTAAAAGGTGGTGACATGGAAAAAGTACTCAATTTTGCAAGAAGTTAATCTACCAAATATGTGAGGGGGTCAGCTAGAGTAGATTGGTAGATGAGTACTTGGGTATAACTTTACAAAAACAAAATGTACGGCATTTGCTAATCTGCCCAACTACCAACTACCCACTTTCCGTTGCAAGAAATGAGGATTCTCTATTTAGATAACTACAGTTGACCAAAATTTTAGTACATGACTGCGAAGTTATGGAATATTATGATCTTCCAATAAGTAATAAATTCTTAGTTTTTTCCATTCTTTAATAGGGCTTTTGTCAGAGGAAATCTTAGAAGCACAACATTAGAAACTAAGCAATATTCGTTTGAGCCATATTATGAAAAATTCCAGACAAAATTCGAGCAGAGATTTAATGAGTTATATGATTGCTAAAACAGATCCAAACAAATAAAACAGAGCCAAAAATAATCGATAATCATGGTGCGATAACGACGGTCATTTACAGTAACGTTACGATCGTTATCTTCGACGAAAAAATATGGTCCAATGACGCCGTCGGCATGCAAACCGCACCAAACATTTATTTTTTGTGGATGAAGTGGTTATTCATGAAGCACATGTGGATTTTCACCCGACCAATAACGCATATTTTGCTTATTGACAAACCCATTGAGCCAAAAATGATCTTCGTCACCGAAGATGATTTTGCAATGAAATTCATTATCTTGGCGCATCATCATTTTGCAGACGTTGTTCGTTCGTGTACTTTACCATGATGAAAAAGTTTGAGTTTACTGAATAAATTGACAGTGACAGGTTGATGATAAGTGCGTTCAGAAATTAAATTCAAAGTTGTCAAGTCCCTATTGAATAACCATACATATTATATTGAAGGCTCAGCTGATACTGGCGATGAAATCTTGTAATGTACTGATGATGAATAAAATAATAAACAATATAATGAAAAAAACTAAATAAGCATACAAAATTTTATTATAATTGGAGCAATTCTTCTATTTATTTTCACAATTTGAATAAGCGCAACGCACTGTGCGACGTCAGCATTTTAATTTTTATTTTTGTCGTAAGGTCAAATAGAAATCATACACTTTTGTTTTTAAACATTGAGCGTAGCTTATACATATACTTACCGAGTAATAATTCAATGTAACGTCGTTGCATTCAGTGTTGCCAGAAATTTTTGGGGAAAAAGGCTAGATGGGCTTTAAAAAAGGGATAGAAAAGGCTAGATGGCTTTAAAAAAAGGGCTAAAAAAAGGCTAGATTTGTTTACATTATTTTTTACTCTGTGAATATACGTACGTATTTATATATTTACGTACTATATGAATATGATATAAAACAGTACCAAAAACAAAACATATTTGAAATTGAGTAAAATTGAATTCGGTCTTTCAAGCTCAAATATATAATAAGTATAAAAACCGTATTTTTTCGAGTTTTTCGGATTTTTCTTGCTTGCACTCGGCTCCTCAAATTCCATTAATCAGACGAAGCCCCATTGCTGGAGCTGGAAGTACTTTCAGTTTCATCACTAGAAGCACATATTTTCTAACTCATTTCTCGAATGAATTTAGAAACTTCATTGAAATATCTAGTAAATGGAAACCAGAATTGCAAAGAATATTCGTTTTTTTCCATTTCCAGCTGAAATAACGTTTCATTTATGAAGTACTGACCAATATATTATTTTTAGAGCACAGGGTTGGACTGGGTCCATACCAGAGATCTGCAACAAGTCAATTGAAAATCAAGTAACTTGAAAAAAATCAAGTTTTGATTTGACTTATAGAAACTTGATATGTTGAAACTTGTACCTACAAGCTACGACTAGCTTCTGAAAAACGAATCATAAGTCGGACTTGATTCTATTTTGTTTCTACCCTAACTTAAATGATAGAAAAAATCAAGCTTTCTACTTTTCAAGTCTAAGCGATTGCGCTACCGTAGAAAGCCCCTGACGAGCATCTACTCATAGTTTTCTATATAAAGTGACGAAATAAATTAACCCCTACGAAGTGGTCGGAGGGAATAAGTCCCCAAGGGAAAAATGTTCCTTTTGCAAAAGTAATGGGCATCGGTCATACATATTAACCCTCTCCGGCCCTACTTAAAGCTCCCCTGTTCAGGTGCAGGAAATAAAAAACCACAAAAAGAACACAAACATTCTTCAATCCAATGCTTTAAAGTTAAACTGTATTCTTAACTCGAGAAACGAAGTTTGCACTACCGACACGAAGTTATTTCCTCGAACTTCGAAAACAGACTTGAAAATAAAGAATTTGTAGGCAGAATAATTACTTTTTCCCTACATTTCAAGTTTCTACATTTCCAAGTTTTCTACATTTGGCAACTTAATTCTTGCTGCCTATGATTCGCGCAGCTTGTTGTTGTGTTCCTATCTCGACTTGCAGGGAGTTGAAAAATTTAAGGAACTTGAAACAACAAATGGATCCATTCATGCAGATGTCTGGTCCATACATCTTAAGCAATATATCAAAAAAGGTTATAAAAGGCTAGAACGAAACAAAAAAAGGCTAAAAAAAAGGCTAGAGGCTAGATGGTATTTTTCGAGGCTAGACGACAGAATAAAAGGCTAGATCTAGCCTCAAAAAGGCTAGACTGGCAACACTGGTTGCATTATTGATTTTGAGCGGCGAAAGTTTTTGTTTAATATTGTTGCGATGGATTAAAGCAGGTTCTTATTGGCGTGTCATATTTTTTACCCTAGCACGAATACTTAGCGAGTAATAATACTTTGTAACAAATTTCCAGTTTCGTTTCTTAAGCAGCTCCCTCCAAGTTCAGCAGACGCCTTTACTTATGTTTTTTTTGTGTCATACATAGCACCTATACATAGTGAGTAACAATTCAATGCAATGCCGATGCATTTTGAAAGAAATGTCTTTTTCAACTTTTTTGGAAAGCTGAGCGAAAACCTCGTTACGTCAAAAGCTTTCGTGACTCTTTTTAGCTCGTAAGAATTTTTAAAAAGAAAACAGAAAATTTTAGTTTGGTTTTCTTTTCTTTTCTCAAGAAAAAGAAACATTTATTTATTTACATATATGTATATGTATACTCGTACATATATGTGTATATATACATATATATATATTCTCTGTTGGTTCTCGCTTGCTTTTCTATTGTGAATAATTAAGTTATTAATTCATAGGGTAAAGGTGGCCTTAAACACATAATTTTAAGTTTTTTTTTTAAATATTTATTGCATTCAGAGCAGAAAAACTTGTTCTCAAACACATGAAAACGTATAATTTTGTTTATTTTCCATATATTAAGTAGAAATAAATACTTATTTCCTCTTATTGAATATATATGTATAATAATATTTAACTATTTTCTTGTATAGTTAAAATATTATTTTAAGCGTATAGAGTTGAGTTTATTTATTAGTTGTAATAAATAATTGATTTAAGTCTTTATATTTATGTTTTGTTCATACAAATATACATATAAATTTATGCATATATAAATGTTTTTATTATGGGAATGTTTAAGTTTTAACATGTATGAGCTTAAAAATGTGTTGTTTTTTTTTTTGTTGTAATTTATTTTTAATATTGATTGTTATTAAATTATTGCAGAGTTGTTCATGTGTTTTTTTTTATTGTATTTAATAGTTTATTTTTTTAAGTTTAGTTAAGTTCTTGCAAGATCAGCTATCAAACATGCACAGAATGTAGTGAACATGTTAACACATTTACGCACATTTTTGCACATTTTTGCAGATTTTTACAGATTTTTACACATTTTTGCACATTTTTGAACATTTATGCACATTTGCTTACATTTGTGCACATTTTTGCCATAACTTACCCTTTAGTTAACATTTTATTGAATTATTTATTGTTATGCATTTATTTTTTTTTTATTTTTTTATTTGTGTTTAAAGTTTAGTTAGAGACTGCAAAAATATCACAGTTTTTGCTAATAATTTAGCAGTCTTAAAGATAAAGTGTTTAACTTAAAAAGGTCTCTTAAACTTGCAACTATTCATAAACTATTCGCCGAAGAGCTAATTTATATGTAGAGTGTATAGTACAACAAAAGTGTTAAGAATATGACACGCGAATGCAAGTTATAATTCATGGTTTGTTAAAAAAAACATACATAAATTTGTTCTATTAAACGAAATTCATTAAATTAATATTAAGTTTAAAACTAATGTCAACATTAAATTTAAATTGCTAGAATTTTATTCGTTTTATTTTCATTCATTGTTATTGCTATTTAATGAAATTGTTTTAATATATCGAGAACAATTAAATATTAATGCATTTTTTTCTTAGTTTTTCTTATACTTAACAAAATTAACACTCATAATTAAATTGCAGAATATTTCGAAAAGTCCTTTGATTTTAGTTTTTTTGTTTTTCTTGTATTTGCTTGTTTCATAATAAATTTAAGCTGCTCTGGCTTATTTACAACATTTTTGATAAGTTTTGTTTTCAAGTTATAAAGTTCGTTATATACTTATAATAAAATATGTTTGTCTTTTTTAAGCGTATTTTATCTCGTATATTTTTTCAGTGTGTAAAAAATGTTTTTCGGAATCAACTCGATTACCGTAGGGATACACAGTGGTTTTTGTTTAAAAAAAAAGAAAGGAACTCAAAATTAATATTTTAAAAATGGCGTCAATTATGATGGAGATGAATACGAATATGTTTTGGGCATAAATTTTTTTAAGGCTACAATAAAACTTCTATAGCAAAAAATATTAATTGCAATAAACCAAAATTGTTAAATGAACCCTTATGAACCTTATGGGTGGAGTCGATTTAATGGATGGCCTTATGGACCGTTACCATGTTCAAGCAAAGACATGAGATGCTATTACAAGGCTTTTTTACCATTTCATTGATATGGCATATTGATACGTGCGTTGCAACATCGAATACTTCCCAATCTAATCTGGATAGGTATTGAAAGCGGCAAATTTTTAATGTTTTCATCAATCCACGGGTTTTCTTCAACACGAACACTCAACACCTCTTTTAGTTTTCATTGAACAAATTCATTAAAAAGGTTGGAAATGTTGTTTTGTAGAAAGTTAACTTGTTCGTCAACATCTGTCATGTGATGGATCTGCGACCAGTCAATTTCAAGGGCTGCATCGTAGAGCAATGTGTAATTTAAGCTTTTAAAGTCGCGGAAGCTAAATGATTCTTCTGTAAGTGTCAGGCAAAAATTGTATTTAAGTAGAATTAAATCATGTTTGGAAAAAGCAGGTGCAGAGAGTTGATCATACAATACGAGTAGAAAAAGCTGTCGATTGCTAACTAGAAATAAATCTAAAAGAGTACTGCTTGTTTTTGTGAAGTGAGTTAGATACAAAGAATTGAAGTCCGTTTGAAGTCCGGCAGCCATCATCTCATTCAGAAGGGTGCTTTCAACAAAAATATTGCTATTAAAGTCTACTGTGATAATTATATTGATGTAGGAAAGATGTACATTGCCAGATTGATTAGATTATGACAGATACATAATCCCTTCCGGCTCGCATTTAAAATATAAATCATCTCTAAGCAATTCCATTGACGACAGAGTTACAAGTATTTAGAACCATTAACAAATTTGGAGTAAAAAACAAAATAGGGTGCTTAATCAGTAACTCAATCAGGGATTTTAAGAGGATGAACTACAACAAGTCTTAATTGATCATAGTTAAAAACTGAAAAAGAAAACTGCTACGCGCGTTTATCAAACAATATAAAAATAAAAAAGAGATATCTGTTGCTAATCAAAAAAACATTTCAATACAAATGAAAATTTAAAAAAATATAAATAGAATAGTGCGATAACTATAAATAGAAATTTGAAAAAGCAATAGAATAAGAATAATAATAATAGAATGCTTAGTATACTCGAAAACAGGTGCGTTGATTTTTGGAAAGTGATGCAATTAACATTATGGTTAGAGGAACAGAGTTGTCACAAGTTGAGAAGGACGTTATTATTGGTCTAGCCAATGAAAATGTTCCTAATCGTAGGAAAGCGTATAAAATACACTTTAATGAAAGCTTGGTGCGCCGCTTTTTGAAAAAATATCGGGAAACTGGTCAATTGGAGAGAAAAAAATGACATATACGGAAGCAGTGCACAAACTCAAGGGAAAACCGGATTATATTAGAAACATGTCATTCAGATCACTTAAAAAAATCCAGGTAATATTAGATCAGAGGTTAAGCAATCACATCAAATTAATATATCTACACAAACTGCCCAATATCGGCTGCAGCATATGGCTATATTGGTCAAAAAACCTGAAAAAATCCACTTTTAACAAAAAAAAAAAAAAAATGAAGGAAAAACAACTTGACTGGTTTAAAAACAAAAAAAAAAAAAAAAAAAAATTAGACTGAATCTGACTGGTCAAGAGTCATATTTTCAGATGAATCTAAATTCAACCTCATACAAGGTGGGGCAAAAGTAATCACACTTTTGGAACACCCTATAACTTTTGCAAATGGCGTCAAATGTCAATTCGGTTTTGACATTGCCTCAAAAGCACAAAAAGTTTGAGGCACATGAAAATGAGTTCTTGTGGAGTTATGAGCGGGTAGTCGTGCCCCAACATTTAAAGCTTCTGTGTCATTGCTGTGTTTGTATTTGATTTGTTGTTGCATTTTGTGTTGCTACATAAGCCTTTGCTCTCAACGCTCCCAGAGCGCTCTCTGCCCATAGCTGGTTATGAGTGCAGAATAATAATAGTAATCATGATAATAATAATGATAATGATAATGATAATGATAATGATAATGATAATGATAATGATAATGATAATGATAATGATAATGATAATGATAATGATAATGATAATGCTAATGATAATGATAATGATAATGATAATGATAATGATAATGATACTGATAATGATAATGATAATGATAATTATAGTGATAATGATAATGATAATGATAAAGATAATGAAAATGATAATGATAATGATAATGATAGTGATAATGTTAATGATAATCACAATGATACTGATAATGATAATGATAATCATAATGATAGTGATAATGATAATGATTATAATAATGATAATTTAACACAATTCTTGCTTAATACCTTCGCTACAATTTTTGTCAGTGCAAAGAGCGAGAGAGCTACTAACAAAAGCACAAAAGTTGAAAATTGTGGTAGTATGCGTCTGAACACCACCCAGTTTTAAAAATCGTAAGGTGCTTACTTAATAATTCATGTCACTCTAAAGAAGGTGGAAACAGAATCATGCAAAATTAAGTATGTTGTTTGTTAGATTTAGAGCACCTTACGTCTTTACTTTTAATTTCAAATACAAAAAGAATGCGCATTTGAGCCGAGCGTCTGTTCGTGTGATCATTGTTTTTTTTCCCCCCCTTTTTTATAATTTAGCTATTTTCTACCATCCTCGTTTGTAACGTAACTAATAAACGAAAAACCAATAGAAATCAAGCGCGATCCGTAGCCTTACCCTCACCTTATTTTTTGAGTGAAAACGTAAGCAGTGCTTACATTTTCCATCATGGGGAAGGCTGAAATAGATTATGTGCTCGTTATATATGTATAATGCACCTTACGTGTACCTTACGTATTCCTTCATATATCCAGCTTACAAATTAAAGTACATTAGCATGGAAACCCGAACGATTCCGACCGTAGGGAGTACATTCCCTGCACTTTATTTTAGTTAAGGAATACTAAGTACGTATGATGCTTTTTACACTTTACAAAAGGAAGCTTACTAGAGGCGGCCAAGCTTTTGTAAAAGTAATGGGGATTCGTAAGGGACGTTTGCATGCCCCACGGAGGAAAAGTAAGTATGCTATAATGCATTATAGAAGGATGGTTTTTCTGCTGGGCATTGCTTTAGACTAGGGGTGGGCAAAGTTACACGTATGGACATTTTGCCCTCATTGCGCTCAGAGCAGTTCATAATCAATGTTGCATGCCATTTATATAAAAAAAGGGCGTTTTATAATTTTACTACTTAATATTTTGAATTTAATGAATGTTTATATCTCGATAACGTTTTGTGTCCAACACTTGATTTTAAGTAGTTACGCGTAAAATAAAAGTATAAATTTATTATGGTGATTCAGTTCTAAAAAAATATTAGTTAAAAATATGTTCGGAGGTAGATGTAGAAATATAATGGTTGTATGCTCTTGCGAAACCCTTATAAATATGACAAGAAGTGGTTTTTGCAAAGCGATTTTATAGCTGCTGCTAGTAATTTAAAAAAAACTCCCTCTTAATAAGCAATCCTCTTGATATCCTAGATATGCAACACTTACTTTTCTCAACAGCATGCTCTCGCTCTTACGGTTTCTATAAAGCACACTGAAAACAAAGTAGTGCTAAAGTGGTTTTTGTAGAAATCTTATAGGTATTAGAAATTTTTTTCTTTGCTCTGATTTATACTGCGAAATGAAATAAATGTGTAGTGGACGGATTATAAAAATTAAACACACTGACAGGTGGATAAAGTGAAATACAGACAAGCAAACGGACATGTAAAAAGCTGAAAAATATCCGTTTTAAGTTTTGGTTTGTATATCTCGGGTAAAAGAGCACAAAATTGTATAATGGGACGGCGATGGGTTCATGGGGAAATGATAAATGAAAAAAAAAAACCAAAAAATTTCATACAATGTTAGATTTGATTTTTTGAAACAAAAAAATTGTTATAGATCTTGAATGATTTTAACAAAAAATAAAAAAAAAATTAAATCTGACTTCAGGGTTTATGATTTATAAATAGTCGTATTTAAAAAAAAAAAAAAAAATTGATAAACAAAAAACTACTGCAATGAAAAAATTATACAGTTTGATGCAGAATCATCAAACATTTTGCATGCATGAAATTTTGTACAGTGTACAATTTTTCGTCATCTATTCAAGGAACAGGCCAGCGCAGATGTTGCCTGCTTGACGTTCACTTGAACACTGAAGCTTTGATCGTTCTGTACGTGAGATGAATACATATTTTTCTGCACTAACTCAAACTCAAAAGCGCTCTTGTGATTACATATTGTGAGAGGATTACAGAGAGGATTTTCCATTCCGCAATCCGATTCACCCCAAATTCATCCTGCAATTGATTTCGCACGCTGCTTGCCCGCTGCTTACACGCAGTCGCAGCTTGTGCAAGAATTGTGCCCACCCCAACTTTAGACCATGGAAAACGCCGCACATTCAATGGTTTGGTGTTGGAAATCCATGAACAAGATCATGATTTCTCAAACAAAATTATTCTGAGTAATGAGGCTCATTTTCATCTTTCTAGGTACGTAAATAAGCAAAACTGTCGCAAATGAGGCTCCAAAAACCCAAGAGAAATAGTAGAATAACCCTCACCATCCATAACGAGTGACAGTTTGGTGCGTTTTTTTGAGAGGCGGTATCATTGTGCCATATTTTTTTGAAAATGATGTTGGTTCGAGCGTTTCAGTGAGCGTTACCGAACGATGTTGACTGCCTTTTTTTGGCCTGAAATTGAACGGACGGTACCACATGATATACAGCTGGTGAAACAATGGCTCAATTGCGTGAAAAATTTCCTGTACCTGTGATTTCTCGAAATGGAGACTTTGATTGGCCGCCAAGGTCGTGCGACTTAACAGCATTAGACTTTTCTATATTATATACTATACATAAAATGGTTATTTATAGAATGAGTTAATATCACACCAAAAATTTTTAATCATTAACATAAAAAAAACTTAACAGGCTTGAATGAAATGCAACTCAAAGTTAAATATTATCAAGCAAAATCGTTGCGTTTAAAAGCAACTCAACTAAACTGTTTAATCAGTTTATTTCTATGGCATCTTAAAGCATGCGAGAAACTTAAAGCTAAGCATAAAATATAATTCCATAAGTTTTGAAAAACGTCTGGGCTCAACTGTGTATAAGACGTTTTACGAAAGTTATTAAAATTTTCAACTATTTACTGTTTTTTTTTTTGTTTGAGAGCGTAACAACTAACTTAATTGCTAAATATTTATAAGGAATAAGGAATTTCAAAGAGAAGAATTAAAATTTAATAAATATTGTATAAATAATAATTTCAAAATTTTCACAATACGGGAGACACTGTGTACTGTGAAAATTTTGAATTTGTACATTTTCACATATAATGCTTACTTAGTATGTAAGTAAGTCAACACTTAAGTGGGGGGAGGAGGGGGGGGGGATGGTTGATTTGAAAACTTAATTACACAACGGCAATTATAGGCGCATACAAGCAACAAACTTAGCAAACTTAATTGTATTTAATTTTAAATATGCAGCTGTTTTAAGAATTATTCATAAAATTCAGCATATTTTAAAGGTACTACTTAAGGTTAAAATATTAATTTGGTTTTTATTTTTTTCATAGAAAATTTTTATACGTTTTGCACTTAAATGCAAGGGTATAAATATTTGAGTGACAAGTTTTCGAAAAAATTACATGAAAAATTTAGCAGACTTCTTTTTGATAATTCAATAATTATGGGTTATCTTCTAGAGTGTTTTTTATATAATTTTAAATTTTAGTTTGTATAACATTTTAGTTTGGGAGTAAAATTTTATTTTGATTTTTTTTTGGTTTTTTCTTATTTCTTTTAGTTAAATAGTAAATTTATCTTAAATTGTTTTTGTTAGGGTCATTAAAATTAAATTGCTTATAAATTTAGAATCTTCTTTTTTTCGCGAAAAATTGTTCTGTTCAAGTGTAAATTTTCAATTTAATTTTTTGGTTTTTAGACAGTTAGAACTGCGCTTAGGACTGAATGAAAAAAATTAACTACATTTAAATTCGTTTTTAAAAATGTTGCGCTCTTAATGTATGATCGTTAAATTTTACATTTTTGAGAGTATATTTGAGTGTGTTTTGAGTTTGTCTGTGTGGATGTGTGTGTTTTTTTTTTTTTTTTTTGCTTAGAATTTAACAGAGTTTTATTAATTTTTACACTTAATTATTCGTTTTTATGTTTAGACTTAGCATCAAATGACAAGTTTATACTCTTGGGTTATTTAAGTGTTTGTGCTTCTTTTTAGTTCTCTCTTGTGTGATTTTTCGTTTTGTTTTTTTAATAAATTTGAGTATTTTTAGCATTTCATTTAAGTGTAGATTTTCGTTTTTTTGTTTTTATTTTTATAACTAGTCTAAAAATCTTTCATTAAAACTTAGCTAGTTTTTTAAACAAATGATTGTTTTATGCATTTAATTTCTCTCGATCGCTCATTCATTTCTCCAAGTTTGATGTGCATTGTTGTGCATTCTGGCTCTTGCGAGCTGGGAGCTTTACCTGCTTACTTACATTGCTTATTGCTCTTTGCCAGCTCGAGATTATATGCTCATCAATGTTTAAGTGCACACTCAGTGTGGAGTATGAGTGAGCGCGAGCGAGTGGTTCTTAGATTTATATAGGTAACCCGTGTTAAATTTATGTTGCTCTCGTTGTCTTTGAGTTGCTCAGTTTCTGTCATTGAGTTTTAAGTTTAAAAGTGCTCATATATTTAATTGTTCGTAATTTTGATTTATTATGTTTGATATTTTAATTTTAAGACTTATTGCAAAAATATGCTAGGCCACAGGACTTGAATGCAATATGGTTGGTTATATGAGACCATTTTTCAAATAAATTTTGAATACAGTCGTCGAAAAATCTTTATGCAATTTCCTTATTTTCAGACGGAAATAATTTTTTTTTAAAATTTTGAAGTCGATTATTTCCAGTTTTTTAATTATGTGGCATATCATATTATTGCAAAAAAACCATTCAATTCACTTCATTCATTTATTATTTTAAAGTGTTCCCTCTTTGGCATTTTACTCAAAATAAAGCTTCTCTTGACATTTTAATATCTGTAACTATCTGTTTTCTGACGTCATGCTGATCATTGTAAAGCTACTGTTCAATATTTGAGATATTCGATATAGACTTAAACTGCTCTTCTTTATTCACTTTATGTACTTCTGCTTATAGTCTGCTCATGTATCACTGATAATTTTACTAATACCCCTTTTACATTGGTCAAGACTTGAATTCAATTCTTTGCTATTCCCTTTTAAACTTACCCTTTCTCACGTTGATGTCTGCGTCTTTCATCAACAAACTCAAAGACTTGATTTCAAGTCTTTATCAATGTAAAAGAGGTCTAAGCGAATAACAAATGTGAGGTATACAGTGTACAGCATGTCTCAAAACTTTTGGTGGTATCACGCAAATATTTTTTAAATATAGATAAAAATATTTTTCTGTATTTCTGATGGAATTTAAATGTTTTTTTGGATGGTTTTTGAGTTATAAAAATTAATTTTTTTTTTTCATTGTAGGTTATTTCCTTGATAAAACGAAAAAAAGAGCTTTTCAAATATCAGCATGTAAAGGAAAAACCACCAACTGTTTTGGTACAAGCCATACATTGTCGTACATAATCAGTCCATTTTGAGATAGATGGAGGGCGATATAGAGAGAGGGAGAGAAAGAGATAGAGAACACGGGATAAAGAAAGAATGATTGAGAGTGCGTATGGATTTATCCATGGTAGTATAATAAGGTAGATACAAAGAAGAGAGCGTGGGCTCAGAATTGTCAAATCGAAATTATTTCAATTGGAAGTACTTTAATCAATTTTTTTTTCTTTAGACAGTTATGGTTGTCAAAAAGAGAGCACAAGCAGCCCTGCATCTACCATTTATGCCCACGCGAAATGATTAATGATCCAAGACATTGAACAACTTTTAACCATAATGGTACAGAAAATATTTATTAATACAATTCACGTTACAAAAAAAAATATATTGATTTTTCGAAAATTCTAGAGTGACCTAACCCCTTAAGATTACTTCTTTTGGGTAAAAAAAAGAAAATATGCGTATACACTCGTATATATGTATATATATAGGCTAATGTTATTCCAGTCAAACTGACGTTTCCATTGAAAATTTCGACATTTTTTAACTTATGCGTTCTCACAACGTTTTAGTGTATGCACTTCCCAACGGGCCGAAATCGGAGTGCTTCCAACAAGAGCACTCTTTTCTGAGCTTTTTTTGTGTGAAGCCAGGAAAAGATGAAGAAGAAGTACAACTGCTCCTGCTACTCTATGCTTAGGAGAAGCTTCGGAGCACTAAAGAAGAAAACCAAAATAAAAATAAATAGAACGAACAATTGAGTGTTATACTTTCGCTGCAGTTCGGAGCACAAACGGATCACAGTATTGAGTGCTATACTTTCACTGTAGTTTGAAGCGCGAATGGAGCAATAGTGCTCCCTTCCAATGACATGTTATGTTAAAATTACAATGTAGATGGGAATATAGATGGAGCGTTTCGTATTGCAAAAGGAACACTCGTAATGCCCTTAAAGAGCCCTCCAAAGCATTATTTTATTCTTTACAGTTATTGTATTGTTTACAGTGCTTTTAAAATTGTCTTACAGCAAAAAAAAAAAAAAAAAAAAAAAATGGAATTAACATGTGAACATTTTCATGCGATTATTTTTTACAACTTTCGACAAGAATTAGCTCCAAAAAAGTGAATCGATGAACTAAATTTGAGTTTTGACGGTGAAGCACCATCATTATCCGCTGTACGTAGTTGGTCTTCAAAGTTGCCGACCTTAATGTGAAGATGCCAGCTCTCGTTAATAAAAGCTAGGGAATGTACTTGTGCATCTTTTGATAGGAACTCACAAAAATTTCAGCCATTTTGGAAGCGCAGTTATTATTTTACAATCGTTTGAGTGAGTTGATGTGAGTGTTTTTTGTGAAATTGGAAAAAAGTCCAGTATCGAGCTGTCATTAAATATTTGTTTATGAAAGGCAATATGCCTACGCAAATTAAAGATAAATTGGACTCTGTGTACTGGGACTCTGCGCCATCATTTACCGCAGTGAAATTTTGGGCAGCTGAATTTAAACGTGACCGTACGAGCTTGGGAGACAATGAACGTTCGGGATGTCCAAAAACTGTAACCACTGACGATATTTCGCTAAAGTTCACTAAATGGTGCTAAACGATCCTCGAAATAAAGTGAGAGAAATAGCAAAGGCTATAAATATGTCCAAAGAACACAAGCACGTTCTTTGTTTTTTGACAGGTGCCGTACCCACCACAAGAGAGAATTTCAACTACTTACACTACCTTGTTAAATATACCTTGGTGCTTGTCACATATAGAACCAAGATTTAGGCATGAGAAAGCTCACCGCTCGTTGGGTGCCGCGTTTGCTCACGTTAGAGCAAAAACGTGTTCGAATGTACATTTCCATTGCTCTATTGGCGCAGTTTGGGCTCAATAAATCTAAGTTTTGGCACCGATTAATTACTGTGGATGAAACGTGGAAACACCATTATACGCCCCTAACAAAAATACAGTCAAAACGGTAGACTACAAATGGGGAATAGGCATCCTTAATTTAAGATATTAAACACCCAAGCACTTTTTACTAAACCAAAATTTTTTTACATATTCCGAACATGGTACAATACTAAGGTAGATGCAGAGGAGAGAGCGTTGGTTCAGAACTGTCAAATTGAAATTATTTCAATTTTAACTATTTGAATTACTTTTTATATCTCTTCGTTCCTTTCGCTATTTTAACAAAAGAGAGCACCAAGGTATATTAAGCAAGGTAGTGTTAGTTGTTGAAATTTTCTCTTGTGGTGGGTACAGCACCTGTCAAAATCGGCTTTTTACGAATAAAAGCAAACAGCTTTCTATTCGCTGATTTTTTTCTTTTTTATATTCTTCTTCTGTTTGACAGCTGCTGCACCCACCACTCCTAGACGAGACTACCTTGTTAAATATGCCTTGGAGAGCACAAGCAGCCCTGCATCTATCTTGTTAATCCCACCACGATCCCAAACAATAATCATTATTTTTTTAACCCTGTTAAAAGCTTTACAATACGCTCTCTCTAATTTAACTCTATTATTTTATCATCTTTCTCATTTTCGACAAGGTAAGCTCATTTTAAGATGATTGGTAAAATGTTAAATATCATGGTATAATAATACAAGGTAGCATTGACAGTTGCTTGGGAAAATATCTTCTGTCAAAAAATATACTCAAAAAGAGAGCGCTCACAATCCGCCATTGAAAACACAAGCAATGTTGAAAACGTTGAAGTGAAAAAAAAACAACAACCACAGCAGCTGCTGATGCATTTCCACAAAAAGCTGTTTTTGACAGGAGATGTTTTCTTGTAGAAGAGAAAATAAGCAGTTGTCATTGCTACATTGTATTATTATACCATGGTTAAATATTACTTCTGTCGCTCTTTTCTTTTTTCTCTTTCTTTCTCTCCATCTGATACCTATCATACTGAACCATGTATAATTATACAAGGTAAGAGTCATGATATAATTACAAGGTAGGCTCATATTCGAGAGCAAAGTGCGCTAGTTGTCAAAATAAGATGGTAATTTTAAGTTTTTCTAGGCTCATATTGGAGAGCAGGGTGAGCTAGTTGTCAAAATCAGTTGGTAATTTTGACTTTTTCTAATTATTGTTGTTGCTTGTGTCGTTTGACGTTTGTAGCTCCTACAGCTTTGTTGTTGCAAAATTTTACATTTGAGCAGCCATTTTAAAATGAGCTTACCTTGAATTGTATCATGGTAAGAGTGACAGTTTTTTCGTTTTGCACCAAGTGTAAAAATGGTATTAATTAGAGAACGAAAAAAGTAAAAAAAAATAGAAAGTAAAATATACAGGCAAATGCTATTTTATGGACGCAGTCCGTGAGAAAATATGTAGTTGTCAAAGCTACCTTGTAATTATTGTATCATGAACTGAGTCAATTAAGTTGTCATAATCAAAATAATCCCAAGACTGGCTAACTTCTAACTACATAAGTCCATGGTGAACACGGTGAACGTGATAGTTATAAATTTCCCTACGGTTGTCAAAAAATTGACCAAGAGAGAAAAAAGTCAAACATCTAAATTGCAAATTGCAGAAAAGTGTCAGATTACTTGCACTCAATAAAAAATTTGAACAGATTGTTTTGTAACTTTTCCTTAGAATTTACCATCAGCAGTTTTTGACAAGTGTAGGTCAAATTTTTTTGAGAAAGTTGAAAAATTCACGATCACCTTGTTTGATAACACCATGCATCAGTCAAGAACTGTTGCTATATCTTAGCATATCAAATTAATCTCTCTCTCTCTTTCTCTCCCTCTCACACCCTCTTTTCCTCTCTCATCGTCTTGTAAAATTCCAATTCTAATTATCGTTTTCTTCATTCGATTGTTCATTTCATTTGTGACACATTTATAATTCTTGATGTTATATTATTTTTTTTCACTTCACCTCATTACTACTTAATCCTCGCCCAAGTCCTTGATGGCTTGCAGTATACGTTTCACGTGGCCCACCTTGATGACACCCAAATCTTTGAGATCACGGCGTCCAAGAGTCAACAATTCCTTGCCACGTATATCGTTGCGTAGAAAACTATCAACGTACTCGGCCAGTTGCATGGTTTCTAGCCAGGTAACCACCTCGTTAACACTCCAATTGCTGACAGCTTCACGTGTATTGGTCAAAGGAGGCTTCTGCAGCTGCTGACCAGCAGTAGAGCCGCTACGTAAACGCACCCAGAACGGACGTGACTTGCGACGACCATCACTCTGTAAAAACACAAAAAAAAAGGGATTTTATTGTTGTAAAATTTCCTTTTTCATAAATAATCATTTCCACTCACGTCTTCATTTGGCGCCAGCGCATTGAAATAGGCGCGTATCTTGCCATCGATGCACTTTTGCACCGAACACTTCTTCAGCTCCATCTCCATGTTCGCCAGTGCTGCGCTCAACTTTGTTTCGAGATCTTCGCGCAGTATAAGACTGTGTCCACGATCTCGCAACAAAGTGCACGCATCATCGTAGAGCTGCCTCGAAGAGTCAATCACTTCCACAAGCTTTGTTCGCAGGTGTGGGCCTTCGAGTAGCTTACCCTGCGGATGTATCGATTCCAAAGCTTCGGAAGCTCTACAGGCAACTGCATACAAATCATGCTGCAGCGAAGGATGTGAAATTATCAAGAATTTCACCCATTTCACCAGCGAGCTGACAGCCTCAATAAAATTGAGCAGCACATAACATTCACGCTCGGAGATGAAGCCATCATCTGGTTCACCAGTAGCCGAAGCCTGTTCCGATGTCGTTGAGCTGTGATCTCGTTGTATAGAAATGCTGTGTTGACGCTGTTTCTCCTGCCACTGTTTGAGCGACACCTCCAGATGACGATTGCGACAAAGCATTTGTACGCGATTTTTGTGAAGAATACGTATCATGCCGGGCGGCTGTAGCCAGGCCTCACCATCAACCTGAATGGGTATTTCTTCGTCGCCGAGTATGTTGATTTGCACGCTCTGACACTGAGCAATGCGATGATGTTGCAGATTAATGAGCCGCGAGGCGGCCATCTGCACCGAACCGAAAACGGCAACAACTTCGAGGACGCGGTCATCAAAGCTGGGCGTCAGGAAAATTTCATCTTTCTTCGTGTTGCCCCAGAAATTTGTGCCGCCCATGAAACTGAGATGAAATGAGAGAAAGAAAATCATATAGAAACATTTATAAATTAAAGCTTTCAAAAAAATTTTACACTAAAAATGTTAAAATGAAATGTATCAAATATATATGCATGGTATAATAATACATGGTAGCATTGACAACTGCTTATTTTCTCTTCAACAGGAAAACATAAACTGTCAAAAACAGCTTTTTGTGGAAATACATCAGCAGCTGCTGTGGTTGTTGTTTTTTTTCACTTCAACGTTTTCAACATTGCTTGTGTTTTCAATGGCGGATTGTGAGCGCTCTCTTTTTGAGTATATTTTTTGACAGTATATGATTTCCCAAGCAACTGTCAATGCTACCTTGTATTATTATACCATGATATATATGTACACTTAAAAACAAAAATAAATGAAGAAAGCTCTTATTTAACGAAGAGTTTTAAAGCTGGACTTATAACATACTTTATAAATCAGTGTGATCAACGCACGGTTCAAACAACAACAAAGAGAGCTTTCAGAGTGCACAGTTTCATACTGAAACAAGAAGTTGTTAAAAGCTCTCACAACATTGTGTGGAAGGAAATCTTGTCGAGTGTTGAATTTTCAATGAAATCATTTCTGCTTTGTGTTCGTTTTTTGCTATTTTAAAATAGAGAATATCAAAAAAAGGTAAACGTGAAGAATAGCATGTATTATTGTTTCTCCTGAAACATTATCTTGCAGTACATTCATAAATAAAACAGCGAGAAACACAATCACCGCATGAACGCTCAAAGCGTACTGACTTGAAATTTAAAGCACAGCAGTAAAAAACAAACTTGTACGAACACAGCGAGCCGTTTGCTACTTCGTGTGCAAAAGCTCAACAACACACGATGCCCGCGGGCTATGGGAAACCATGGTATAATAATACAAGGTAGCATTGACAACTGCTTATTTTCTCTTTTACAAGAAAACGTCTCCTGTCAAAAACAGCTTTTTGTGTAAATGCATCTGCAGCTGCTGTGGTTGTTGTTTTTTTTCACTTCTACGTTTTCAACATTGTTTGTGTTTTCAATGGCGCTCTTTTTTTGAGTATATTTTTTGACAGGAACTGTTTTCGCAAGCAACTGTCAATGCTACCTTGTATTATTATACCATGTGGGAAACCATAATAAAGCTTAAGAAGTTGAGGCCAACAATTGCTCCATAGTTAAAAAAAAAACTCAGGGGCTTTTAGTGAGAATTAATTGTAAGCTTAATAAACTAATGTTGCTGCCTCTCCTTTTTCGATACCCTTCTGACGCCAAAAGATGTAAGAAATTGGATGTAAAAAGTCACGGAGACCAAAGGGTAAATTAAGGGAATCTCTCATGGTATCTCTATTACTCAGAAAACAGTTGCATTATAAGACGAAATTCACCTGACAATACTGCCGAGGTGCAAGACTTAAAAGGTATCCTGGGCTTTAAGGCATAACTTGGGCTAACAAGGCTGTCTCATACGAGAGCTAACCTTAAAAGTGCTCTAAGCAAGCTTCGAAGAAGCTTTGCAAATTATTAACGAGCGAGGGGAAATGCTACACGTGAAGTTTAATGGAAGTTCAATAGTTGGTAAGGAGCTTAAAATATACTGAATCTACTGAAAAGCTTGAATTCAGAATTTATATTTAAGTCGAATAGCGATTAAATTTGCTCAGTATCGTCGTATTCTTCTCATCGTCTAGGTCCCTTAAATCTACCTCATTAGTTAGTGAAATGATCAACTATGGAACTATGCAACTATTAATATAGTTCAAAAATTTGCACAAACAGTACGATTAACTTTAGAAACTTTTTTTTTTGTTTTTTTTTTATAATTTTCATAGAATTCAGAATTAAAAACAAAAAATATTTTTAAACCACCTCGAAAAATATAAATCTTCCAAATTGTTTTAACAAACCTTGGAATATTCAATATAACGATGCCCTGCAGCGAAGGCAACGGTATGCGTTGACCATCACACTCCAACTGCACCCGCTGCTCCAGATTCTTGCATGTCTTTTGCAATAGCTGCTTGGAACCCAGTACCCCGTACCACATGTAATTTTTAGCACGAGAGCGACACTTTTCCGGATGTTCTTCGCGTTTGTTATGGAAGTCCAACGAGATTTTGGCATCAATACCAATGCCAAAATAATTGTTCATCACACACTTCTCATGATAGCCCTCGAGAAGAGTTTCATCCGGATCCATTAGTGGACTGACAGCAGCACACAGTGTATCAGCATTGGCCAGTAGACATTTTGATATAAAGCCAGTACCATTGGTTAGATCTAGCGATGATAAGTAAATAAATTTATTGAGAAATTTCATGTTTTTTAGAGTTTGGGGGGGGGGGGGGGGGGGTTAAGAAATTAAGCTTACTTGGCCAGTTGGGCAGTCTGACGAGTGGATTAATAATCGGTAATTTTTTATTGCTGTCATCTGTAGGAGTTCTCTCCTTCTCCTTACTGCCTTTCTCATCACGCTCGCGATCAACAAAATGATCGAAACCAAAGAGTGTAGAGCCCATAAAGAGGCTAGATTTTGAACCCTTCAGTGTTTGTAGATTGGGCAAAGCTTCATTGGGCTGCAAGATAAAAGAAAAGCAAATCGCACCAAGAGCAAGGCTACATAAGTGATTCATAGATATATTCCAATACTGAATAGAATAGAACAATACAAGAAGGAAGTAAGATAGGCAAGCGACTCTCTGAGAGCATGAAGTGTAAGAGCGTGACTCAATCTATCGAAACAATGTGTCAAATGTTGTATAAATTAAGATGTGACCAATAATTAAGATGTTATTAAGACAATGATAGAATTAAGAAGGTAGATGCAGGGCTGCATGTGCTCTCTTTTTGTCAACCAAAACTGTAAAAATAGCGAAAGAAAGCAAAAGATACAAAAACATAATTCAAATAATTCACATTGAAATAATTTCGATTTGACAGTTCTGAGTCCACGTTATCTCCTCTACCTTGTTTTTGCATCTACCTTGTTATTGTACCATGATTAAGACTAATTAAGACAATTTTTTACTGAACTAATGCAATGCTGTTCGCTTAGTAAGAAAACGGCTCTCTAAGCATGAGAGGTAAACAATTGGCGCTAAACTTGTTTTAATTAAAACCATGGTAGAATTAACCCATTTTTTACCTCTGTTCGATTTATCGAACACTCAACAGACTTGATAACAAAAAAAATTTTTTCCCATGGTAAAAAATGGGTTAAGAAGGTAGATGCAAGGGAGAAAGCGTGGGCCAAAAACTGTCAAAAATAAGTTTTTTTAATTGGAACTATTTTTTTCTTATCTTTTGCTTTCTATCGCTATTTTGACAGTTATAATTGATAAGAAGGGAGCACTAGCAGCCCTGCATCTATCTTGTTTATTTTACCATGGTTACAACGCAATACAGTAGCAGGGATGCCAAGAACTTTCACTATTCTCCTAATTACTTGACCAAATTCCTAGATTTTCGATAGAATTTCCCCAATAGTGGACATTTTTAGAAAACAATTTATTTTTTAAATTTTTTAAGAGCATCATCTACAAAAAGCAATCAATGGGTACTCACGATGTTGTGTATAGGAAGTGATTTATTTTTTCAAAAATACTGTGAACGTATCCGTAGCAATATGTTCCCAGCAAACATTATGACTCTTAAAAGAGTCTTTCAAGACTCATATAAATGAGCTTTTATCGTCATAATGCGCTCAAAAAAGACTCTTTTATGAGTACATTTTCGTAGGTTTCGGGCCTCAAAATATGATTCATAATAATGACTGCTTTATGCCTCATTTAAAACTCAAAATTTAGACTCTTTTAAGACTCATATTTAATACTCTTTTAAGACTCATAATGAAGACTCTTTTAGAACTCATATAAATTAGTGTTTTTGGACTCAAAATTAAGACTCATTTAAGACTCAGATTTAATACTCTTTTAAGGCTCATAATAAAGACTCTTAAAAGACTCATAATAAAGACTCTTTTATAACTCATATATATAAGTCTATTTGGACTCATTTTAAATACCTTTTTAAGATTCATAATAAAGACATTAAATAAATACTTTTTTAGAACTTTATAAATGTCTTTCGGACTCAAAATTAAGACACTTTTGATAGTCGTATCTAAGAATCATGGAATGGAATCTTTAAAGACTCATACTGAGGATTCTTTCAGAACTCATAGAAGTAATTATGATCTGTTTAGGCTGAAATACATTTTTAGATTCAAATTTATTTAAAATATTTGATAGTTGAAAAATAAAAAAAATGACAACAATATCTTTTTTTAAACATTTCAAATAAAAAGTAATAGTAGAAAAATTTAAAGTCATTTTACAATCATATAAAAGACTTCTTTATGAATTTTTTTATTGCGTACTCATAAAACACGCATAAAAAATACTATTTTTTGAGTCTTATTTTTGAGCAATCATTTTAGAATCATTTAAAAGACTCCTTTATTAGTCTTTTTATTGCGTACTCATAAAACACGCATAAAAAATACTATTTTTTTGTCTTATTTTTTAGCATTCATTTTAGAATCATATCAAAGACTCCTTCATGAGACTTTTTATTGCGTACTCATAAAACACGCATAAGAAATACTCTTTTTAGAGTCATTTTTTTGAGGCACTCAGGAAATGTTTGCAGGGTTGTATTTTTTATACAAATATGCATGTAAATTTATTTTCATGTTGTCACAGAAAAAGTATTGTTTCAAAAAAGAAAATTGTTCTGAATAAATTATGTTCTCCAAATTTAACAAACTTAATATGAAATCAGTAGGATTTTTTCGATGCATATTTGATAAGGTTTTGTATTTAATGGTATGTCTACACAGAGAGTTTCATTTGAGTTTAGTTTTAGTCCAACTGAAGCTGTTCACACAACGATGCGTCTGCAGAATTGAGTTCAGTGTGACAGTTCTTTGTTTACTTATGTGTTCTCATATTTTTTGCACCTACACCACGGTGACATCAATTTCACTTGAGAACAAGGCTGCAGCCATCTCTGCGTACACATGCAAGTTCTTTTTTGCGCTGCGCAAATCGGAATTTTTTTTTTATCAGCCCATACTTTTTCGCTTTTTTGTTTATTTTTTTCGCTTTTTTGTTCATTTTTTGCAAATAGCCAATGAAACAATTTTAGAAACAGCTTTTTTTTTATGTTTCTTAGCACAAAACCGTTCAATAATCTGAACATACCTTGTCATCTAAAAAGTTGCATCTGAACGTACCTTTTCATCTGAACATTAACATACTTTTAGGCATTTCTCAAATTGAGTTTTGATGAAATCTGAAAACAAATTGTGTTTAGTTGAGTTATATCCTGCATAATTGTTCTGTTAAGAGTTTATTTTGAGTTCAATGTCAAAACTCTATTTTGTTCTGGAAACTCTAACTAAACTCTTTGTGTAGAGTAGTCAAGAGTTTATTTTGAGTTCAATGGCAAAACTCTACCTTGTACTGGAAACTCAAACTAAACTCTTTGTGTTTAGTATGTAGTATAAGTCATAATGAATTTTTGATTTTTTTTTTTTTTTTTTTTTTTTTTTTGGAGTGTCAAAAATTCAATATCAATTAAGAAATAAGATTTCTTGCTCACAAGTCACTCTTTTTACGGCTTCTGGCTCTTAACTCGCGAGCTTAAGCTTTTTTTTATTTTTACAATCTTCAGCTCACGAGCCCGAGTCATTTATATTTAAGCAGCTAGCACTCCAGCATTTGAGTTTAGTTTTAGCACTCGAAAGCAGGAGCCAATAAAAATTTTTCAACCGCTCGTGTTCGCGAGAGCTCAAGCTTTTTACTGCTCACCAGCTGATATTAATCACAAATGCACAATGAACGACAAAATACATCACATCGTGAATACCTATTTCTTTTTGTTAAAGGAACTCAAACAAAAGTAAAAACGAATAAGGAAAAAAAAGGTACATTATGTAAATTGCAAATATCCAAAAGATCTATTTAAATGTTTGGCATAAATAAATTAAAAAAAAAATGTTTTATGCAATATTTTTTGAAGTTTTTTTTTTCAACAGGGTTTTTTTTAATTGTTTAGAGGAGTTTCTTGAGATTTACATAAGTAAGTTTCAATCAATAAGTTACATCAGTTATGTTCATATTTTGAACAGAGAATCTTAAATTTGTAGGAAGTTTTTTCTTGAAAATATTTTTGATACCAAATTTTTTCCGTGTTTTGTTCTATCGACTTAACCCCTTAAAAAATTATTACTTCAACATGTTTCTTTACTTGCATAAAAAAAAATATAAAAAAAAATAAAAACAAATAAATAAAAACTTAAAGTACTACTTAGTAATGTTATGTAACCCGGAATATCTTCTATGCCCTGATTGTACGCATGAGACTAAATTCCCCCCAATCTCTTGCAACTTGGCATCCCTGTCTGGTAATAAAAAACAAAACAGCATTTAAAAATAAACTTTTCTCAATGTTAATTTTTTTTCTTTATTCATTGTCGCTCTCCCGTTACAAGCTAAAAGTTTACTTTTTTTATAGCAAGGTTAGGGAAAGTTATCTACTAAGCTAGATAGAAGAAGGAACAATACTGTTAACTTGTCAAATAAAGGCAACAACGACAACTGAATAGAAAAGTAAAATGCATAGAAAGAACGATAGAGTTAAAGCATGAAAGCGAAAAACTTGAAAAGCATGAAGAGCACTGAAGACATTATGAGCGTATGAGTTTTTAGTGGGTTCTTAAAATAAAAGATCTAAATATAGGAGTAAAATATTTGCCGTTAGTTTTTCTCAATTCCTTATTGACGTAAACGAGAGTATTCTCTCGTGCTTAAAAGTAATGCTCTCTGTCGCTATGAAATGAGTGTGATCGTTTAAAGTTCTCCTCTTGCAGAAATGAATTTAACTGATGGTGTAATAAACAAGGTGATTGCGAATTTTAAAAATGAAAGAATATAGTATGGTTGAATTAATAAGGTTGTCGCCCATAAATGTCAAATCAAAGTTGATAGCTCATACAAAATCTAAAAGCAAACATTGATAACATGTAAGGGCGATGTTATGTAGACGGTTACGGGCACGATTTTTTACTCTCTTTTTCCGTTTGATGAATGTCGTGCCCAAAGTATGTTGTGCTGGCGGTCATTTGATCTATGATCACTAGTACACTTCTTACTACTTTTAATACTTTATGCAAAAAAGTATCACGAGTATGAGTATGGTGAGTGTTGCCATTTTGCAGGTTTCATTACTGCTTTAATATATTTCGTACTAAAAGTGTACTATTTGCATGCAAAAACACAAATATTGTGAATATTTCCACAATGCAACACTGTTTTGATCCAGTGATTTGGTATCGACAGTCAAATTATTTGGTGACCGCGGTAGTCAAAATTTATTCCCTCGTTCACTCTCTCAAATTTCTCTTTTACATTGAAACAACAACAATTCATGTCCGTGCCATGCCCGTGATCGTCTACATAACATTGCCTTAACGTGCCGATGAAGTTGTTGTTGTTGCTTTTCATTGATTTTGACAATTGTGGGTACTGAGAAAGGAGTATGATCAGCCCTGAGATAAATTCAATAATTCAACAATGGAATAAAGAAAGCAGACTCGCGGCTGTAAATAGTCTTTCGCTCTGAGTTGAAACTTTCAAAATCAATACAAATAATTGTACGTTTCTTTTTGCTGTTCTTCGTAGTTTGGTGTTTTCTTTTTTTTTTATTTTGACAATTCTGACTATTGGCTCTCAGCCGTGAGTCTATCAATTTCAACAATTATAGAAGGTAATTGTATAGGTATAATTGTATCGTGGGTCAAACCCAAGAATGATAGAAACAAGATTACGCGTTCCGCAACTAAGAGAGAGAGAGAGAGAGCATGACGTCACAAGCGATATTGTCAGACTTTGAAATAATTTTACTTTGGGGCCAACGAATAAATATTTTTTTCTTATTTTTATAATATGTATATGGACCTCCTAAACCTTTTGGTGCAATAAAATTTTATCGGTCTTGAATGGTTTAGGAGAAAAATCTTAAAATTTAAAATAATTCAAATTTTTCGTATACGAAAATATTCATATTTTTATACAGAAGAGTAGATATTTTTACTTTACTTTTTCGAAAGAATTTATTTTCAATTTCGTGAATTTGCCTAAGAGATCGCACATTTGCATAAGTTTTTGTCAAGCAAAAGTACAGTGTGACGTCATGCACTCAGTTGAGAGAGAGAGCATTAGATAACGGTACTGCGGAACGCGTAATCTTGTTTCTATCATTCTTGGGTTAAACCATACACAATAATCTCTGGTGCCTTATTCACTCATTGAGTGAGTTTGACAGATCTAGCGAGAGGATTTCTGTTCACTTCCACCTTGTTTTATACACCATGATTTAACATAACTCAAGATTTGAAGTGCTGATTAACATAAACGAGATAATATTATCTGGTGCTTAAAATTAATGATCCCTGTTTCTATCAAATGAGTACGCTCATTTTTAATAATCCTGCTATCCCAGAAAATAATCTAACTTAACTTAAAATAAGCGAGACACAAGTTAAGAGAGAACATAAGTGATAGGCATAGATTTTCAGCAAGAGATGAAAACATTTATTTAAGAGTTAACGATAATATCATTATTATTACGCATAGCTACTAGAACTACTTTTGTATAGAAGAAGAAGTGAAAGTATGACCATTCAATAGAGGGTTTCAACAGACGTTCAGCAACTGGAATTTAAGTTTTTTTTATTTATTTTTTTTTTAATATATTTTTATTTTATTAAGTTTTGGATTCATTACGACGACAACGATTTGCTGCTATTTGTCGCATAATCGACTTTACTTCTTACCAAAGGCATTAAAGGTCTAATCAAAGCCAAGGTAGCCAAGCGTATATCAGGCTCTGCTATCATAAAGAAACGTAAACCCAAGAATCCACGCGCACGCTCAGTGAGACCAGCTTTATGTGGCTTTTTTAAACGCTGTTGTCAATTGATTGGGATGATTTTGTCGTTGTGTGCATGGTAGTTGTATATTTACGTGCGTATGTATATGTGTTGGTAATGTAAAGAAAAATTATTAATTAAGAGTAGTTATGTTGCAAAGATAAAAAGTGTTGTAATAAGTTGTTGGAAACTAGAAGATACATACCAATTGTGTTGTTCTTTTTAAAAAAAAAATTATTTTTAAATATATTATAAAATATGTATGTATTTTAAAGATAAATGATTTTGTATGTAACAAAATAGTATTGATATACCTACCTAAGAGAAAAAAAAATATAATTTAAATAACTTTGTAAGGTTATCTCAGTTTTATAGAGGAGTTTATCAAAATATTCTTGTCGCGGCGTTTTACACTTTTCTGCCCTAAGCAATATAGAGCTTAATGTTTGTTGAAGACTAGGAAATGATATAGGACAGCGCATAGTAACAGTCTCATAAGAATCATGTCGTTGTCGTGACCAGGCTAACAATAAAAAATTTTTTTTTTAAATTCTCAAATTACGATTTCAATAAGATTTTATAAGCAATTGTAAATCCTAATTAAATTGACATTTTCATTATGTATAAAACTCATTTATTGTAATTTGTATTTGTATCATAAATAAGTTTTATTGTAGTTTTGTCGCATTATGATTGACAGACTTCGGAGACTATGTCGACGACAGGCGGTCAATCAGTTGCAAAAAGGCCATGAAAGAGAAAGGTTCAAATAAATGTCGGGTTTTTTGAGCTTCGGCTTTTTTCCCGACGGTAAATAATTGTGTGTGTTTTTTATTTATTTTATTTAATTCTTAAATTCACTTTTGTTGTGAACATTTTGGTCGACTTCGAGCCAAATAGGAAGCAGTCCTATGGAAAGGAAAGAGGGACGGACAGGAAAGGTAAAAAAAAGGAGCAACAATAAAAAGAAAAAAAAAGACAAAATGCGGTGACTACAGCAACACACACGCTCGCACGCACGGAAAAGAAGACAACAAAGTTGAGTATAAAAGTTTAAATATACATCAAATATAACAAATTATAAACAATTAAAAATCTGAAATTGATGAAGTGGTGAGTGGAAAGTGATACAGTTTTAATATATTTAAAGTAAGAAGTGGAAAGAATGTGTTCATTTTTTTTTTTTTTTATAGAAGAAAGAAAAGGAAAAGTGAACGGATTTTGAACGGAATTGGAAAGAAAAGTGGACAGATCTTAAATAAGAATTGTGAAAAAGAACAAAGTGGACAGATTTTGAAAGAAGTTAATATTTTTCGTTTCTGTGCAACAAATTCTGCTCAAATTGATTGCATATACATAAGCTAAATTTTCAAGGGCACTCAATGCGCTGCTGCGCTATAATGGTGCTATGCAGTCGCAGCGAGCATGCTTGGAAAGAAGTATTCACATATATACATGCTGAATGACGTGTTGTGTTTGTTGTTGTAGCATGCAGCAGCGGCGAACAGAAGCAATTCGTTATTTATGTTTGTTGTATGTGTAATTGGACAGAAAAAGAAAGAGCAGGGGTATGTCTTTAGCACAAAGATGCGAGCATAAGCATACACCATAAGCAATGATAGAAGTGAAACAAAGGCAAAGAGCAAGGGTATGACTTTAGCACAAAGATGCGAGCATAAGCGTACACCATAAGCAATGATAGAAGTGAAACAAAGGGAAAGAGCAAGGGTATGTCTTTAGCACAAAGATGCAAGAATAAGCGTACACCGAAAGCAATTATTTCAAAGACAAATAAAATGAGATGGAAAGTCGACAGATTGTTAGAAAATTTGAATTGACAGAGAAGAGCACAGATTGAAGTCGAAAGGTTGCTAGAAAAATGTTAATGTACAGAGGAGACGACAGATTAAAAGTCGAAATATTGTTAGAAAAAATTGAATGTACATAGGATAGGACAGATTGAGTGTCGAAAGGCTGTTAGACAAATTTGAATGTACAGAGGAGAGGACAGATTGAAACTCGAAAGATAGTTAGAAAAATTTGAATGTACAGAGGAGAGGTCATATTGAAAGTCGAAAGCTTATAAGAAAATTTGAATGTGCAAAAAGAGGACAGGTTAAAGGCAAAATTTTGGAAATTATCTAAATGCACGGAAATATGGAAAATTGAGAGATGGTTTCAATTTACAAACTAATGGGAAGATTGAAGCATAATTTTAATTAGCAAGAAGGATGTAAGGATTGAAAGAGCATTTTAATGTAAACATAGAAAGATAATTTGTAGTTAGCAAAGGAAAGTAGAAGTTGAAAGAAGAATTCAAAAAAGAATTTAACAGACATTCAAATGAACACAAAAAGCAGAGTTAGTTTGAAAAGATATATTGGAAAGAATTTCCGATAGAAAAGCATTAGATTTATTTTTTGTTATTGATACAGCAAGGAATGACTGAGCAGAATCAATACAAGGAGAATGCAGAGGCTATCACTAGATTCGCATCACTAGCCGAAGAAGGGAAGTTTGCGGAAGCCACCATAGAGCATGTAGAATTTTTGGACAGACAGGCGACAGCTCTCTTAAACGCGCCGAGATCGCGACAAGATTTAAAAAATACAGTCCACACGGAGAAGAATAGTCGGGATCGAGGATCTCGTGAGCGACCGTCGAGTAGTGTTCGCGCTTCAAAGATTACGCCGAAGGAATTTCCATGCTAGGCATGCCAGGGCAATCAACAGATATGGGTGTGCCAAGAATTTTTATCAATAAATTTGCGCGGCAGGAAAGAATTTGTAGAAAGACGTAGTTTGTGCCCAAACTGACTTAAAAGAGGAGCAAATGCCTGTTTCTTGAGTGGATGCGCTCGTTGTCCAGGCAAGCCTCGCCACAACAGCTTACTGTGTCCGCTGAAAGATGGAAAGAAAGAGACAGTCTTGGTAGTGCTGTCCAAAGATGAAGAAAATGGTTATTTGGAAAGTTTTCCAAAGACAGACAACAAGAAAGCGGCTAATGAACTTATTAATTTTGTTAAGGAAAGACAAGTTTTTTATAAGAAAGAAGATGAATATAGAAAGAACAGGCCGGAAGAAGCCTTCTTACAGTATGAACAGGCTTTTAACATAACAATTGAGGAAAGGGTGGCTTTGATATAAACAGCTATGGAAAGGGTAGAGGTGTTTGAAGGATTTTTCGGTCCAGTTAGAGCTTTACTAGATACCGGTGCACAACCAAATCTTATTAGCTATGCGTTGAGTCAGAAATTAAAATTACCATCTTTACCTTTAGCTAGGAAAATGGTTGGGATAGACGGAAAGCCATTTGCGATAGAGAGGAAAGTTAATCTTAAGATTTTCCCATGGTATGAATCTTGTGATCATGTTTCTGGGGAATTCTGGGTATTACCCAGAGAAAGCCAATGGCGGCCAATATTCCCGTCAAAGATGTTAACACCACGATACGGTGGCATGTCCTCAGTTTTCAAATTGGCCGATCCAGAATATTGGAAACCAGATGTGGTGCACATGCTGTTTGGAGTAAGTTTTGTGGCAAAAATCATAGAATCGGTTATTACAAAACCGATGAATGATACAATCTTTTTGCAAACAAAGCTGGGTGTTGTTTCTTTAGGTGGACAGTCTGAGAGGATAGATGAAGAAACTGGACAGGTACTACCATTAGTAGAATACAAGCAAGAAGAACAACTGGACAGATTACTTAAACGGTTATGGACACTGGATCAAATTGGTCCACATACATTTCGTACAAAAGAAGAAGAAATAGTCGAGCAGCATTTTTTGTGCACTTACAGGCGAGACAAAAATGGTCGTTTTGTAGTGCTCATGCCATTGAAAGATAATATGAAAGATATTGGCAGTTCGAGACAAATTGCATTTAAGCGATTTATATATTTAGAAAAGAGATTAAGTAAAGATGAAGAGTTGAAAAACAAGTATGTAGAGAAGATGCGTGAGAATATTGAATTAGGCTATGTTCAACTCGCAGATAAGAGACCAACAGATGGACAGACTGCATATTATATACCACATCATTGCGTTACAAAGAAATTTCGTCTTGTGTTCGATGCTAGTTGTAGGACAGACAAAGGCATCTCGCTTAACGAGATTCAGTTGTTAGGTGAAAAACTTCAGAGAGATTTGCATGAAATTGTCATGCGCTTTAGGCGTCATCGCGTTGCGATATGTGCACACATTAAGAAGATGTTCAATCAGGTAACATTGGATAAGGAGCAGTGGGATTTGCAACGCATTTTCTGGAGAGAAAATTGTGAAGAGCCACTACGTGAGTATTGGCTGACCGTCGTTACTTTTGGGTTAACGTCTTCACCACATTTAGCAGTAAGATCTGTAATCCAATGTGCAAGAGAGGCTGCAAAAGATTTTCCAAAGGCATCGAAAGCAATTAAAAACGATTTTTACATGGATGATTGCGCTACAGGCGCTGATACAGATGAAAAAGCGATTATATTGGCTACAGAGATGCGCATTGTCTTGCAAAGTGCAGGGTTTGAGCTTTGTCAATGGAAGTCGAACTCTAAGCGATTGATGAATGCGATGAATTCAGAGGAAAGCTCTATCACAGCGGTGTTTTTGCCGGGGGAAGGGTCAAGCATTTTAGGCTTGAAGTGGTTAATTGCGACAGACCAATTTGCGTTTTCTGTAAAAACCCCGCAATTGGAGAAAGATTTTACAAAGAGAAAGATTGTGAGCTGCGTTGCTCAGCTTTATGATCCAAACGGTTATATTTCACCTGTTGTAATAGTCGGGAAGATTTTAATTCAAGATTTATGGAGGTCAGGGATAGGTTGGGATGAGATTGTTCCAATTGAGTTAAAAAGAGGTGGACAGAATTTTGGAGAGAAATTATGTTATTGGAAAAATTTAGAATTGACAGATGGATAGGTACGACCGAAGATGTTAGTGTAGAGATACAGGGTTTTTCTGATGCTTCATTAGCAGCTTATGGTGCTGTGGCTTACATTAGGACAGAATATTCATATGGAAAGGTGACAACAAAGTTGTTAGTGTCAAAGACAAGAGTAGCTCCTTTACATACGCTTACTGTTCTAAGGTTGGAATTGGCGGCAGTTGAGTTGTTAGCAAGGTTATTTGCTGACATAAGGAGATCGATGGAGTGGCATTGGAGTATAGTTTTGCATTGAATAAAAAAAGGCACCTTATAACCTGAAAATATGTGGCTAATCGAGTGGCTTCTATTCAGGAAAATTCAGAGATAAAATATTGGCGACATGTCAGTACGAAAGAGAATCCCGCTGATCTATTAAGTCACGGGTGGTCACCAGCAGAATTCATAGACAATATATTATGGTTGTATGGTCCGCATTTGGCTTGCATTCAATAAATGCAAGTGTCGCAAAGACAAGTTTTTGGACAGAGAGCCATCAGAGGTGAAAGAAGAGATGAGAGTTTACACAGTTTCAAGGTTTGAGCCGATGGTTAGTACACATGTTAAGGGGATTCAGGAAAGAGTATCTTTATTGGCATATAGTAGAACGTAAGAGAGGACAGTTAATATTCTGGCATATGTGTTCCGTTACATGAATGCATTACGAAAGCCTGAAAGGAAAAGAATTAGATCGAGAGTGGGCAGGATTGAGATGCCAACAGCCGAGAAAAGAAGCATGGCTTTGAAATTTATTTTAAGAAAAACACAAGAGGAATACTATAATGCTGAATTAACAGCGTTGGAAAGAGGACAAAACATAGCGGAAAGAATTAAGATAGAATCGTTGAAGGCAGTCATAGACTATAAAGAGTTATTGCGGGTTGGCGGCAGGCTGAAGCGTGCTGAAATCAATTATGAGATGAAGCACCCAGTGATACTGCTTATAAAATCGTCGCTCGCTTCAGAGATAATAGAGTCAGTTGATAGACAGACAAGACACTGTGGTGCACAGGTGATGATGAAAATTATTCGGCAGCGTTACTGGATACCAGGTTAAGAAATTCTCGGAGAAGTACGATTCATAATGTGTCATATGTGCACGTTATAATGCAAAAATGGAACAACAGATAATGGCAGATTTACCATCAGATAGGGTACAGGTGGGAAAGGCATTTTTATGCGGAAGTGGATTTCACTAGTCTATTTGAAATAAAAACAGTGGGTAAAGATACAGTTAGGTCACGGAAAGGGAAGTGCTGGATAGCAATTTTTGTGTGCTTGAAAACACGCGCCATCCGCATTGATATTGTGATAGATTTAACATCACTTGCTTTCAGTACATGTTTTGAAAGATTTATTGAACGAAGAGGTAGATGCGAAAGACTGTAAAGCGACAATGGTACAACTTATGTGGGTGCCAAAAGAGAAATGAGAAAGGCATTGGATAGTTGGAGCAATCATGAGGCTCTAAGACATTTAGCTGGTAAGGGGACAGAATGGAAGTTTATGATTCCAGCTGCACCACATCAAGGTGGTATCTATGAAGCAGCAGTTAAGTCGATGAAATATTATCTTGTCAGAGTAGTTGGACAGAAAGTCTATATATATATGAACAATTATTAACACTTATTTTCACAGATAGAAGCGATATTGAATTTGCGTCCAATACGTCCCATAAGCGATGGTCCGAAAGATATACAGGCATTGACCACAGATGGTAGACAGAATACCTTACAACGTTACAAGAGAGAAAGTAATGGAGAAAAGAAAAGGAAAGTCCAAAGGTCGGACAGCTTGCACTACTCAAAAGAGAGAATTTTCCACCGGCACACTGGGCAATGGGAAGAATTGAGGAGTTGATCGAGAGTAATGATGGAAAGGTCCGTTCATTTCTGGTGCGCACGCCTACAAATATACTCAGAAGAGCCATACAGAAGTTTTGCATTGTACCAGTTGAAGCAGAGAGAATATGAAATTTATTGTTGTTGATATCATGTATTTACTATAAAAATATTTATCGTTGTAATGTATACATATATTTAATTGTAAACAAAGAGATGGATAGGAAAACTGGCGTTTTCGGCGGCAGTGTATAAAACTCATTTATTGTAATTTGTATTTGTATCATAAATAAGTTTTATTGTAGTTTTGTCGCATTATGATTGACAGACTTCGGAGACTATGTCGACGACAGGCGGTCAATCAGTTGCAAAAAGGCCATGAAAGAGAAAGGTTCAAATAAATGTCGGGTTTTTTGAGCTTCGGCTTTTTTCCCGACGGTAAATAATTGTGTGTGTTTTTTATTTATTTTATTTAATTCTTAAATTCACTTTTGTTGTGAACACATTATATGCTTTTAATTGACGTTTAAGTGTGTTTAAATGTCTGTATCATATTGTTATTTCAAGGCTATTGATTATTCTAAATTGCATGATAACATGTCTCAGAACTCCTTGGATAATTTTGGGTTCGTCTGACTGTTGATGATAATTTTTTGTGTTTGTTTATAACTGTAAATTAGGGATGCCCAGCGCCTGACTCTTTCAACCCCTTACAACAACTAACATATTTTAATTTTTGTTGTAATTCGCCGAGCTTATAATTTTGATTATGTTTCTACGCACAAGAGATCTGCATGAATGGATTCATTTGCTGTTTCAAGTCCCTTTAATTTTTCAACTCCCTGCAAGTCGAGGCAGGCAAAAAACAAGTTTGCATGAATCATAGGCAGCAAAAATCAAGTTGCCAAATGTAGAAAACTTGAAATTTAGAAACTTGATATGTAGAAAACTTTAAATACACATTCTTTATTTTCAAGTCTGTTTACGAAGTTCGTGCAATTAACTTCGTTTCTCGAGTTGAGAAAATAGTTTAACTTTAAAGCATTGGAGTAAAGTATGTTTGTTGGTTTTGTTTTTTTTTTGTTTTTTTTTTTTGTTGTTTTTTAATTTCCTTCACCTGAACAGAGGATATTTAAGGGAAGGCCGCAGAGGGTTAATATGTATGACTGATCCCCATTACGTTTGCAAAAGAAACATTTTTCCCTTGGGGACTATTCCCTCCGACCACTTCTTATTTTTATATATTGATTTCCTACACTTGGATTGGGGGGCTTTAAGTGAGTGCTGAAGTGTGTTAACCCTTCGAGCCACACTGGTGCTTTTCATCGCTCCATGTCTTAAAAAACCCTATTTTTCTAAATCAAAAACTTTTTATGCATACTCCTTACGCAACCTGGGTGTTCACAACTTAACTAGCTTTACTCTCAAGCAATTTAGAAGGTCAGGGATGCGTTAGTGTGTCGTTGGCATTCGTTTAAAATCGACTGGTGTTCTCATATACGCCATGTGTGGATTAATGTATATTTATAGAGATAACTGAAATATTTCATTTTATTGAATTTAATTATTTTTTTATTGTTTTAAGGTATATATATAAATTGATAAATTAAAATAAAAAATTCTATTTTTGTGTAAAAATTTATAAGTTTAGTGTCTGAAGTATTGAATTTGAATTTGAGTGAATTTGACTGAATTTGACTATTTTACTACTTTTTTCTCTAAATATATCATTAAATTACTTAAAAAAAATATTTTCAATTCTTAAAATCAACACTGAACGAGTTTATTTGAATGTTATTGGTAAAAAATCTTATTTTTCGTTTTTTGAAAAAGTGGGTGTAGTTTTTTGGCAGAATATATATGTTTTTTTGTAGCTAACGCTATGACTAATATTTTTTTGTCTTTGTAGCAACGTATTTGATGCCTTCAAACTTAAATTTTTTAGGTCTTAAATTAAAAACTGTAAAAGTTATGAATTTTTTAGTAAAAGAGCTAATCCTCACGTTTTTTAACTTGGCCGCGCTCCTAAAGTAAGCCATTTTTAAAATACTAGAAAATAACTATACAAAATGTTGAACAAGACCAAAAATAGTAACCATGTAAAGTTTTAAGCTTATGTATCAAAAATTCGGGATCTTACAACGATTTTTTGACGTGTGGTGATGACATACCCCCATGTGGCTCTATGTTACTGGAATGAGGGTGTGGCTCGAAGGGTTAATATGTATGACTTGCAAACGGGACATTTTCCTCTTAGGGACATATTCTTTCCGAGCACTTCTTAGGGGGCTACCATACAAATTTTAAAATTTTTGTACATTTATTCCCTACACCTGAAGAGGGGGGCTTTAAGCGAGGGCCGGAGAGGGTTAATATGTATCAACGACCCCAATTTCTTTAGCAAATGGAACCTTTTTCCCCAAGGGATCCATCCCCTGCGACCATTTACGGGGGTTCCCATACAAAAACGTAAAAGGGGTGTATTAATTTTGTCACTTTTATAGAAATGTATAAGTAGACGCTCGTCAGTGGATTTCTACGGGCAGCTCAGTCACATAGACTTGAAAACAGACTTGAAAAGTAGCAAGCTGGACTTTCTGTACCAATTAATGTAGGGTAGGAACAAAATAAAATCAAGTCTGACTTATGATTCGTTTTTCAGAAGCAAGTCGTGGTTTTTAGGGTAGAAAATAAAAAATATAAATAAAAAAAGATACAGTAGTTTCGACTATGTCGTAACACAACACGTAGAATTAGTCAATTCGCTTTTGATGACATCTTTTTTAAAAACTATCTAGCAAAATATTTATTGCATACACCTGAGCATATGACCTTTAAAAGAGTGCCGGAAAGGGTTAATGTGTATCACCGACCCCCATTACTTTTACAAAGGAACATATAGGAGCATATTACCTTTAAGAGAGTGCCGGAGAGGGTTAATATGTATTACCGACCTCCATTATTTTTGCAAAAGGAACATTTTTGCCTCTGACACCTTTTCCCTCCGACCACTCCTTAGGGGGGCTCCCATACAAATTTTATGGTTTTTGTGCCGGAAAGGGTTGATATGTATCACTGACCCTTATTACTTTTGCAAAAGGAGCATTTTTTCCTTTGACACCTATTCCCTCCGACCACTCCTTAGGGGGGCTGCCATACAAATTTTATGATTTTTGTTTATTGTTTCCATACACCTGAGCATATAACCTTTAAAAGAGTACCGGAGAGGGTTCATGTGTATGACTGACCCCCATTTTTTTTTGCAAAAGGAACATTTTTCCCTTTGACACCTACTCCCTGCGACCACTCCTTAGGGGGGCTCCTTTACAAATTTTATGGTTTTTGTATATTTATGCCATACACCTGAGCATATGACCTTTAAGAGTGTGCCAGAGAGGGTAAATATGTAGCACCGACCTCCATTACTTTTGCAAAAGGAACATTTTTGCGTTTGACACCTATTCTCTCCGACCACTCCTTAGGGGGGCTCCCATACAAACTTTATGGTTTTTGTATATTTATTTCATACACCTGAGCATATGACCTTTAAGAGAGTGCCAGAAAGGGTTCATGAGTATGACTGACCCCCATTACTTTTGCAAAAGGAATATTTTTGCTGTTGACACCTATTCCCTCCGACCACTCCTTAGGGGGGCTCCCATAAAAATTTTATGGTTTTTGTGCCGGAAAGGGTTAATATGTATCACCGACCCCCATTATTTTTGCAAAAGGAGCATTTTTGCCTTTGACACCTATTCCCTCCGACCACTCCTTAGGGGGGCTCCCATACAAGTTTTATGGGTTTTGTTTATTTATTCCATACACCTGAGCATATGACCCAGAAAGGGTTCATTGGTATGACTAACCCCCATTACTTTTGCAAAAGGAATATTTTTGCTTTTGACACCTATTCCCTCCGACCACTCCTTAGGGGGACTCCCATACAAATTTTATGGTTTTGTCGATAAAACCGAAAACTGTCGATAAATAGGTAGCAAGTTTAAGCAAACAAAAACATCAAATGTTGGCTTTATATTTCATGTAATTGTGTAAAATTTATATAAGTTAGAGAGTTCTAACATGAATTTTTGTCGCATTGAGGATCAAGCAGACCAGCAAGTACTAACATCAACATTGTACGATCAGTACTTTAGGCCCACTAAAGGCTCAAAAAGTTATATAAATACCGACACCTGATCACTCTCAACCACCCTACTTACCTCCGAGAATGACGTATTCTACGTCAAAAATAAACTGGCCATTTCAGCCCTTGAAGGACTTTAGCCGAACTTCTTATGATCAAATTGTGTTGTGCGTGTTATTAATTGTTTGCACACAATTGATCGAAAGCTGGACCCACTAGTTTTATGACGACTCCGAACGGCTAATGTGCATGTTCTCGAGAAGATTTACATGGCATTTTTATTACTCTCTGAGGTTTGGTGGCGGCCGTACAGAAAAATTATTTTAATTCAAATAATTTTCTGTCGCTGCTGGGGTTCGAACCCTGGTCTCCAAGATTCGTTGATGGTTCGCACTTTAACCAACTATTCCACGGACGCCACGAAAATACTATTTTTCTTTTTATTTTTACTACTCCGAATGGGGTGTTTTCTAAATAAAATAAGTGAGCATTGATTGGTTCCTTGTGCTGTGAGTAGATGTCAAAAAAGTAAAGTTGTACTCGTATGGAATCACTTTTTTGATTGGCCAACTTTACTTTTTTGACATTCATTCACAGCACAATCCATTAATTAATTAACCAATCAATTCTTAATTTTTTTCTTTTTCGAACACTGTTAATTCGTTGTTGGAACTCAGCCGCAAGGCAAATTTCCATAGTAGATCAATCTTCACATTTTTGGTCGAGTTTTGGGAATATGGTCTAAAAATGTAGATGTAGGGGGTTCACCGGAACCAGCTAAATTTGGAAAGTGGTCTATGAGGAAAAAAGTTTGGGAACCTCTGCTTTAAACCATGGGAAAACGTCGTACGTTCGTGGATTGGGTGCTGGAAATGCATGAACGTGATTTCATGATTTCTCAAACAAAATTACTCTGAGTGATAAGGCTCATTTTCATCTGTCTGGGTACGTGAATAAGCAAAAATGTCACATCTGCGACATGCCATACAGCTGGTAAAACAATGGCTCTATTACGTAAAAATTTTCCTGAACGTGTGATTTCTCGAAATGTAGACTTTGATTAGCCGCCGAGATAGTCCGACTTAACATCATTAGAATTTTTCTTTGGGGCTACGTTAAAGATAAAGTCTACAGCAATGCTCCAGGAAATATTCAAGCCCTCAAAAACCAAATTAGAGGTGTTATTCGCGGTATACAGCCGCAACTATGCAAAAATATCATGAAAACTTTCATCAAAAGACTAACCTTGGAGTTTTAACTTAATTGTAAAGTGTTAAAACAACACTTTTCACAAAAATATTGCGTTTTTTCTTTTTAGTTTAAAGTGACACCTCTTGCTTACTATAATTCTTATTAACACGTTAATCGACATGTCAGTCATATGTGTCTGACGCTAAGAAGTTCTACATGAGCCATGTCAGACATATATATTACCATGGCTCATGTAAAAATTTTTCTGATATTATCGTGGTGATTAACGTGTAATTATAAGCACCTATAGTTCTTCATTGCATCGAAAAATCTACGCTTTGTTGTTGAGCTTGAATTTTTTGGAAATTGTTGTTGTACTCTTAAAATAATTTTTGTGCGCATCGCTGCTTAAAGAATATTATTATTATTTTGGAAGAAAACCTTTTTGTGCAAAAAAAAAAAAGAAGAAATTCTAAGAGAAAACTATGGGCGGCCTCGGTAAAAAAGTAAAAGTAGGGGTCCCGGTTTAAGCCCGGGAATTTAGAAGCAAAATTTTAGGACAAACTTATTTTTTCCTTAAATCACGACAAAGACATGTTTCTAATTAGGAATTAAAAAGTTTATTGCCTAGTTAAGTACCTTAAAGTATAAAAAAAATTTTAGAAATAGAATGACTTTAAGTGGTTTTCTAATGCCGACACGACAACAACATGATTTTGATTTGTCACTTAACTGTGAAAATAATTCCCGCTAAGGATTTTTATTTGATTTAATTTTTTAAGATTTTTCGTTGTATGTTACGACTTGGCGTTATATTAAAATAATTTTCACTTTTTTATTTATGATTTTGTTTTTTTTACTTATTCCCAACTACTCTGCTAACTCTACCTTTGTGCCTTCCTTCTTTTTTTTTCTTTCTTTCTTTCTTTCCTTTCCCTTTTCATACGCTCTTCATGCCCTTTCCTTACCTTAAACAAGCTGCCACAGCTAATCCTGCGACTAGCCGCCGGTGAGCTACTTAAAAATTTCACATGTTCCGGATCCAAACTCAATAAGTTTGGATTGAAACCCGAATGACGACGATCCTTTTCCTTTTGCTCGTACTCGCGCACAGTTAAACTTGTGGCATGACTTGAATGACGCCTTATTTCAGGCAACATTTTCACCGATAGTAGCGTGGCTGCCAGTGTTGCCGGTGTTGCTGTTGTCGCCAACGGTTTGATAGCATCTCCGCGCAATGGTGTTGGTGGTCGTACGACTACACTTATCTGTGGATAGTTTGGATTTACATCATCAAAGGATTCTTTCTTACACGACTCATCAAAAGTTATGCGCTTTACATCTTGTCCGGGTCCAGTGGACTTCTTTGGCGATGTATTGCTATTCAAAGTGGTTGTTGTTGTTATTGATATCGGCTCACTTGTTGGCTCATTATCACTTTTTATCACTGGCATGTTGCTGACGAGCTCTTCCTCAGCTTGCTGGCTAAACTCTATTGTTGTGGTGGTCGTTGTTGTTGTTGTTGTTGCGTCATTGTTACGCCGCTGTTGAGATATTAGTTGTGATGAGGAAGAAAGTAGCTTGGTTTGTTTAAGGGATGCGCGCTTTTTGGGACGCTTTATTTAATATAGAACGAAACATAATGAAAGAGAACACAAAACAGGAAAAACACAAAGCAAACAGGAGAGAAGAACAAGAAAAGAACGAGAGTTACGGTCAGGCAATGCTTTCCCGAACTGAGCCTCTGGTACTTATGTAGATGCAAACCTCGATTTCGGCTACTTACCTTGAAGCTCTTACGCGCTATATCGCTGCCTTCTACAAATTGTGCCAAGCTACAGTAACGTGGTGGTTCACGTATCTTCTGATCATCACAGCGATTGTCTATTTCAAAAACAATGTTTTCGAATCCGAATTGCTGTGGGTTATCATCGCTGTCCATGCGTCCAAGTTGGGCCAAACGCTGCGGTGGCGATGAATGGCGTCTTCGGCTAGAAATGTTTATAGACTTTTGTCGTATCAATTGGTTTTTCGTTGATGACGTTGCTCCAGCAAGTGTATCTGAGCACAGCGTAGTTGTATCATCGGTGAATGTGTTATCAAGCAGAGCATTTGTAATATCGTGGCCCAGCACTGAACTGATGTCATCCATAATGCTTTCACCAGGGATTTGTTCAGTTTCATCGCTAGTTTCAGGCGAATCGATGTGTGTAAACGAATCGGTGTCATGATTCTGTAAAGAGAGTTTTAGTTAGAATAGGCTCAAGAAACTATTCTAACAACTTCCACTATTGCAGCTTCCATCATAACTTACATGTAATAAATCACTTAATTGCAGCGGATGAGGTGCAATCTGCGTATCCATTTGTCTATCGAAAATCTCAGAAGCTACGCTACATTCTTCATTACTGATGGCCGAGAGAACATCACTAGCATCACCTGGTAGTTCTTCCGAAGACGATTGTTCCTAAAAAAGAGGTAAGTCACAGTAAAAGTTAATATTGTCGACATAATGTTTAAATTGTATCACATACAGTTAGATCTGTATCAACGATTGTTATGCATTCACTTGTGTAAACATTTGGGGCATTTGGGGAGACAACAATGTGCGGTACCTGTAACTGGCATGTATGTTGCAGCGTTGTGCCGCTGTCGCTAAACTCATGTGTTAGCACAGTTGGTTTATTCTCGCTCTCCGCTAACTGTGCACTTACAGCGTCGTTGATCAGCTGTTGATTTTCTTCCATCAACTTTTTCTCCTTATCCAACTCACGACCCATGTAATAGTTGCGTTCAAATATCTCAATGGGTCGATAGTCGGAGAGTGGATCGACAATTTGATCTGCAGTTATAATGGGCACACTAAGGAAATCGTGACGTCGCTCGGTGGGCGTATCATCGCCAGTTGGAGATAAATGACCGGTATCTTCTAAATTGATGCCAGCACCACAGTAGCTACTCAGCGATAGGCGTCCCACGCGATAGGCAGCCGATTCAACGCAGCCCAGACTAGTTTCTTCTTGTTCTTGAATAACCTCTGGCACTCCAGAGCTGCGACGACTGTCAGCAAATTGACGCGGTACAGGTAAGCTTATGGAGTTGAAGAAGTTCTCATCTGTTGAGTCACGTCGCGTATCCGGCAGTGGTGATATGCATGTAAAGCGTGCCGTTTCCATGCTCGGTGAGATGATGTTGATAGGCGGTATAATGCCCGAAGGCAGTGGTGAGCTGCAAGGCGTCGAGTCACTGGATGTGGTTGGTATTTTTAGAGCTTCAAACGGTGTGATGGAAAGTTTGCGTTGATAACGTTTTGGTCGCCCTGGTTCAGAGTGTTCGACGACATTATAGATGGCGCGTTTGACGCTGTTGGCACGACACTGAAGTGCCTCCTTTTCGTTTGAGCGTAGGGAGCGACTATTGCGCCGTTCTTTGGTGTTGAGTTGGTCTTTTTCGGTCTTCTCCATTGATATGTTTGGATTTCTGTGGGTAGAAAAGGAAAACAAAATTGAAATCGAGGCGAAGATCTAGTTAGTGTTTTTATTAAGAACTTACAGCGTCGACGACGAAGATGGTGATGGTGTCATTGCTGGCGAGAGCATCGGTGAGCTACGCGCTATAATACTGCTGATTGTCGATAGCAAATCGTCACCTGAATGTTCGCCACTCTCCTCATCCTTAAGAGCATCGAGCAGCATGTTAAGCTTCTGACGCAGTATATCGCACTTCATGAGCAATTGCTCATCGTCTTTGCGATTCTCACAGATGCGCACCATTAAATCGTCGATAAGATCACAGAGCGTCTTAGTGGAAACGACCAACGTTTGTGTGTCATCGGTCTCAACGATGCAGCGCAGGTTCTGATTTGCCGAGGTGACCATGCCGGTCAACAAGGCCTCTTGAGCATTGGACAAGGACATCTTTGGTGTTTTGGGCTGCACAGCAATTGCCTTCTCGAAAACCATGATGCTCCAACGGTCGAGCATCTTTGTGCTTGCTGATTCATAACGTTCCAATATTTGTGGCAAATGTGCATCATCATCACAGGAAGAACCCCACCCCAGCACGCGGGCCAGATCATTTCCAGTGCCTAAAGGCAGAACAGCAACCTGACATTGTTTCTGGACGTATAAAACGGGGTATAAAATTAACATATATTTTAGAGTTGTTAAAGCTTTTAAAACTTACATGCATATTAAACCGATCGATTTCGCTGAGCACCCAACCGACGGAGCCATCGCCGGAACAAACCAAAATGCGAAACATATCAAAGTGGCGAAATAGGCGCAAACCCAAACTTGGTCCCGTCGATATAAGATCGAACACTTGTGCCGGATTTAGCAGCTGCTTGAAGCGACGCAAGAACTTCACGCCCTGATTATCGCCCGACTTGGAGTTGACGAAAACGAGGAGCGGCGAAAAGTTGCCCTTCGGACTTTCGACATCCCAGGCGTCATCGTTGCTGATCGAGTGCACGCTAGTGGGTGGCACCACTGACAGTTTGGCTGGTCCAATTGGACAAGCCACCGTAATCTGGGGACGACAGGCAACGTGCACGGTATCGCGACACCACAAACAACGCCAGTCCTGTAGTCGCAATACCGAACCGCAGGTCTTTTTGCAAACGGCACAAGTTGAAGACACCGGCAGGTTACCCTCCATCCACTGATGTGGCATAATAATGCTGCCATCACCCTCCTCGATAATGTCCTTGCCTATTGTGGCCAATGTTGTCCATTTGCAGTTGGCAATTGCCTTGGCAGCGCAGCGTTTGTGCACCTTACATTTGCACACCTCACAGGAGAGCCCATGCGAAGTGACGCCCGAGAGAGCGTCGCGGCAGACATTGCAGTAGGTGGGTCGTGCATGCGAGGTTGCATACCAGTGATGATGATTCGAGAGTATATCATGTTGATCCAGGCCCGTTGACGAACCAAAGAAGGAGTCGTTGCGTGTGCGCACTGGCATCGAGGCAGATTTCAGAGATGATAGCCAATCCTCCATTTCACGACGTGATTCAGCACATAATACGAGCGAACGGGTAGGTGTGATAACCTGTGAATGAGTGAGAGGAAGAGAAAAATCAGTGAGGTACTCTCAGGATTGGACAGAGACATCATTTTCATTATTTTCTTAAAATTCTTAAAAAGGTGAACGTTTCACAGGAATAGAAAGCCAAAAACTTGATTTTTTAGAATCTTTATTTTTCTTTTTATGTGTAATACCTTCACCTTTACTTATACTGAAAGAATTAAAATGAAATTTAGGAAGTTGGTTACTTCCATCATGTATTATGTAACATATCAGATGTTTTGTTTTTTTTTTGGGTGAAAAAGGAAAAACATCGGATTATCAGAAATAAAATTTCTTATGAAAAATGTCCAAAACTCTCTTGAAAATTATCTTAACTATCTCCGCTGCTTTTCCATATTCTAGCCTACGCACCTCTACGCCTAAAGCCCTGAATAGGATTGCTTGGTTTTATGAAAAAGTAAATTGGGTTGCGTTTAATAATTTTTACAACTTCAACTGGAAATTATGTTTCACCGATAGAAATGTGAACGCCGCGGCTCTAATGGTAAAGGAAATTATTTTATTGGCTATGCGGTCTTTCATTCCTAATAAGATGAGAAGCATTAAGCCAAAACCACTCCTGGTTTAATGAGACTTGCAGGATTGCAGTCAGGTTCAAAGAGGAAGCCTTTCAGAATTGGCGTTCCAACATGAATGCTGACACTAAAAGACTTCGCATCCAAGCTAGGAATCGCTGTAATACAGTCTTAGAGCGCGAAAAGTTTCTTCACAAAACACGCTTCAGAGAACAGGTTCTTCTCTGCTCCAAAGGAAGTAAAGAATCAGACTTCTTCGTCAATTCCAACTCTTTTGAAAGATGACCAAATCTTCACTAACCCGGCCCATAAAGCGAACCTGTTGGCTGGATTGTTTGCACATAACTTCACAATCCCGGTTAGCCTCTTGTTGCAAGTACATCTTCTGCAATGCAGGATATATATTTTCGAACGAGATCAGTTAAAAAGGTCCTTGCAAATTCACACCAACAAAGCCTCTGATCCTGATGGCATACCACCAATTGCACTTAAAAGGTGTGCTTCTACATTAGCCCGGCCTTTGCGCAATCTTTTCAACATCTCCTACAGGATAGGAGTATTTCCATTTTGTTAGAAGATCGCGAATATCCAGCCGGTACCAAAAAAGGACGATGCCACGAACCCTGCAAACTATCGGCCCATTGCGATATGCTCTACACTTTCCAAGGCCATGGAAAGTGTAATAAACTTTCACCTGATGAACTATCTGGAGCGCAACGAACTTCTCAGTGATCGCCAATATGATTTCCGAAGGGCTCGCCCTACTGGAAATTCCTCACAGAGAAATGGAACCAATGCGTTCATTTATTCGGTGAGAGTAGAGTTGTTGCTTTGGATATTTCTAAGGCGTTTGACCGAGTGTGGCATAAAGCGCTCGTGTCTAAACTAATCGCATATGGTGTCGGTAGTACTTTTGCTAGATGGATTTCGTGCTTTCTTAATGACAGATCTATCCATGTCGTCATGTCCGGCGTTTCGTCCAGAGAGCACACCATTTTGTTTTTGGTTTTTATCAACGACCTTCTGTTGTTGACTCATAACCCAATTCGTTCTTTTGCGGATGACAGCAGCATTTGTCATTCATATTCGTTCAAAAAATGACCGAGCTCTGTGGAGATTGAGAGTAAAAGGCATAATATGAATGACACACTTCTTAACGACCTAGAAAAAATCTCTGAGTGGGGTTGTGCTAATAGAGTCGAGTTTAAGGCAAGCAAGACCCAGTGTTGTCTGATAACCCACAAACGAATGAATTGCCCCTTAGCTCCCCTTAAAATGAACGATGTGGACTTTGTGGAGTCAGATTGACGTTCTGGGCATATCGATTTGATCTGACCTTCGTTGGAATGATCATATTTTCAATGTGTCAAAAGAAGCGGCCAAGTGCCTAGGTTTCTTAAAACCCACCAGGAATTTCAATAAGTGGCCAAAAGTCAAATATTTTCTATATACAAATGATTCTTACGATTGATAACGGGACACATTAAGGTACCCTGAGACGAAATATTATTAATATAAAATTAAAAATTACAATTTGGGAGGCATTTTAAGTCAAACATTGCATTTTTTTTTTTATTTACATCTAAAAGTTGAAATCATCAACAGTATAATTATTTCTCAAATTTATTTAAAATGTTTAGCACTTTTTTGAACACATTGAATACAATATTGAAAAAAAAATATATATATATATTTTATTTTGTTTTTAATCCTTTTTTCCACATACTAAATACAAAAAAATGGGGTTTAAAAAAAAAAAAATGCGGCGCCTAAAGAAGATTCCCCGAGATTCCACTCGTAATTGAAATAATTTACTTGCTATTACTTTCTTTAAGATATTTACTTGAAGAGGGATATGCACATTTTTGCACGTTTTTATTTACTTTTGAGAAATTTATAAAAAACTAACGTCGCACAGTGTAACGAGTTCTATGGGAAGGGGGTCAAAAATAGAAGGAATCATCATAGGTACATACATGAAATTAAGCATGTGTCATTATTTCATAAATATATAATGCCACACAAATTTTTATCAATATCGGCCACGCCCTTCGCCCACCTCCCATACAAAACTAAGATTAAAAGAGCAATATCTGCAGTTGTAGAAAGTGTAGAGAACAAAATTAACTTGAATTTCATTAAATAGAATAAACAGTTTGGGAATCTGTTTAGAAAGAGTTGTTTTAAAATATACTCAAAAATAGAGAAAACCAAACCTGCCTTTTTTTCTTTAATTGCGTTGAAACTTATGAATATTTGAGCTTTATATACGTGTGAAAGCACAAATGCTTAACTGCATATTTGTGCGCGTTTGAGTATCACCCGAAAAACAGAATGCGATGTTGCTGTAGTAATTTCATGTAGCGCTACAAAAGTTGAAATTATTTCAACTTGCACTACAACTACCACTACGAGCCACAAGCGTACTACGCATTCTGAGCGATTCAGTGCGTTTCGTACATTTTAGCTTTTTACAGCTCATACTACGTACTACAAGCTACACCATTCTGGTTTCCCAGTCACGAGATCGTGTTGATCGAAATGGCTAAATTTTCAAAAAGAGAAATTCTAAATGAAATTATGTAGTTCTCATAACGGCGATATTAATTTCGCAATTGATTATATTCTACAAAAAAATAAATCAAACATTGATGAGGATGTTTTGAGAAAATTGCAAGTAGCAGTCAGAACATTAAAATCTAAAGAAAAGCGCAAGTTTAAAGATTGTTCTAGAATGAAAGATAGATTTGAATTGAAAAACTCAGCTTGGTTAGATTCAGACTTCGAAGTTTCTCACATTTTTAATCGTAGAAATGATATTGCTGTAAAAAGGGCGACCGGTGATAACTTTTGTAATCCTGGCCGGCCGGCCTTGGGTTTTGAATGCAAGTCTTTGATATCAAAACGAAGAGATGCTGTTGCTTTCAGTTTAGAAAACCATTGCGATCACCAAAAATTAATGCTTGCAACTAAACACGCTGTAGGGCATTCAAAACAATCAGATTTAAAATCTGTGCTTGGAGAGCTAACAAAATCTCCAAGTAGACCGTCTAAGATTCGAAAGATTATAAAAGATTCAACAACTGTTTTGAAGGTAAAGACACCATTAGAAGCTGTAGCATTTACTTTAAAAAATTCAATGTCCAAGTCTTGTTATACCGATATGCGTTTGGTATCAAAAGAATCTGGTACTGATATTTAGCCTACGTACAACACAATTCGGGAAGCTAAGGCCAAATTGAGGCCGACAAAGGAAGAGACTGTTATAACTGATTTAAAAGCGAAGGTATCGCTTCAAGGTCTCTGTAATCATACTTCTCAAAGGTTAATAGAACTGCAGAAGGATGTAATTACAAATATAAGATATTCTCTCAATCGCTCTGATATCAGTTTGAATCTAATTTGTTCTTGGGGTTTTGATGGGAGTAGCGGTTATTCTACTTATAAGCAAAAATTTGATCTCTCAAATTGTGAAAGTAGAAAGTAGAAAGTAGTTACGCTAGGTAAGTGATGAAAATTTATTTGCAACAACACTTATTCCATTGCGTTTAACTTGTGAGGGTTGTGGGGTTCTCCCCGCAACCTCCACGTGGTGGCCCAGGAAACTATATATATATATATATATATATATATATATATGTATTTATTTAGGCTAATTGCGGGTTTTTTGTGTCTCGATTTCATAACATAATAATACAACAATAAATTTGTTCTAAAAGTGTTGTTTTCTAAAACCTTGTATATTTATTTTTAGTTTACACATCACATGTCAGATTCGGTAAAATCAATCGGTCTTGTATCCCGCCTTTTTTTTAATATCACAGAATAAATAATAACCAAACTACAGTTTTTATTAAATAGTGCCACGCTCCATTGTTGGAGCTTTTTTCTAAAATTCTCGGAAACGATTGTACCCACCCCTACACCCAATTTCAATACCCTAGTCCCAACACTAACTGAGATACGGAATTTTATTAATAGTGCCACGCCCCTTTGTTATATCCAGTCCAATTTTTCATCATACTCGGGAAAAGATCCCACAAAGCACTATACCGAATTTTAATAACCTAGTCCCACTATTACACGAAATACGGTATTTTATTGATGTTGCCACGCCCCATTATTGATGCCCGCCCACTTTTTCTAACATGCTCGGAAACGATCCTACCCACCCCTTTACCAAATTTCAATACCCTAGTCCCAACACTGACTGAGAAACGGAATTTTATTAACAGTGCCACGCCCCTTTGTTATATCCAGTCCAATTTTTCATCATGCTCGGGAAAAGATCCCACAAAACACTGTAATGAATTTTAATAACCTAGTCCCACTATTGGACGAGATACGGTATTTTATTGATATTGCCACGCCCCATTGTTGAGTACCGCCCACTTTTCTCCCGTGCTTGAAGAAGGTCCTGTGTTAAGTATTCTGTACCAATTTTTATTTAATTCTGTCTATGCATCACCAAGATATGAGTTTTGGCCACTTTTTCAAATTCCTGGCCCAATGTGAAACGGTGCAAAAGATATTTCACCCCATCTGATCTCCGCATGATCTACACTTCATACATCAGGCCGAAAATGGAGTACAATTCGCACATTTGGGCAGGTGCTTCAAGATCCTTTTTGGAGATTCTGGATCGAATTCAACGGCGTGCGATATATTTGATAGGAGATGAAAATATTTCATCTTCTCTCAACTCTCTTTGGCATCGACGCAATGTTGGGTGCCTTAGCCTTTTATATAGGTACTGCCATGGGAAGTGTTCAAGGGAGGTACAAGACCTGACGCCCCCAGCTCGAGTATTTCCCAGGTCCACGCGGTCAAAATTCCAAGCCCATCCCTGTACCATTGCCTTGATGCCCAACAGAATAACGCATTTCCGAAATAATTCATTTTCTGTCGCACAGTAGGATTGTGGAATAATCTCCCTGCGAGTGTGTTTCCCGATGGCTTCGAACTGTGTGGGTTCAAAACAAATCTTCACAGACACTACTCAAACTTTCCACATTCCAACTAAACTATCACCCTTCTTCCGAATCAACTCAAAGCTTACGCATTTATAGGGGGCATCCCCTGAGCGTTGGTTTAGGCTAAAAAAAAAAAAATTGCGCTACGATCAATGTTATAAAACGTAAAAGAAGAGTTTGTACTTGGCCTTCAGGCCAAAGAAAAAAAAAATGATTTAAATGACCCCAGGTTGCGTAGGTAGCATCTTATGCAACAAAAAAACAATATTGTTGCATAGAATTATTACTCGCGTATTAGAGGTGCTGCAGTACATTTGACTAAAATAAAAAAAAAAAAATTTTTGGAGGTAGGCGCTTGATGAAGTAAAAATGCATCAATAATGAAAAAACGTTGCATGGAATTATAACTACGTGGCCATTAGCGCTACGGTAAATTTTACGAAACGACAATAAAGTTGAGGTTTTCGGTCACACGGTAAAAATACCAAAAAATCAATAGCGTCTTGATGCCCCGCAGGGCACATCTCGATATTACGTAGATACTCCATTATTGCATGAATTTATTGCACGACACTAGCGCAAATATTAACATACCTACATAAAAGTAAAAGCAAAATTAAAATCAAAACTAAGATATGGGGCATTTCATGTGAAGCGGACAAAGAAAAAAATGAGGTTCTGAAATTCGTTCATATCGGACATATTTGTATTTCTAGGGGATAGGAACGTGTTCACGTAATATTTTTATTTGAGGTTTAGCTGTTAAGATATGGGATTCTATAGAATTCACCAGATTGACGGAAGGGTTTTTTGAAATTTTATTTTCATATTGAAGATAATTATTATAAAATAAAGAATTTACTTTTTCTTGTAGGAAATTTACTGTTCGTTTTGATTTTCTAATCAGTTTTTAAATTTTATTTTTTTCCAGTTTTTAACCGGAAGTAAGTATTTCAAATAATTTTTTAACAACTTCGACCATTTTAATTTCAATTTTTTTAACGACAATAAATTTCAACATTTATAAATTTTACCATAAAAATTGCAGAATGGGATCTAAATTAGTTTAAGAGATAAATCAATTAGAAAATGGCACAATTGGCATCACAAGATGCCGCAGTGCCAGAGCTGAATTAGCTCGCCCCAAACATATCTATCTAATTAGAGTACGTACATGTCATACTGGGTACTTGGCAAAGTTGACACTAAAAAAAAAAAATAAATAAATAACTGGCCAATTCTGACCTTGAAAGGACTTTGACCTAGCTTCTTATGATCAATTGTGTTGTGCGTGTTATTAAGTTTGTACACAATTGACCGAGAACCGGACCTACATGCTTAACGCCGACTCCGAACGGCGATGAACAGAATGTTCTTGTTCTCAAGAAGCTTTACATGGCATTTTGATTACTCTCTGAGGTTTGCCATTGTCTGCAGAGAGGTGGCGGCCGTACAGAAAAATTATTTTAATTCAAATAATTTTCTGTCGATGCTGGAGTTCGAACCCGTACGAACCTCCAGGATCGTTGACATAGAGGCCACGCACTTTAACCAACTACGCCACGGACGCCACATGTAGCATCTTATGCAACAAAAAAACAATATTGTTGCATAGAATTATTACTTGCGTATTAGAGGTGCTGCAGTACATTTGACTAAAATAAAAAAAAACAATTTTTGGGGGTAGGCGCTTGATTAAGTTAAAATGCGTCAATAATAAATAACGTTGCATAGAATTATAACTACGTGGCCATTAGCGCTACGGTAAATTTTATGAAACGACAATAAAGTTGAGGTTTTCGGTCACACGGTAAAAATACCAAAAAATCTATAGCGTCTTGATGCCCCCCAGGGCACATCTCGATATTACGTAGATGCTCCATTATTGCATGAATTTATTGCACGACACTAGCGCAAATATTAACATACCTACATGAAAGTAAAAGCAAAATTAAAATCAAAACTAAGATATGGGGCATTTCATGTGAAGCGGACAACGAAAAAAATGAGGTTCTGAAATTCGTTCATATTGGACATATTTGTACTTCTAGGGGATAGGAACGTGTTCACGTAATATTTTTATTTGAGGTTTAGCTGTTAAGATATGGGATTCTATAGAATTCACCAGATTGATGGAAGGGTTTTTTGAAACTTTATTTTCATATTGAAGATAATTATTATAAAATAAAGAATTTACGTTTTTTTTTGTAGGAAATTTACTGTTCGTTTTGATTTTCTAATCAGTTTTTAAATTTTATTTTTTTTTTCCAGTTTTAAACCGGAAGTAAGTATTTCAAATATTTTTTTTAACAACTTCGACATTTTAATTTCAATTTTTTTAACGGCAAAATAAAGTTCAACATTTATAAATTTTACCATGAAAATTGCAGAATGAGATCTAAATTAGTTTAATACAAAAATCAATTAGAGTACGTACATGTCATACTGGGTAGTTGGCAAAGTTGACACTAGGGCACTGAAATTTAGTACAAGGGTAGACACAATTTTTAAAAATTACTGTAAAGAAAGTGCGCGTTATTCGATAAAGGGGTGTGGAAATATTAGAAACTCACTATATATCGAATAATATTGACACTAGGGCGCTGAAATTTAGTGCATGGGGAGGCATAGTTATTACAAATTACAGTCAATAAAGTGGGCGTTATTTGTACAAAGGGGTGTGACAATATTGAAAAGCGACAGAAAATTATTTGAATAAAAATGATTTTTTTGTACGGACGCCATCTCTCTGCAGACAATGGCAAACCTCAGAGAGTAATCAAAATGCCATGTAAAGCTTCTTGAGAATAAGAATATTCCGTTCATCGCCGTTCGGAGTTGGCGTTAAGCATGTAGGTGCGGTTCTCGGTTAATTGTGTACAAACTTAATAACACGCACAACACAATTGATCATAAGAAGTTAGGTCAAAGTCCTTTCATGGACTGAAATGGCCAGTTATTTTTTTTTTGTTTTTGTAGGCACATTTACTAAAAATTACGGTAAAAAAGTGGCCGTTATTCGACAAAGGGGTGTGGCAATATTATAAAAATACTATATCTCAGTTAATATTGACACTAGGGTACTAATATTTGATATGCAGGAAGGTGGGAAGGTAGAATCATTAAAAAAGTGAGTGGGATTGTACACAGGGTGTGGCACCTTAAGGAAAGTACTATATTACGGTTAAAATTGATACTTGGAAACTGAAATTTGGCACAGGGCTAGGTAGAATCATTATAAGGTACGGTAAATAAAGTGGGCGGAATTAGAGAAAGGGCGTGGCACTAAAAATTTTAAGGAAACAGAAATAGAAAATACCCAACAAACTTTCAGGAATTAATAAAACAAATTTTTTAAGAACAAAGTTTCATGTTTGAATTTTTCCTCAAGAATACGATTACATAAAATATTTCATATTCTTTAAAAAGGATGTAATAAAAAATTTTGAACAAAAAAAAAAACCGACCTTAAAATCACTACAAAGTAAAAAATAATTTTAAATAACTTATCCCATTAATTTCTTGGTCAAATTTTAAAAGTTATTTATATGTATTATAATATTGGAAATCTTATCATTTTCATTTTTTCGATTTTGTCTTAGTATTAATTATCATCAATATATTAATTGCTTTATGAACATAAAAGCTTTGAAGTCTGAGTGTTTATTAAATATTAAAGGTCATTTACAAAATTTCAAGTCTATATATTAACTTTTGTAGAATTCGAAGAGATTTTATCGTTTTGATAAAGTCATTTTGTATGGGATTTGGCTCATTTTCAAACTTGAGCTTCAATTATTAGATGAAAGCTCAAATACCGAATTTCGTGATGATAGCTTGAAAATTGCGGCTGTAATCGTGATCACAGACAGACAGATGGACATGGCTAAATTGACTCGGATGGTGATGCTGATTAAGAATATATATACTTTTCCATACCTTCCACGCCTCCTTATGGGCGTTACAAACGGAGTGACAAAATTAATATGCCCCTTTTACGTTTTTCAACACGTTAACTGCCATGAGGCACATACGGTGTGCCTCAATAAAATGTCCACGTAGGCTCTGAGGCACAGCGTATGTGCCTCAGTATTTGATTACACATTATAGTTCATAGTTTAAAATTAGTACCTCGAAATGCAAATCTGTAAAAAAAGTTCAATTCTACATGGCCTGGCATACCTAAACCAATCTTTAGCGCATCATTTTTATACCCCCACGATTAAAAAATCCCCTTTTGCTAGGTTTTTAAATTTAAAAACTTTAATTTTGTCACTCCGTTTGTAACGCCCATAAGGAAGCGTGGTAGGTATAGAAAAGTTTATATATTCTTGATCAGCATCATTAACCGAGTCGATTTTGCCATGTCCATCTGTCTGTCATCCACAGTAAACATACAGTAAACGTATACCTTAGGCCGTGAGGTACATATGTTGTGCCTCAATAAAATATTTCACAATTTCACAGAAATATAAAAAAAAAAACATTTTCTGGTATTTTGTTCGGATTTTCTGATACCAAAATGCACTGGATCTGTAAAAAAAAAATGGCCCGGAGGACCCGATATATTTTTTGTATGGTGGCAGTTAAAGTGTTAAACGTGGGGGTATAAAAATGTCATATAAGTCCATTTAGTAGTTTTATTTAAATCATAGGTTATTTTGACACTGACAGCTGTTTCCTGCTCGAAATCTTGACATATAGTCAGTATCATATCTCCGCGGAAAGAAATGAGTCACTTCACGTTGGGAAATATAGGTCACTTATTTCCAAAGTGAGTGCTGTGTAGCCCAAACAGTGCGTTATTTGAAAAGAAGGTGATTTCGACGAAAAATCATCTTTTCTGACAAGGTGCATTTTCATTTAGTCGGCTACGTTAACAAACAAAATTGCCGCATCTGTGGCTCGAATAACCCGCACGTTATTGTTAAGAAGCCTATGCATCCACAGAGAGTGACAGTTTGGTGCGTATTGTGGAGTGGTGGCATCATTGGACAATTTTTCTTCGAAAATGAGGCTGGGAAGAACGTTTCAGTGAACAGTGGGCGTTACAGAGCCATGTTAACCGACTTTTTTTTAAACGAAAATGGAGACATGAATTTGGACGATATCTGGTTCATGCAGGATAGCACACCATGGCACACAGCCCATGCCACAATCGATCTTTAGCGCACCAAATTCCCCAATCATATTATCAGCCATCTTGCGATGTCAATTCACCACCTCGGAGATACGATTTGGTTTTTTTTTTTGTGGGGAACCGATGTTATGCCAACAATCCGGAAATAACTCAAGCATTTAAGGCCAATATCATCCAAACAATTCGTGATCTACAGTCCGAAACCATCAACAAGGTCTTGGAAAATCTCAGTATGTAAACATTGAATAACTTTCACATTTTTCAGTACAAATTTAACCATTAATGACTTCACACCGACATCGTCGCTATACCGCCCGAGATACTCGTAAAAGTGATGGAAGATGCTACAAAATCAAATTAAATTCAATTGTTACTTAAATAAAATAGAACCAAATTTTTTAAAGGACTTTTATTAAGAAAAGGACCAACTTTGTTGTAAGTTATTTAATATCCACATACCGAAATAAAAGATGGCGCACCCTGTATACGAGTAAGTTTTATTTCAACCTGAAGTTGGCATCAATATGCACGCCATTTCTTTTTTTTCTAACTTAAGCTATTTATATTTAAAAAAAGCAAACGATAATTATATGAAAATAATAACTTAATTTCATTTGAACTTTTATTTCATCAAATAGCTGGAAATAAATTAACTAAATTGGGAATTACTGAATAAGTTTGTAAGTTTATATATAAAACAAATTCTTATATTTCTTCGCAAGCAGCTATTTACACTTTGTAAACTACGTCATTTCCACTTGCTGCATAGAGATTTATTCATATACCTATTTTTCCCACGCAGCATCTGCAACGTCAACCTCTAAAGCAACTTCGGTTCAAAGGTTAAACTCATTAACAGCTCTTCATCAGCCATGTTACCTGCACTCAAATCAAACCTTTCAATAAACTCAACAACGGATATCCGAGCCACCGCTTAAAATACTGTCAACGCCAGAGAGCACAAGATGCTCTCATGCATTATTAATGATTGCCAAGCAAAAGAATGACTCAATGAATGCATATGAATTACCGTTACGCAGTCAATGCTGCCACATGATGCACTTCATGCCCATATAATCCTCGTAATTCATGTTGATTATCCATGTTTCTGCGTCACGATTATGAGATATTATATTCTGCATTTGATATTGCAAATGCAGGTTTGGTTACGGATCGGGGTAGTGCAGGAAAGATGGTGTGCAATTGCTTTTATTTGCATCAGAAATCTGTGCTTAATTAGTCGGCATATAATTAGTTTCTACCTCATTATTGTCTTGATTAGTGCACAGTATGAAGCGCCACGTTTGTGGCCCTACATTTGACCAAAGTCAAGTGCAATGAGGTTGTTAAATTAGTACCATCGTTAAGCTCGGGTGCATCAGAAAGAAACTGTTTGTCATTTATCATCACTAATTGCAGCAGTTGATTTTTATAACAAACGATAACAATAGATAATAATTGCTGCTGCTTTATGATGGTTGAGAAACATGCAAACACTTTATATGGCTCAATGGATGCTTTAACTACTTGGGCGAGATTCAAGGCACTTAACCCATTCCAGCCTGATGGGGTGAAATTTCACCCCTTCATTGGTATTTTTTCTTTTGGCGTTCTAGACTAAATGCTCCTAGCTTTTTGTTTGAAATTTTGTGGAATGAGAGAGAATAAATGGGGTTTTAATTCCTTCTTGAACCATATTGTGGACTTTCCGTATTTAGTTGCTGTTATTCATGGTAAAAACTCATCAATTTTTTTTTTAATTTCTTCAAGATTTAAAAATTCTAAAAAAAATTAAAGATGTTAGAATTTTCAGTAGTTTTCTCCGGATCATGTAGTTTATTGAGCAATTTATATTCTGTGAAATTTTTGTATCGATCGGTGTATTCACCTGTGTATTATGAATGATTTACCTGAAGGGGGTGAAATTTCACCCGTCCGGCACTAGGTGTACCAAAATGACAGGCAACTGTGAGCATTTTATGTTCTTCATTCTGGTGCAAATAAATGTAGTTTTTTATTGATAAGTTTTTAAAGCTAGTATTGTTAAATAATATTAAAGTTATTAAAGAATTCATCACTATTATGCAATTTTTTGTTATTGCACACATGAAACTTTGATTTCAACAGTTTGAATCGGTCGCGGCTCATAGCATTTTTTAGCAAAATGTTTCCGCACGAAGTGTTGCCACTCCAATAGGAATGAATGTTGGGCAAACTGTTATAGCCAGTCAAAAACATAATGGCAATGAATTTTTTTTATTTCCGCTGGATTAGTGAAAAAAAAATTGAATTCTTCTCACCGGCATGAACATTAGTCATATCCGCTATAAATTGAATAACATTCTCATCAATAAACAGCTCCAGCAGTTGTGCCGGTTTCAAAGTGCCGTACTTTTCTTACATGCTGGCTATTATATCCGCGGAAATATTAACTCGAATGAGTAATGTCTGCGGCGCCTCTTTGGTTGCCGATATTCATCACTACCCTCGGAGTTTTGTTTTTGAAAGCCCGGAGAGGTCAATGGTTTTGGCTCTTTCTGAATAGGAATATAAGTCGTTGAAGTGTCTCTACTCTGCTTCTTCAAGGATATTGTCTTGCCGGAAAATTTTAAAGCTAATGGAATTCTTACAACAACATTTTCTGCATATTGACAAACTTTGATTATCCTGATGTTGTGAAGGTATGTTCAGTGTGACAGTATTTTCATCATTGTAGGTATACTCCACTTCCATTATTTCAGCAACCTCGTTTGGTAAATTTTGATCAGTGTCATTGATCACCTATTTGTCATCTTCCATGCTTTCATCGTCGGTCAAAATATACACACGGTTGGGCATCAGACAACATCGTCTCTGCCAAATGAACCGGTATCTTTCTCACTGTCAACCCATTCTTGCTCGATAATATCAGCTATTGCCAACGTGCTTAAAAGCTTGTGCCGACGAATCATTTTATAGTCTCACTTTAACACAAAAATTACAAATGTAAAAAATCACTTCGAATTGTAAATGCTGTCTGCACGTTTTGTACATTACAATTTTTTGGCGCCAATTTCATATGAAAGTATTGCCGCACATTTAAGTTTTGCCTAGGGTATGCAAAACCGGCTCGAATTATTCGGTGTTTCGGTTTTTTTTTATTATTCGACCCGGTTTTTTAAAAATCGCAATTTTCGAATAGTTCGAAAACCAGTTTTGTAAATATTGTACTATTCGATACCGGTTTTTTTATAATGTCGAATAGTTGCATACCCTAGTTTTGCCCCATATTTTAGTGTTGCCACATATTTTTGCTTGCAATACACTTCAGATTTGCCATACAGAGGAGATATTATTTACCATTAACGAAAAAAAAAGTTAAAATAAGAAAAGTAAATGATTGGATAATACTCATAAAATTAGACAGGGTTGCTTGCACTGTGTAGAATTTCGGCACACCTGATGCCGGACGGGTGAAATTTCACCCCATCATCAACTCAGGTGTTCGGATAGGTAGACACCTAAAATTTTTTTTATTTCTATTCTAGGTATCCCTTGCTAGCATATCTGAATTTGGACAAAATCGGCTGGCGAGAACTATGTGCAGGCAGCAATGGGTTAATGCTTTCTTTGCTTAAAAGATTTCAAGTGGCACTTGCAAAAAGCTTATTGGCAGGTTTATAAAGTTTATTATAAGTAGTGGCGTCCGTGGTGTAGTTGGTTAAAGTGCGTGGCAACTATGTCAACGAACTTGGAGACCCAGGTTCGAACCCTAGCAGCGACAGAAAATTATTTGAATTAAAATAATTTTTCTGTACGGCCGCCACCTCTCTGCAGACAATGGCAAACCTCAGAGAGTAATCAAAATCCCATGAAAAGCTTCTTGAGAACAAGAACATTTCGTTCATCGCCGTTCGGAGTAAGCGTTAAGAGTGTAGGTCCGGTTCTCTGTCAATTGTGTACAAAACTTAATAACACGCACAACACAATTGGTCGTAAGAAGCTAGGTCAAAGTCCTTTCAAGGGCTGAATTGACCAGTTATTTATTTTTTTTTTTTATAAGTAGAAAAAAAATTCTTTATTTAACGACAGCGTTAAACATTAAAATTCAAATCATAAAAATATACTTGAGCAAATTTAATTGACGTTCAGATGAATGAATTGAACAAAATGAAATGAATGAAATGAATGAAATGAATGAAATGAATGAAATGAATGAAATGAATGAAATGAATGAAATGAATGAAATGAATGAAATGAATGAAATGAATGAAATGAATGAAATGAATGAAATGAATGAAATGAATGAAATGAATGAAATGAATGAAATGAATGAAATGAATGAAATGAATGAAATGAATGAAATGAATGAAATGAATGAATTGAATGAAATGAATGAAATGAATGAAATGAATGAAATGAATGAAATGAATGAAATGAATGAAATGAATGAAATGAATGAACTGAATGAAATGAATGAATTGAATGAAATGAATGAAATGAATGAAATGAATGAAATGAATGAAATGAATGAAATGAATGAAATGAATGAAATGAATGAAATGAATGAAATGAATGAAATGAATGAAATGAATGAAATGAATGAAATGCATGATATTAATGAAATGAACGAAAAGAAATTAAATTAAGGAAATAAATAAAAATAAATAAAATTTATGACATTAATGAATCTGCATTGTGTTGTGTAGTGTGCATTGTAATTTCAATAATTTTGAGGACTTTTGAAAAATAAAGTGAATTTTTTGTTGTTTATAGTTCATCAAAAAGTAAAATTTATTCAAAAATATCCGTCAAAATCATCCGTCAAAACCGCGGTTATCAGTGAACAGCAGAAAATTGTAAAACACAAAAAGAAGCAATTATATCCGCTTCACAAAGGCTAGAAACTTAAAAAGACAGCTGCGTAGACAAACACAACAATGTGTTTTTGTGTGTGTGTGTGTGTTTGAGTGTGTTCTTGTTTAGCGAAGATAACTTCATTGGAAATTATTTTGACTTATCAAATTCGTTGCGCTTTGATGCCGTGACAGCAGCTGTCAGGGACAATATCATTTATAAAATGTCATTTATTTTCTCTATCCATTTATTTTTCATCCATCAGTCTTCAGCGAGTCAGAAAATGTGTTGTTGAGTGAGTTTGAGGCATTAAGAGCGTGTTGCGATGTCACTAATGCATAAGTTGAACTTTTAAGTTTTGGTAGAGTTTAAAAGCTGCAGCTTAACACACAAAAAAATATCGACCAATATGCTTAGAAAATTAAATTGCTTGCGAAAATGAATGTGAAATCAGAAATTACATAACAAGCATTGCTTATATCTTGCGTTAAATTAAGACTTTAAGAGTACATCATGGCGTATGAGTAACATTTATTTATTTATCAGACTAGCATGGAAGACATCGCTTTTATTAGCAATTAAATGGAGACAAGATTAAAATATTTGGATTCAATTATAGATTGTAGATCTCAAATTCTTTTTTATAAGCAAAAAAAAAAAAAAACCGCGTAAAACATGCAGTTTGTGCTCTAAAAGAAATGATTTGTTTAGAGCTATTTTAGCAATAAAGAAACAATTGCCAATAAAGCACTACATCCTAAACCACTTAAAGCTTAAGTGTTCAGTTTCCATTTTATGACCCTAAATAATAGCTCAATAATAATAAAAAAACATTTCTTGGAACAACTCAATCTTAAGAAATAAAACAAAAAGTCATCATTTATAAAGAAGATAGAGATAGACCAACGAGCAAATCCAAACAGACACACATCAAATGTTATTGGCCTCTTCATGGGTATGGGTCTGTGCATCTGTGTGTGCGTGTGAGTTTGTGTGTATATTTTTCTATCACAGAGAAAGTACTTAACTTGTCTTACCTTTATTAAATTGAGCTTTTTCTGAACTGACTGGCATTTATTAGGTTTATCGTTTTTTCACTCTCTCTCTCTCTCTTTTGTCCTCGAAGATACTCATATTGTTCACTTAGCTACTACTGTACAATATTTTGTCTGACTGTTTGTATATATTTTATTAATAAGAGATAAATATAGTTTTTTAGCGGCACATAAACAGTAGAGGGAACACAATAAACCCTATGAATTCCATTTTGTTTTCGCTTATTTTTTATTACTTTTGTTTTTTTTTATAAGGCTACGAAAGCAAACAAAACTTTTTATTGCATTCAATTTTTATTTGATATATTCAATTAATTTATCGCTTGTGAAACAAAAGTTTTAAAAATTCAATTTTATTTCGTTCAACCAAAAAAGAAGCTTTGCCTATTTAAGCCAATTTTTTACACTTTAAGTGTGCTCCTAACATATAAAAGTCAACTTTACAACTTGTTGCTGTCACTCTGTCAGATGGCTACACACAAAGTTTCTAAAGTCCTTCCAACATGAAAACCTTGCAAACATTATGTAAGTAATCAAAAAAAAAAAAAAAAAAAAGGCACTTAAACGTTCTGTTTCCACTCATTGAATTTGCTCTAAGACTCTTGGTGAGCCATAAAAATTTATAATAAGCAGCATTTTTTTTTTTGTGTACCACAAAACATAAAAAAAAATTAAAAAGAAGAAAATATGTATAAAAAGATTTCGCAATGTTACCCTTTTTATGTTTTGTTTCTTCTTTTTGTTTTTTATTTGTTATTTCTTTTCCTGCAGCGTTTGCAAAATAAACATGGGATCCTGCAAGGTTTTTGTGGTCGTAGTGTACTAATGAAAAAGTATTCCAAGAAATATTTAAGCCTTTAAGTACTGACGCATAAGAATGACCATTAAAATTTTTGTTTTGGTCCCATGGCGCCTAAGACATAAAGATATGTTTTTTTTGTTTTATTTTTTTTTTTTTTTTGACCACGACAAGAGGTTAAGCGTTGTTCAAACACAGCAGCTGGAGTGGAAATAAATCAAAACTTTGCAAAAATCTTCTAATTTCAAGAAAGAAAAAACAAAAAAATGACTAAACTTATAAACTTTTTTATTTTTAAACGAATATTCTATACAATTGATAGGTATTTATACTAAAAAGTACGCAAAAATTTTATTCTTAACTTCTTGAATGTCCTAGAATAATTCAAAATAATTATTAAAAAATGCCTCTAAATTAATATTATTTAGCGTGCTGAAAGGTCATGTTCAATTAAGTGCATTCACAGCATATACATATAAAAAAACTTCAACAATTAAAATATCACGTAATCTAATCTGCAACTAATTACTTCAAAATTATTAAATACTAGTATCGCCTGTGGCCGAAATTCGGCCATCTGTTTCTATAAGGTAACGAAACTCAAGTTGTTTTCCACATAATGAATTGTTAGTAATTTGCATGTAAATTCTTAATGCTAACCTTGACGCTATGAGGAAAATAGTGGTTAAGGACAAAAAAGGAAAAATATGCATCAATAACAAAAATTTATTATGTCATTCAATATGATCAGACTTTTAATACCGATGATATGATGAAAATGAAAAAAGGGAGCCCTACGTTCGGCAAAAAATTTTCAAAAATTTTTTAAAAATACTTCTGCTGGAAATATTGATATACTTCCTGAGCAAAAGATTAATGATATTTTAAGGGCTTTATTTTTTTAATATTAGGATGGTACATTAGGATGGTAGAAACTGAGATCTAGAGGGTAAGTACTAGAACGGTACACCTGAGGTCAATGACTTCTATAGAGGTCATATTGACCTCCTTAAGACAAAAATATTGATATACCAAACTTTAAAATCCGACTGTAAACACCAGAGATTTGAAGTTTTATGTCAATGCACGACCCCTACGTTCGGTCAAAAAAAAAATTTTTTTTCGTAATTGTCTTGCAAAAATACGACATATTCGCTGGTATACGGCGAACTTTTTTTTTGAGGTACGGTCTAATGTAGACGGTCACAAGAATCTACTGAAAAATTTTGCGAGAAATTCATAGTAATTCATACACTAAGGGAAAAAAATATTAAATTTATCCAAAAACTTTTTTAATTTATCCAAAAAGCGATTCATTTGTGCACCAATAACGCATTTGCTTAAATCGACTACGTAAATATTTTAAATTTATTTAAATACTTTTTCAGTTAAATAAAATATTAAAATATTTAAATAGAATTAATAAAAAAAATATATTAAAATTAAGCACGATTTTTTTTTTAAATATCCTTTCAAGTATTTTCTATTTGAAAATAATACTATCGCATTTAAAGAAAATTTATATAAAAATATTGGAATTAAAAAACAACATATTTGAATATTTCCCACGAGCTGCGTCCATCAAATGCCATTTGGTAGCATATTTTATTTTCTTTTTTACTTTTTTCGTTCTTTAATTTTTTCTACTTTTGACAGTTGTTGCAATATTATTGCACCAAATGTCAAAGTATTATACATTAGAGAAAAAAAAATTAAAAATAAAAAAACATAAAAATATACAGGCAAATGACAACCGGTGCAATACATTCGTGAGAAAATGTCCGGTTGTCACTCAAACCTTACAAAAATCTTTTTTGCGATCATCAATCGCACTCACAAAGAATCCTGGCCAAACATGCGGCTATATTACCCTTGTAACAATAACTAAATGAGAATTATAAGAACTAAGGTTGCAACTGCAAGAAATAAACTGCAGGAACAGAGTGCGATGCTGTTGCTGCTTGTAGGAATATGTGTGTACGTGTGCGATGCTGTTGCTGCTTGCTTGGATGGAATATGTGTGTACGTGCGTGGTATAAATAAAATTCAAATACGGGAAAAAAAAGAGTTGTAAGGAAAACATTTGATTTATCCACGTAAATATTTAAATAAAATGTATACTCAGGCGTGGATAATGCTAATATGCGTTATTTCCCTTAGTGCAACAACGTGTAGGTAGAAATCATACTTGAAAACTTCATTTGTCATTGAATTTTTAAGGTGAACTTTTAGGAATCTTTAAAATTCCTAAAATAAATTCCAAGAAGGCTGCCAACATAGCAACACATATCAATAGGACTTTACCGGTTTGTTTTTTTATAAATATATATGTATATATTTAAGTTTTTAAAAAAAACTTAATATTTTAAAAAAAATATTTTAAAAAAAAAAGAAAACAAAAGTACTTAGCTACTCTCTTCAATTTTCCACCTGAGCAAATGGCTTATTAAACGCATTTGATTGCTTTCTCAAGCATTTTAATTATATGAAAATCTTCAAATAAAACTTCAATAAAGTAAAATAAAAAGAAAATAAAAATACATCAAATTAAAATTAAACTTCAAAGAAATACACACACCGACATTGTTACAACCCCTGCTTGCAAAAATAAATAAAAAGCACCCATTGCCATTGTGAAGTAATTTATTGCCTGGGTGTTTGTTCAGTTTTTGTTTTTTTTTTAAAGGCTGGTTCAAGTGGCTGTATGTGTCTGGATGTGTGTGTGTGTGTGTGTGTGTCTGTATTTTCATATGAGTCAGCTTTACACCTGCTGCTCATTGTTTGCATTGCATTTATTTTAATATTTTTACAGTAATTGTTGCCAACAATAAATGTAAAGACTTGTGTGTGCGTATGTATGCAAGCAAGTACAGATGTGAGCATATGTCTGTGTTTATGCATATACAACGCATACTTCTATAGCAACCACTTCCCATTTGGCCATGAACTTTAAAAATTCGCGTTGAAAAAAAAAAATGATGAGAGCTTTTAATTTGAACACATACAGCTCTTGGAAGGCATTCAATATTAAAATGTTTATGCTTAAGTGTTGAGAATTGTTTCTGATTTTCGCCTTTTTATTGGATGTTGTTGTTTTGTTGTTGTTGTGTTGTATTTTTTGCACACTTTTGTTGTTGTGCTTAGTGCGTTCATACGTTGAAGCAATTAACAAGGCAACATGCTGTGAAAGTTGTATATTCGTGTAAGTCAGTGTGTCTGTGTGTGTTTTTACGCGTGTGTATACATTACCATTGAAAGCGCTAAGTATTCTAACACATTTCATTTTAAGAATTAATGCAACAAAAAAAAAAAACAAAAACAACTTCAATATAAATAATTTCGCATAAAAAGCAACTAAGTAAAAGCTTTTAGTTTATAACTCATAAAGGTTCTGTGCTCAGCGTTAAAACGCAGACAAAAGCAATAAATTTGGCAACGTTTAGTCTTAGCTGCTTAATGCGCGAGCGGCTTTCATAAAATTTCAACATAATTAAATGTTAAAAAGGGCTGCACGTGTCAACTTTTTTACATATTAACACAAAATATTATGCAAATAAGCACAGTAAAAAAAAAAAAAACAAAAATGGCTTGAAGAAATTCTTCGAAATTGTTATTAAAACGAAACTTTTTGATTTAAGATATTGGCCGGAAGTTAATTTACTTAAGCAGAGTTATGCTAAAAATCATTTTGAGCTGTTGTCACAACAAAATGTCACATCAAAGAAACTTCCTCATTTTTCCCTTTTTCCCAGCCAACCAAAAACTCTCAGAATAATATTTACATTTTTATTTAAAAACAAAAACATTGACTTATGTTTAATTTTTGCAATTTTAACAGGAATTTGTTTTACAAAGAAATTTTTTCCTAAATATTTTGCTCATATTTAATAACATTTAGACAAAATCTTGTTTATACTTACTTACTATAACCTTACTTATATACATATACTAGCAATACATGGTGTGCGTTGCTACAACCGGCAAGTATATTGAAAAATAATAAGTAAATTTAAAACTGTTAAGTGTCCCTTAGTCTAAAACCATGCTCATGGTCCACTGCCTTTTACAGTTTCCCAGTAGTAGGACATCTCTCTCAGGTGGCAATTCCTGTATGAGTTTTAATGTTCTGTGACTTTTACTTCCATAGCTATTCTGTATCGAAAATCGGGCCACACCCTGTTTTCCAATGCACGTGGCAGTTTTCCAGTGAAAAGACCTAGGCTATTAGCAACTTCGTACTGAGTATCATTATTATGAGGACGTTTTGTTCCAAAGCTATTTAATATAAAAAATTTGGCTTGTTTGGATGGAGCCACACCCTTTTGTCCAATACGCGTCCCAGTTTTCTAGTAGAAGGACACCAATAAGTTGTATATTCATTATGATTTTCAATATTCTGTGACTTTTACATTCAAAACTCAATATCAAAAATTTGGCTTATATGATAGGAACCACACCCCCTTTCCAAAGCCTGTTTTAGTTTTCCAGTAAAAGGATATCATCAAGTTACAACTCCATACTAAATAACATTGTTCTGCTTAATTTAAATCCAAATATATTCGATATCCAAAATTTGGCTTGTATGAGCGGAGCCACACCCCCTTTTCCAAAGCCTATCTCAGTTTTCCAGTAGAAGGATATCACCAAGTTGCAACTCTATACTGAGTAACATTGTTGTGCAACACTTAGATGCAAAGGTATTCTACAACAAAAATTTAGCTTGTATGGGCGGAACCACACCCTCTTTTCCAAGGTCCGTGTCAGTTTTCTAGTACATAGAAGGGCATCACCCAATAGTAATTCCATTCTGAGTTTTATTGTTATGCAACATTTTTTCCAAAGCTATTCGATATCATATTTTTTAATTATATAGGCGGTGCCACACCCCCTTGCTAAATTTTGCTAGTCGAAGGACGTGACTAAATAGTATGCTCTTACCAAGTTTCATTGATGTGTGACTTATAGCTTAAAAGTTATACCGAAAATTTGGTCTGCTGAAAAAGTGGCACGCCCCACGTCCAACGCCCATAAAATTTTACCTGTGGAACGGCACTTGTAAATTGAGGTAGAACACCGAATTCCGATGCTATGCGATTTATAATTTCAAAGTTATTCGCTATCGTAAATTTGGGTTGTATGGGAGGTGCCACAGCCCCTTCTCCAATGTTCCTTGCATTTTTTTCAAAACCTTCGCGTAACAATTATGAACAAACTTACAGAAGGAAGTATTCAATTTGGTCCAGTCGTCCATTCATTTTTATATATTAAGATTTGGGTCAGAACTTTAATGAGTTCTGCGGACTACTTGAACAAATATATGCCTTTTTGACGAATAAATTCCACTTGGATTATCTATGAAACTAGTTCGGTCACTGAACTTTTTAAGGGTTCTGTGTACTAGGTTGCACTGAGTTCATCTTTAAAACTACTCGCATGCCGCAAGCTCTTTCGAGATCTATAGACTCCTAAGACAAATACTGTTGGCTCCATGGTCATAGATTCCTCTTGTATCATTTTTGGAACAAGTTTGCTTGCAAACACATTTCCAAGTTTTTTGGTGTCTTTGACCAAATATTTTTAGTTCTTTCAATGAGTTGTACTAACAAAGTTTCTGTCAGAAAGGCAGCATCTATCAAAGTCTTAGCCACCTTAACCCTTCGACGACCACTCCTGAACCGCTGGAAAATTCGTAAATCCGAAAACGGATTCGTCTTAAGTGACTCCAAATTACGAAACAAAAGTGTCGCAAAAAACAATTTTTTTGAACTGCAAAAGTGTGAAAAATTATGGGACCTATATGTCCAATGGTCGTCAACGGTAAAAATGTATACCACTATTTTCTCCGTTGACAGTATGCGAACGAAAAGTTTGAGGTTAAATTTTGATTTACTTCATGAGAACTCGTTGTTTTTAAACTGCTGTAAAGGTGTACAAATGAAAGTTTAACAAAAAAACTCAAGCCTGTGTTAGATAACACGGGCGCATAGGTCAGACGTAGAATACGTTAGTCATTAACAGCCTTATTCAATAGATTTCCTTAAACAACCTTTAAACGCTTCTTTAGTTACGCACTGTTTAAGGCTTTACGCAGCTTCTATGCAACCTTGCTAACATTGTTATTCATAAACATTTTTTCATTTCCTGCTTAAGCCCAGTATGCTGTAGAATCGGAGAGAAACTTTCCATATAGAATGCATTGAGTTTTTAACAGCGAAAAGGCAGCGGAATTTTTTTTTTCGCTACTTAGTATGCTGTAGAGGTGAAAAATTTGTTCAATGCTAGCAAGTACCACAACCAAGTAGAGAGTTGAAATGTCAAAATTTCGCTATCGATTATATGTCCGGGCATTTAATTGGCACCAGAATTTTGACATTTCAATAAGAAAACAGTTCGACCTCGCTTTACGCAACACTCGATAATCGCAATACTCAAAAATTTACATTGTTGACTCAGTAAACGCAACTTATAAAAAAATGCACAATTATCGCAACTTTCATTTGCGTACACTTCCATAAACTTTTATATTATTTACTTTGAGTTCTTCTTTTCTTGTAAAATACATTTTTGATGTACGAAAAATCTCTTAAAACAATATTTAAGGAAACAAAGTGCATATCTTAATACATAAAACCACAATATCTAGGATTCAGAGTCATAAAGCTTTATGTTTAGAAGTTTAATTGCGTTTCTTCAACATTAACTACGTCAACTGGCCGAATTTCTATTAGTTGCATTGAGCTAGGTCGTACTGTAGTTGCTTTTTTCTCCACACAAACATTTTTGACTCTACACTAATATTTCGGGTGTAGAATTATATGCCAAGAAATGTTCGTTTCTACAGCATACTAGGCTTTATGATTGTAAGGTTTGTGTCTGAACTATAGAAAATCTCTACAAAAATTAAGAATTCCTATGGATTTACAATGGCCGCCGCATAAAAAAATGCTGCAAAGGGCGCATATGGAGCATGTCTTTGATATTAAAAGAAAAGACAAACAAAAATCATGGTTGTATTTATCATGGTTGTCGTTCGCTACTTGGTCATTATACTTCTTCTCTTTCTCACACTGGTTCTGTGATAAACACACAGATAATCGTACTGCTCTTACACATGATGTTATAATACATAAAATACAAAGCATATGAAAATTAATACAAAATTTGAAGGAGTTAAATTTTGATTTACTTATAGAATCAAAAAAATTATATGTAGCAATATGATTATTTAAATACAAATCAAAAGAAGACATATTAAATATGTTACGACGATACTTGAATTTTCTTCAATGCATGCATAAAGTATTAAAAACTTATAATGAAAGTGACAAACATTTTCTCAAAATTTTGTGCTCCAGATTAACACCCCCGTATAACGTATTCTACGTTAAAATGTACTCTAAACATATGCACAGACAATACATATTAACTTCCTAAGCTTAAATAATAAAACAAAATAAAATGACTGCAAAGAAGTAAATTTTTTGCTCAAAATTTTATTTATAGAATTATTTATTAAAAAATTGTTTAAAAAAAATAATAAATAATGCGAAATTGAAAAAAAAAATTCATGCCAGCCGCCGGAATTGAACCCGCGCCTTCGCGATATTACCTAAGCTTACCTCAGAAAAACAGGTTTTCTTCTTGTTGCGAAGATCACAAATCATTTAAATTTTGTGATTGTGTTTGTAATTGCCATTTCTATCAACAAAAATAGCGAAAATTTGCAACAATGCACTTTTTCGCAATTTTGTTTAATTTCTATGAAGCTGGCATTTTTTCGCAAAATTCAATTTCATTGGATATGATTGCGGAGGCGTGGGTTCAATTCCGGCGGCTGGCATGATTTTTTTTTCTTAAAATATACATTTTTTTATTATTTTTTTTAATCAATTTTTAGTAAATAATTTGTAATTTTTATAAATTTCAAGCGAAGAACTTATTTGTTTTCAGTCATTTTGTTTTTGTTTTTTTTATTATTTAAGCTTAGGTAATATCGCAAAGGCGCGGGTTCAATTCCGGCGGCTGGCATAATTTTTTTTTTTCAATTTCGCATTATTTATTATTTTTCTTAAACAATTTTTTAATAAATAATTCTATAAATAAAATTTTGAGCAAATAATTTACTTCTTTGCAATCATTTTATTTTGTTTTATTATTTAAGCTTAGGTGGTTAATATATATGTGCATATGCTTAGAGTAAATTTTATTTTTAATTTTTATGATGATTTCGCATGGATGTTTAATTGAATTATAATTTTTTTTCCTCAAATGGTTGCATTATTTAAAAAAAAATTATTTCATTTAAAAGTAAGTATTATTAAAAAAAAACTGAGAAAATGTATAAAATTAATTAAATTATTTGCAAGAAATGGTAAAAAATTAAAATAAAATGTACTCTAAACATATGCACAGACAATACATATTAACTTCCTAAGCTTAAATAATAAAACAAAATAAAATGACTGCAAAGAAGTAAATTTTTTGCTCAAAATTTTATTTATCGAATTATTTATTAAAAAATTGTTTAAAAAAAATAATAAATAATGCGAAATTGAAAAAAAAAATCATGCCGGCCGCCGGAACTGAACCCGCGCCTTCGCGATATTACCTAAGCTTAAATAATAAAAAAAACAAAAACAAAATGACTGAAAACAAATAAAATCTTCGCTTGAAATTTATAAAAATTACAAATTAATTATTTACTAAAAATTGATTAAAAAAAAAATAAAAAATGTATATTTTAAGAAAAAAAAAAAAAAATAAAAAATGTATACTTTAAGAAAAAACAAAAAAAAAAAAAACAAACTTATAAAGCAAAATATGCAGGCGAATGACAATCGGTACGACATTTTGGTGGGAAAATGTCGAGTTGTCACTCTACCCCACAAAATTGCATTATTTGAGCAGGCAAATACGTACGGTCAAATATCCCTCTTATACAACTCTTGCAACAAAAACGAAATGAGAATTATAAGAACTAAGGTTGCAACTGCAAGAGAACAGAGTGCGATGCTGTTGCTGCTTGTCGGAATATGTGTGTACGTGTGCGATGCTGTTGCTGCTTGCTTGTATGGAATATGTGTGTACGTTTCTCACACTGGTTCTGTGATGAACACACAGATAATCGTACTGCTCTTACACATGATGTTATAATACATAAAATACAAAGCATATGAAAATTAATACAAAATTTGAAGGAGTTAAATTTTGATTTACTTATAGAATCAAAAATTTTATATGTAGCAATATGATTATTTAAATACAAATCAAAAGAAGAAATATTAAATATGTTACGAGCATACTTGAATTTTCTTCAATGCATGCATAAAGTATTAAAAACTTATAATGAAAGTGACAAACATTTTCTCAAAATTTTGTGCTCCAGATTAACACCCCCGTATAACGTATTCTACGTTAAAATGTACTCTAAACATATGCACAGACAATACATATTAACTTCCTAAGCTTAAATAATAAAACAAAATAAAATGACTGCAAAGAAGTAAATTTTTTGCTCAAAATTTTATTTATAGAATTATTTATTAAAAAATTGTTTAAAAAAAATAATAAATAATGCGAAATTGAAAAAAAAATTCATGCCAGCCGCCGGAATTGAACCCGCGCCTTCGCGATATTACCTAAGCTTACCTCAGAAAAACAGGTTTTCTTCTTGTTGCGAAGATCACAAATCATTTAAATTTTGTGATTGTGTTTGTAATTGCCATTTCTATCAACAAAAATAGCGAAAATTTGCAACAATGCACTTTTTCGCAATTTTGTTTAATTTCTATGAAGCTGGCATTTTTTCGCAAAATTCAATTTCATTGGATATGATTGCGGAGGCGTGGGTTCAATTCCGGCGGCTGGCATGATTTTTTTTTCTTAAAATATACATTTTTTTATTATTTTTTTTAATCAATTTTTAGTAAATAATTTGTAATTTTTATAAATTTCAAGCGAAGAACTTATTTGTTTTCAGTCATTTTGTTTTTGTTTTTTTTATTATTTAAGCTTAGGTAATATCGCAAAGGCGCGGGTTCAATTCCGGCGGCTGGCATAATTTTTTTTTTTCAATTTCGCATTATTTATTATTTTTCTTAAACAATTTTTTAATAAATAATTCTATAAATAAAATTTTGAGCAAATAATTTACTTCTTTGCAATCATTTTATTTTGTTTTATTATTTAAGCTTAGGTGGTTAATATATATGTGCATATGCTTAGAGTAAATTTTATTTTTAATTTTTATGATGATTTCGCATGGATGTTTAATTGAATTATAATTTTTTTTCCTCAAATGGTTGCATTATTTAAAAAAAAATTATTTCATTTAAAAGTAAGTATTATTAAAAAAAAACTGAGAAAATGTATAAAATTAATTAAATTATTTGCAAGAAATGGTAAAAAATTAAAATAAAATGTACTCTAAACATATGCACAGACAATACATATTAACTTCCTAAGCTTAAATAATAAAACAAAATAAAATGACTGCAAAGAAGTAAATTTTTTGCTCAAAATTTTATTTATCGAATTATTTATTAAAAAATTGTTTAAAAAAAATAATAAATAATGCGAAATTGAAAAAAAAAATCATGCCGGCCGCCGGAACTGAACCCGCGCCTTCGCGATATTACCTAAGCTTAAATAATAAAAAAAACAAAAACAAAATGACTGAAAACAAATAAAATCTTCGCTTGAAATTTATAAAAATTACAAATTAATTATTTACTAAAAATTGATTAAAAAAAAAATAAAAAATGTATATTTTAAGAAAAAAAAAAAAAAATAAAAAATGTATACTTTAAGAAAAAACAAAAAAAAAAAAAAACAAACTTATAAAGCAAAATATGCAGGCGAATGACAATCGGTACGACATTTTGGTGGGAAAATGTCGAGTTGTCACTCTACCCCACAAAATTGCATTATTTGAGCAGGCAAATACGTACGGTCAAATATCCCTCTTATACAACTCTTGCAACAAAAACGAAATGAGAATTATAAGAACTAAGGTTGCAACTGCAAGAGAACAGAGTGCGATGCTGTTGCTGCTTGTCGGAATATGTGTGTACGTGTGCGATGCTGTTGCTGCTTGCTTGTATGGAATATGTGTGTACGTTTCTCACACTGGTTCTGTGATGAACACACAGATAATCGTACTGCTCTTACACATGATGTTATAATACATAAAATACAAAGCATATGAAAATTAATACAAAATTTGAAGGAGTTAAATTTTGATTTACTTATAGAATCAAAAATTTTATATGTAGCAATATGATTATTTAAATACAAATCAAAAGAAGAAATATTAAATATGTTACGAGCATACTTGAATTTTCTTCAATGCATGCATAAAGTATTAAAAACTTATAATGAAAGTGACAAACATTTTCTCAAAATTTTGTGCTCCAGATTAACACTCCTGTATAACGTATTCTACGTTAAAACCTTTGCAATGATCTTAATTTGACTTCTATGTAGTACTATGACTATTGTACTATGATGACTATGACTATTGGTTTAGGAGATATTCCCAAAATATTTAAAAAGATTGTAAAAAAACCCTAAAAGTTCTATCATAATATCTGGCCTTCTATATTTGCTACGGCGTAATGTTTGATATCCAATGAAAGGATGAAAAATAACCTTTCCAATGGTGGTACTTTGACCTAGTTACGACTATTCAAAATATCGCAAAATAGGTTAAATTTTCCAAAAACTCAGATCTTTCATTTGATGCAAAACAAAACTCCGTAATAAAAAAATTGTTTGGATTTTTAACTAATTTTTTACCTATTTTGGAAATATCTTCTGGACCAATAGTCGAAGAGTGGCCAAAGTACCACCATTAGAAAGAAAATTGCACTTTTGATTTTGTGTTTTTATTTCAGTACTAGCGTTTTCCCGGCGCGCGTTGCTGCACCATGCAACTATATGGGAACATAATAGGTGTATTAAAAACTTTTCTTAGACTCTTAGTTTGACACCACAGTCATTTTCCACTGCCCGTTACATTTTCCCAGTAGTTTTAATGTTCACAGAAAATGATTTTTATTAATAGATAAGCATTTGAAAAACAGCTTGGTTTGTGTCTAAAAATATATTTATCGCGATAACTTTTGATTGGAAAGAGATATTGGTATAATTTTTCCACATAAATTATTTTTTGAGCTTAACTATTATATAAAAAGAATAAAAATAACTTTTGAAAAAAATGAATTTCTTTAAAAAATCACTGGGGGTAGGGTCATGTTTTTTGATGACAGAAATAGTTAATAAATTTTTCTGTAAAATTGGAAGCATTTTTGCAATAAAACGTTATGTCATGTAAAAGGTAGTCGAAAATGCAATTTTGAGTTTTTATTATTTTAACAACAAAAACAACTTTTGTGTCATTTTTTGAGTAAAAAGTCAATATTTTGGACCTTTTTTGAAATAAATATTAAAAATATATCCGCTAAGATAACGGTACCCTTTAAATTGTTTTTAATAAGTGCTTGAATTGAGTTTATCAACGAAAAAAATTTGAATGAAATATATTCAAAAACAACGGAGTTATTTGCATCGCAAGTAAAATATACGAATTTCTGATAGTTTTTTTTTGTTATTCTAAGGAAACGATGTTATTAGAAAAAGACGTTGTACCAGAAGTTTGTCCAATTTTAAAGATATGTGAATGTTTTTGTTATCAAAATAACAGTATTTTCTTAAAATTAATAAATTCAGCATTTTCGCTTGAAAAAAATACGCAAGTAGTTAGATTTGCGTTACTTGTAAAGGGGCGGAAGAGGCGTGGTCAAAACTTAGTATGCCATAACCTAAGTTAGGATTCAAGTAATATGTGAGCCGAATTTGAGTTAAATCCGTTCAGCCGTTAAGATTTGTATTGTAGTCAAACAAACAGAAAATGATTTTTATTAATATAGATTACTACGAACACGATCGCAAATCAATGACCAAATTCTACTTGCGTTTTTTCTGCGATCGCTTTGATTTGAGTATGCACAATCAGTGGCGGATCTAGGATTCACCAGAGGGGGGAAGGACTAAGCTTACAGTTTTATAGTCCAAGGGGGAGTCTGAAACGGCTTTTAGTGCTTTATTCAATTTTTTTTCACACACAAAAAATTCTTCAAAGGGGATGGTGGCTAAAGCCTTTTCAACCCGTATGTAAATCACCCGCTGTGCACTGTGGTAACAACAAAATTTCTACTTGGAATAATGATACATTTTCTATATCTGCATTGGAAGTCCGCGGGCAACTGGCAGGTATCTAAGAGATTTAAACTTGCGGATATCACTTCCCTGTCCGGTAATTCTGCAAAAGTGAAATGGAACGTAAGGATGTATTTTCTGCTCAAAACAACACAAAGGCCATCAAATAATTACTATTTGTGCCTTTTGCAAAAAGCCATTTTGCTTCGTCAATGATCGAAATAACTTAAAATTTCATCATAAGAAAATGAAAATTCAATGCATTGATTAAAAATGCAAACAACTTTATTTTTATTTCAAATAAATCAACTTTTCAACAAAATTAAATATGTCTTCGATTTTTACCGCTGACGACCATTGGGACACATAGGTCCCATCAAATTTGGTGGTCCCGTGGATAGCCCGAGTGGACTATCTTTTTTGCTATTTTTTGTTAAAAAGTGGAAGGTTGCCCGCAACTCCCCCAAACATTTTTTACCTATAGCTCCTCTTACCCCCAAAATATTGTAGCAAGACGAAGGGGGAGAAAAAGTAAAGAGTTTTCTACTTTGGGGTGGGCTGGTAGGCAAAGGGATGAATCTGCCCTTGAAAATTAAGTACTTTCTAGAAGCCACATTCATTTCCTGTTGAAAGATACCTTGTAAAGAAAAATCGTTTGTATAGTTTTTCCAGGAAAAATTCGAAAGTAAAAGGGTTACCGGTGTCCCGGAAGCTGGTAAAGCAGAAGGTAGGCAAACTAGCCAGGCTGAGTCAAATACGTCATATTACTGCAATATGGGTTCCACGTCACTGGAATATTTACATTAACTAAAGCGAATAAACGAAAATAAAATAAAAGACCATGTAAGGCTCTTCCATTGATGTTTCAAGTCCTCAACTAGTCCAAATTCCAGCAGGACAGTTCCGGATATCAGCAGGACACTTTCCAAAGAATGTAGGAAGCATTCTCTTGCGTTAAAAATTAATGCGAAAACATTCCTCTCCACTGTCTTAAAAATTGATGAAGAAGCAACAACAAATAAATTACAACTAAACATGATTAGTCTGGCCGGGATTCGAACTCGGGACCTCTGGGGTGGCAGTTAAGCACGCTACCTACTCAACTACCGAGGCTGCCTTATTATTCGAGATTTTATTATTCGCAATAAATAATACAAGCAATTTTTTCCACATTCATTCCTTAAGAAAGAGGTTTAGAAACAATATCAATTTAAGACTTCCCATAAGTTTCTAAAAGATACAATGAGGAAAGCTTACAAATCACTTCCATATGGAAGCCTTCCAATTTTTCCCAGAGCAATATCAATTTAAAACTTCCCATAAGTTTCTAAAAGATACAATGAGGAATGTTTCCAAATGTCAAGACAATTTGGGCAAAGCAGTTTGGAAACAATACCAATTTAAAACTTCCCATAAATTTCCAAAACATACGATGAGGAATGTTTCTTAATCACTTCCATATGGAAGCCTTCTAATTTTTCTCAAAGGGACATCAATTGAAAACTTCACAAAAGTTTCCAAAAGATACGATGAGGAATGTTTCCAAATCAAGTCCATATGAAAGCCTTAAAGCCTTTCCCAGAAAGATATCGATTTAAAACTTCCCAAAAGTTTCCAAAAGATACAATGAGAAATGTTTCCCTGTTTTCATATGCATTCTTAAGAAAGCGGTTTGGAAACAATATCAATTTAAAACTTCCCATAAGTTTCCAAGAGATACGATGATGAATGTTTCTAAATCACTTCCATATGGAAGCCTTCCAATTTTTCCCAAAGGGATATTAATTTAAAACTTCCCATAAGTTTCCAGAAGATACGATGAGGAATGTTTCCAAATCACTTCCATATGGAAGCCTTCCAATTTTTAAGACTTTCCAAAAGTTTCCATAAGATACGATGAGGAATGTTTCGCTGTTTTTACATACAGTCTTAAGAAAGCAGTTTGGAAACAATATCAATTTAAAACTTACCATAAGTTTGCAAAGATACGATGATGAATGTTTCTAAATCACTTCCATATGGAAGCCTTCCAATTTTTCCCAAAGGGATATTAATATAAAACTTCCCATAAGTTTCCAGAAGATACGATGAGGAATGTTTCCAAATCACTTCCATATAGAAGCCTTCCAATTTTTAAGACTTTAAGATGAGGAATATTTTCCCATCACTTCTAATGCTACTGTTTCTACATACATTCTTAAGAAAGCGGTTTCGAAATAATATCAATTTAAAACTTCCCATAAGTTTCCAAGAGATACGATGATGAATGTTTCTAAATCACTTCCATGTGGAAGCCTTCCAATTTTTCCCAAAGGGATATTAATTTAAAACTTCCCATAAGTTTCCAGAAGATACGATGAGGAATGTTTCCAAATCACTTCCATTTGGAAGCCTTCCAATTTTTAAGACTTTCCATTAGTTTCCATAAGATACGATGAGGAATGTTTCGCTGTTTCCACATACAGTCTTAAGAAAGCAGTTTGGAAACAATATCAATTTAAAACTTACCATAAGTTTGCAAAAGATACGATGAGGAATATTTTCCCATACATACATTCTTAAGAAAGCGGTTTCGAAATAATATTAATTTCATATAAGTTTCCAAAAGATACGATGAGTAATGTTAATCACTTCCATTTTTCCCCAGAGCGCACAGTGATGCGAAAGGGCATGCTAGACGGAAAAAAGTCGAAATCGAATTTTTACATTTTACATATTTAAAACTGTTAAATAATATCCATTGATCTCAGGAATAATTTTTTTATTTACCTGCGCTTTCTACGAAAAATGCAAAAATTCTTGAAAGTTGACCCAAAAAGTGATTTTTTGAAATTTTTGCTTATGAGTTTTCTAGTTATACTTAATTTTTTTTTTAAAATATTTCCCAGTACCCAAAAGAGTTGAAAATCGGCATACTTTATGAAAAATATAAGATCTTTCAAAATAAAATATCTTCAATTACCTATCTTTTAAAATGTTTGCGCTATAAAACGGTATTTATCGATATAACTGCGCAAAAAATGAACATTTGGTGAAATGTTTTGGAAAATAAAAAAGGACCATTTTGTATTTTCAAAAATGTATTTTTTATTTAACCATTATTATGTCTACTCTGAGTTGTTAAAGTGCCAAGGTGCGCAAATGGCCAGTTGCCTTGTTTTTTAACCTGTTTGATGGTCCTTAAAATGCATATATAAACTAGGACCTGACTGTTTGGTATGAAATGTATTTAATTTGAGGTCGACTAGACTGTATATGGCGCTTAAATATTCTCAACACATTACAAAATATTTTTACACTAAAAAAAAATATTGTAAGGTATATTAAATAAAAAAAAAATATTCTAGCTGAGGTTTTTTTTTTTTTTAAAAACGCAAAAATTGACAAAATATTTTGTAAAATTAAAAAAAGGACCATTTTATATTTGCAAAAATATATTTTTTATTTAACTATTTTTATGTCTTATTTAAGCTCTAAAAGTGCCAAGGTTCGCAAATGGCCGGTTTCCGTGTTTTACAGGGTGGCGCACGAATCGTGCTACAAAAACAAAACGTAATTACTTTTTTTTTGTGTGAGTAATCGGCTTATTTTTTTTTTATTTTGCAGATTAGTATTTAGATTTACTAAAATGGATGCTTGGGATACCGAAAAGAGGATTTGGGTAGTGCAGCGGTACCATACTTTACAGTCCATCATTTCCGTCAAAAGTGAATTTAGAAGGGAGTTTGGCGGCACTCCCCCGAGTCAGGCGCGGATCCAGGGGGGTTTTGGGGGTTCAAACCCCCCCCCCCCCCCGAAATTCTAAAAGAACCTGTGATGTACTGATGTTTATTACGTGGGCTAAGAGTACCAAAAAGAAAAACATTGGTTTTTTATAATTTACTTTAAATATTCACAACCCTATGCTGTAAACGTTTGTAGCTGTTTCTACACGTATTGCTAAAATACTGAATTCTGTTCCAGTTTTTGTTTGTTTTTGCGATCTATGGCATATCTATTGTATCGCGCCTGTAGCTGTAAACAGTCACACATACAATCTTAACCTGAAATCACAAAAACACCGCATTTTTTGGATAAAATATATCCAAACACCGCACAGTTTTAATTTAAAAACCCACAGTTTCGATAGTATCGGAAGTGTTGACGTAAAATTCCTTTTTATACAGTAATGGAGAAAAATTCCGGTTTTTGTAGTTTTTACAAAATTAATTAAATTTTAAAAAAAAATATGCCCCTTCCTTCGTACCATTGCTCTATTTCATTACTCTTGCGTAAATAAAAGTAAGCAATAAGTAAGATATAGAATGTTTTTTTTTTTAATATATTTTTGTATTCAGTTGTATTAAATTCAAATTGTAGTTATGTGAAAACATATGTTAACTCAGGTAGCTTATTATCACTTTTAGCTTTAATTCTTTTAAGAAAATGATAATTAATTTTATAATTAATTTATAAAAAAATAATTGAAATAATGTAATCACTTTTAAGAAAATAAAAAAATAATAAAATAAAAATAGAAATAGAGAAACTTTTAAGTTAAACTTTCCAGCTTACTAATATTGTATTGATTTTTTTTTTTATACTATTGATGTTTTTTTTTTGCCTCGAACTTTTTATTTTAAATCACGTTGATTTAGTTCAGTGATACCAAATCTTTTTCCGTGAATGAAATGACTCATTTAATGTTCACCATTACACATTTTCGTGTAATTTTGCATATTTGTTGTCATATTTTAAATTTTTACACATTTTGAGTTTAACATTACAATTTTTTGTGTAGTAACTTAAACCTTTTTTGTGTAATTTTAAATTAATTTTGCACAACTTTCTGTTTAAAAATACACAATTTCTGGTTATTTTCATTAAATGACACCAAAAGATAATAATTTTAGGCAACAACAGAAAATTCAACAAAAATTTACGGTCATTTTGATAGTAAATTTCAACAAATAGTTTAGAGTGTATAAAAAGGGTGGTTAAAATTTAAGGGCCGATGTTGAATATAAACCACACCTAAATGTCAAGTTTTTTTCTGCATTTCATTTGACATTTCTCAATTTCAGACTAATTCAATTTAAACTGTTGAAGTTATTCAGGCTTATTATGAAAATGGGCTTTCAAATCAAAATACATATCGAGCACTTCGTGATTTTTTCGGTCAATTTAATCGTCCAAATGTGCGTACAATCGGAAAAATCGTGCAAAAATTTGAACAAACCAGGGGCCGAATCGCCGCATCCGTGAACGTAACAGTTTTCGTATGAGAAAAAATTAATCGTATGAGAATCTCATGAGATACGATATTAATCGAAAGCCGTTACGTCACGGATGCGGCGATTTGGCCCCAGTTCTGTAGGAGATGTGAAAACACCAGTGCATGCTCTTACTGCAGAAAATATTGCTGTTGTTCGCGATAGTGTGGCTGAAGAGCCGTCCATCTCACGCTCGTCGTTGATGAACATTATGCATAAAGACTTGCATTTACACGGTCAGAATGGTGGCAAGAAATGGCAACAGTGGATGATAAATTTTCGAAGAAAATCATCTTCAGTGATGAGGCACATTTTCACCTCAGTGGATTTGTCAATAAGCAGAATTGCCGCATTTGGGCGAATGATAATCCAAGAGTGATTGTCGAAAAACCAATGCACCCACAAAAAGTGACTGTTTGGTGCGGTTTATGGGCTGGCGGCATCATTGGGCCGTATTTTTTCCAAAGTGAGGCCGGGCAGACAGTAACTGTGAATGGTCTTCGCTATCGTGAGATGATAACGAACTTTTTATGGCCCGAATTGGAAGATATGGATGTGGACGATATGTGGTTTCAATAGGACGGTTCCACCTGCCACACAGCTAACGAAACAATGGCTCTTTTGCGCGACAAATTCAATGGCCGTGTTATCTCACGTGGTCGCGATGTCAATTGGCCGCCAATAATGTGATTTGACACCGTTGGACTTCTTTCTTTGGGGTTATTTGAAAGAAAAGGTGTACGTCGATAAGCCAGACACAATTCAAAAGCTAAAGGATGAGCTAATTCAGCACATTAACGGCATAGAACCTCACTTATGCTTCGGCGTCATCGAAAATTTGGACGTTTGGATGGAGGTCGATATTTTGTTCCATGCATAGTTGAACCATACCAATATTATCATAATAAAAAGAAATGACAATAATTTCCTTAATAATTTGTGTTTTATTCAAAATCAACATCGGCCTTTAAAATTTAACTACCCTTTATATATATAACGTACATAAATATTTTTGAAACCCCCCCCGAAATATATTCCTGGAACCGCCCCTGCCCCGAGTAGATGGACCATTATGAGGTTGGTAAACATGTTTGCCGAATCTGGAAGCATCGCACGCAGACCGTACCATCGATATCCCTATGTTCGGGTGCAAGACACAATCGCGGCTGTAGCATCGGCAATTCAGGCAACTCCACGCGTTTCGACACGAAACTTATCGGCGCAAATTGGAGTTTGCAGACGGTCATTACAACGGATAATTCGAGATGACTTAAACTTGTTTCCATACAAACTCCAAATTACAGGCAAATTAAACCCTCTGGATTTGCCTATTCGTCTGAAATTTTGCCAAAAAATGATTCAAATGGCCGAAGAAGACAACAACTTAATAAATTGCTTGTTTATGTCTAATGAAGCCCATTTTGATCTAAACGGCAATGTAAACAAGCAAAATTGCCGTATATGGAGTGAATCTAATCCAGAAATACTCCATGAGACGGAACTGCACCCAGAACGTGTCACTGTGTGGTGCGCAGTTTCATCAAGGTGCATTGTCGGGCCATACTTCTTCGAGGAAAACGGTGTAACAGTAACCGTAAATGGGGACCGTTATTTAAACATGTTGAAGGAGTTTTTTTACCCAGAACTGCAGCGAAGACGTATCCCTTTTAACAGCATTTTGTTCCAGCAAGATGGAGCAAGTTCACATATAGCCAGAAGACCGGTTATGGCGGAGCTCCAACGAAAAGTTCCAAATAAATTAATATCCAGAACCACCACTTTCCGCTGGCCCCCAGGGTCACCTGACCTCACCGCGCCAGACTTTTTTTTATGGGGCATGTCAAGCAAGAGGTGTATAAAACGAAACCAAGGAATTTGACTGGATGGAAGCAGTCCATTACAACAATAATTGAGGCGATCCCGACAGCTACCCTCCAGGCCACAATGAATAATTTTCTGATCAGGTGTCGCATATGCGTGAATGAGCATGGAGGTCATTTACGGTCTATCATTTTCAAAACCAATTAGTTAAATAAAATAAAATTGAATTATCTACAGGGTTGCCCATATTCGACGGACCCATCTGGCAACGCCATAACTTTTGACAGAGATGTCAGATCGCTTAATGACATACCGCGTTTGAAGCGTCAGTCTAAGCAGATTTTTACCATGGAACAATACACGCCACGCGAGCGCTCTGAAATAGTTAAAATTTACATTCAACAGAAGAAGTCAATTGTGAAAACTCAACGTGCTGTTAAAAACTTAAAAAATGTGAGAAGTGCGCCTTCTAAGAACACCATTAAGCGTTTATACGAAAAATTTTCGACTGGTGAGGCTCTTTCTAATCCGAAGAGGCCAAATAAAAGTCGACCAAGGCGATCGGCCGAGAATATCGCTGCCGTACGAGCCAGTGTTGAGAGGTCCCCAAGAACATCCCAAAAACGCCGTTCTCAGCAGTTGGGCATGGCTCGGTCCACTTTACAACGGATTATTCGCGTTGATTTGCATTTGTTCCCGTACAAAATTCAATTGACGCAAAGATTGTTGCCTGCGGACAAGCCTCGTCGATTGGAATGGGCCCAAAGAGTCATCGAAATGGCCGAAGATGACGAGCAATTTTGGAACAAAATTATCATGTCCGATAAAGCCCATTTCACATTGAATGGGACCGTAAATAAGCAAAATTGCCGTATTTACGCCACTGAAAATCCTCAGGAGATTCAAGAAGTGCCTCTTTATGACGAAAAAGTCACAGTTTGGTGCGGCGTTAGTGCGAAAACGGTCATTGGGCCGTTTTTCTTCCAACATGAAAATGGCCATGCTGTTACCATCAACCAGGAGCGTTATCGCGACATGATGACCAATTTTGTGATGCCAATTATTCGTCGAAAGCGTATGAGGCAGTTCTGGTTTCAACAAGACGGCGCTCCACCGCACACAAGTCGCATAACAATCGATTTTCTGAAGAATTTGTTTCCGGGCCGTTTGATGTCGAAAAGTGGTGATTTGGACTGGCCACCGCGTTCGCCCGATTTGACGCCGCCTGACTTCTTCTTGTGGGGATATTTGAAGTCAAAGGTTTACGTTAACAAGCCAAGGACCGTAGAAGAGCTCAAGGACAACATTCGTGAAGAAATAGCCGCTATTCCGGCCGAAATGTTGGCGAAAACGATGGAAAATGCTGCAAAAAGGGCACAATACGCCATCAACGCCAGAGGCGGCCATTTGAGAGATATCATATTCAAAAATTGATGTAAACAAATCTACTTGGAACAAATTCAATGATTAAGATTGCCAACCGCCAAATTTTTATTTTTTTCTTTGATTTTTTTAACAAAAACATGGGTCCGTCGAATATGGGCAACCCTGTATATAAAAAAGAAAAAAAAAATTAAATACATTGATTAGAAAAAAGTTATAGCGTTTTGTTCTTGTAGCACGATTCGTGCGTCACCCTGTATTACGTGTTTGATGGTTATAAAAATGCTATTTATTTACATTTCAAAACCAGGTTTCAACTATTGTTTATAATTGTGATAAGTCGATAGCCTAAGCTGCTAGTGTTTTAATATTCATTGTAAATTAAATTTATAACTAGTAAGCAATGATCTTCGACGGGGCCGAAATTAAAATATCCCCACGACCGAACCAAAGTATATTCAAAGTCAGTTTGTATGGGAGGTAGGCGTGGTTTTCACCCGATTTCGTTGAATTTCATACTGTGCATATTAAATATCGAAGCTCATACGCAAAATTTCAAGTCCATCTATTAATTTTTGTGGAATTCTAAGGCATTTTACCTTTTTAATAAAGTCAGTTTGTATGGGCGAGGTAGGCGTGGTTTTCATCCGATTTGAATTATTTTCCAACTTGACCTTTATTTTTCAGAGAAAAGTTTATATATCGAAATATTTCATAGCTTTTCTCATTTCTTAGTTATGGACCAAAATATAGTCCACAGGCATGGCAGCTACCATGTGGGCGTCCACTTGTTCAATCCCGCCGAAATTTTTTCCACTTTTTCAAAATTACATACACGACATCTACGTTTAATTTTGTTACTGTAGCTTATCTGATTTCTAAGATATAGCGAAAAATGTGATTAAGCTGTATGGAAGCTGCCACGCCCACTTGTTCAATCGCACTGAAATTTTTTACTTTTTGCAAATTATATACAAATCATCTACGTTTAATTTTGTTATCGTAGCTTAACTCATTTCTAAGCGAAAGCGAAAAATGTGATTAAGTTGTATGACAGCTGCCACGCCCACTTGCTCAATCACCGAAATTTTTTCATTTTTTTCAAATTACATACAAGCCATCTACGTTTAATTTTGTTACTGTAGCTCAACTCATTTCTAAGATATAGCGAAAAATGTGATTATGCTGTATGGCAGCTGCCACGCCCACTTCTCCAATCGCGCCAAAATTTTCTTCACTTTTTGGAAATCACATAAAAAAATCTACGTTTGATTTTGTTGTCGTAGCTTATCTAAATTCTAAGATATAGCGCAAATTATGCTTCAGTTGTATGGCAGCTGCCACGCCCCCTTGTCCAAAATTTCTGAAATAGGTTTTTTTGTATTTTCCTATACCTAAAACATCGAAAACTACCAAAAAAATATACAAAATAATATTTTCCGTCTAACTTGTATGAATCGCATCACTGTGGAGCGCTGCAATTGCCGTTACGAAAAGTAAACATTGCCACATTTTCTTTTGCCCGTCTTAGCACCGCCAAGTTGCTGACATAGTTCTCTGGCTGAACTCATCTTCAACAACTTAGAGGAACTTTCAACCATTGTAGTCTTAGTTTTTATTTCAAATGCCAACGTCAATGCCACGTTTGTGCTTAATCGTGTTTGGTAGATAGGTAGATTCTTGATAGGTAGACTTCCTCATGTTTTAATTGATAGATTAGAATGATTTCAATCAAGATATAATTTCATTATAATTTTTAAAATTTATGTTTTATTTAAATAAAAAAGTCTCACCGTTCAATGGGCTCTGCTATTCTTCTATTCAAGATATTCAAGATATCTATTCAAGATAGAGATCTTTTATAAACTACTCTTGTGATGACGAGTGTCAGCATTTCAATTTAAGTTAAACAAATTAAGAAAGTCATTCAATTAAAGTGTTTTTCTATCTTTAAGCCGTCTCCTTGGAAAAATGAACAGTTATAAGAAAATTAAATTTCTAAAATCTCATCATTGCAAGTCTCCAGTAAAATTTATTTCTATAATATCATCCTATACCCATTAAATATGAATTTGGTATGTCTTCTGTAACACATAATTTGTTTTTCATTTGAAAAAATGCGTAGGACACTTTTGTATGGGCGAATTTCCAATTAGTTGAGAAAGACTTGCATAAATTTGAATTGAAATAAAAAAAAAATACAATTATATAAAAATAAGAATTTTTTTCTTGCGGGACTTCAAGTCAACATGATATAAATTGAAATATTAACTATGTAAATATTTTAATCATATTATTAACAATATAACAATATAATTTAACAATATAATCACTGGTTTTAATGAACATGTTAAAATAGCTATAGTCATCTATTTATTTCATTAGTTTAATTCATTAAATTTTTTCTAGACTACTTCAAACAGATCTTATGATATAATTAGAAATCACTCCAAGTTGTTTTAATTGCAAAAAATAATTTCGTTGCTTATTATAGTTTTATATAAAATAAAATCCTGATTTTTTTTTCTTAACCGAAGCTCCACTTAAATAAAACAAAAAAAAAAAATGAATTTAAATGAGTGGCGACTATTTTGACATTGTACGTAGATGTAAGCTTTTAGTTTTAATAGCCTTTTAATTCTAACTTAATTATTTATAAAAAGAAATCACAAAATTCAGCAAAATTCCTGATAAAACTCGACTCTGTCACGATACAAACTGCAATTTCCACGGAACATTTTTGTGTGATTTATGCTAAAAAGATTTTAAGTTCTCATTAAATTGCTCTTGGTTATGCACAAACACAGTGGTTTTCAGAGTAAAAACTGAACGAAACAGTCCTAAAACCAATTTAATGAGTTTCTGAGTTACATAGAATAATAAGCAATTTCAAGGGAATTAACTTTAAGGTATATTTAAATCAATAAATACAGAAGTTATCTCTGTGAAAATGTGTTTATTTTTTTTTCTAATATTCTATTTCGACACTCATTCCTATTTGATTTTTTTATCAAAAAAATATCTTTAAAGTCAATCATTATATCTAAAATACATCATGGCGTATGATTAACATTTATTGAAAATTCATAGTAAATATTTTAACATGAAAATTTTACTATATTCCAAAGAAAAACTACTAAGAGAAACTATTTTTTTTATAAGAGCACGTGCTGCGAACGCTGTGTGTCATGAAACAGCAAGCAATTTAAATTAGGCCACCACTACAAGCACACTAAACATCACTTGGACAACACTTGGCTTAAAAATAGCCTTACTTTATTTATTGCATGTGACTTTGAGGATCTGACAGACTTAAGTGACTCACTGTTCATTGTCAACAATATCGCAGCAAAAACGTTCACGTCCTTAGAACAATAGAATGAACTTTGGGCGTCACAACAATGCCAACTACTGCAGTGTGCTTTTGTGTCAGCAGCATGTAACAGCAAAAGGATTTCCTTTTTTTTTTTTTTAGTGAATTTTGAAGTGCACATGAAATCTAAATATTTGCCGTCATAAGAGGGTTAAGCTTATTTTATTTTGCTATTGCATTTATGTGCTAATATGTGTGTGTGTGTGTATTTGTGTGTTTGCATGTGCTGTTTGTGTTAAATTGACAGCTTAAGCTTGTGCTTAAAGTTCGCTGCATAGTCAGCAGTTAAGTTAACAGACAATATTTGATGGTATCAACTTACATTTAACACTTAAACTACTGAAATTTAAATTTAAGCCACTGTTTATTGTGTCTACAGCAAAGTAGCAAGTTTTTAAATGACTGAAATGTTAAACGTGTTGTTTTACTGAAGCATCATAGAGTATGTTTGTATGCCTGTGTTTGTTGGCTGCACTGGTAATGTTGTCTACGTGAGTGTCATTCATTGATTGTACGCATAAGATAAGAATAATAGACAATAGAATAGATAATAGAAAATAAAAATAATAAAGATAAAATAATACAACTCTTGAGAATAGACACACAAATGATGTGTTAAAACAGACACTTAATTTGATTAGCTCTGTTATCAAAAGAACAACATGAACTACTTTCTTCGTTTTTTTTTTTTTTGTTTTTTGTTATTGTTATATAAATGAAAAATTCACAAAAATCAATTTTCACAAAAATTGATTAAAATCCAAAACTCCAAAAAAAAAAAACACAGGTGCGTCACAGGTGCGAAGCATTTTCGCAATTTCATAGATTTGATAATTTAATGGTTTTTTTCGATGAAAATAATTATTAAATTTAAAACTTTAAAATATTTTACGTTTTTGTATGGGAGCACTCGTAAAGAGTGGTCGGACGGGATAGGTTCTCAAGGGAAAAATGTTCCTTTGCAAAAATAATGGGGATTTATCATACATATTAACCCTCTCCGGCCTTCCCTTAAGGCCTCCTGTTGTAGGGAATAAATATAAAAAAGTCATTAAATGTGTTAAAATTTAATCAACTTACAGGTTGTTTATTTTAAAGCATAACGACCTCTGGTAGTAAGTAGAAACAACTTCCAATACACCATCCGTATTGGCTAATAGTTATTGTAAGATATGACCCAGCGGGTAAAAATAGCGCTGAAACACTAATGATGTGCTGTTTTTGAAGCAAGTAGCGCATCTTTTCTGATGAAGCTTCATTTCCTTTTTTGTTCTACGTGTCCGCAAAAGCATGCGCATTTTTACTGCATCTTTGTGAAGCTCTGAGGATGCAGTTTACTTCGTAAACGACATTAAAGTATACAAATGAAGATGCAAAAAAAATATTATCTTTTGGCACATGTGGGGATTGAACTTGGAATGCTGTCATCACAGTTAAATGTCTTATCACTCTGTTATTTCCTTGCTTCGTTACTTTTGAATAAAATGTACATAAAAATATGAGCTCCACAACTCTGAACTCTGAAGAGCGCATCCTCAAAGCATACCAAAACTGCGCATAAGATGCGGTGTTTCTAGGAACGCTTTTTATTTTCCCGCTGGGGAAGGATATGTAGCCAATACACATTCCTATAAATAAAGTATTGTGATCTACTGCAACATAGCTTTAATTAATAATTCATATTGAATCAACCATGGTTGTTGTCAAAGTCTCTTGGTTTAATGGTTAGAGCGTTCAACTATCAGTCTACAAGCATGGGTTCAATACTTGCGGCGGACAAGAAATTATTTTTAATTTAACATTTTCTTGTTGCAATAGACGCAAGCAAAAAACAATCAATTCTAAGAAAAGCGGTATCGGAAAAGAGTGCCGTTTTTTCAGATTTCACTCCAGCAAATCGCAGATCGAGGCGTAAAAAGCTTCGCTTCAAAAAAATTTATTTTTTTGAGTACTTTAAAGAGGTAAAATTGCTTTTAAACATTGTTTATATTTAAAGAAATTTCTTGTTAATTAAAAGGAAATGAAAATATCCTTATTCAAACCTCGTCAAAATCAAAGTGTACCCAGTTTTTTTTTTTTTTTGTTTTATATATCAATTCAAATTAAGTGCTGCACTCTGAGTTATTTTATCAAATTAATCAATATTAAATAAGTATTTTTCAACCCTCTAGAATCTTCAAGACTGTTGAGCACTAAAATTTTAGTTTTACTCTTAATGCACACACACGTGCAAACACACAAGCATTATTTAAGTGTAAAACTTACAGACATGACATTTTTCGAAAGCGAGTGGCCATTAATGTCACATGTCACAGGCATGTAATGCTTATTTGTTGTTCTTATACATATATATATATATATATATATACATATATGTATAGATTACACCCAAGTGCATGCAAGTAACAACAACAAAAACAATAATTCGGCACATTAAAAATAATCCCTGAGAGGTTATGAATAGGCACAACTGATCAAATTCAATTTGCTAAAGTGCTTGCGTGACTCCCTGCTCAGGATTAACCTGACAAAAAAAAAATTAATCATTTATACATAGTATATGTATAAAAATCATGAAAAAGTAAAAAGAAAATTGTGTAAATATTTCTTTTTTATATACAGGGGAGTATAAATAAAAAAAAAATGTCCAGCTTTTGACTGCGTCATTAGAAAAAACAAGTTTAAGCAAACAACCCATGCAGTCCTAATTCTTCCTATAGCTACTTGAGCATCGAAAAAAATATTAAAACAAAAACTAATTTAATGTGATTATATCAAGATTTTTTTATATAATTATATTAAGACTAATTGTTGAGCTTGAGGCCAAAAATGAACATTCAATAATTCACAGATATATAAAAATTTACATTTTTTAACTTCATATGTAATTTTGTTATTGGTTTTTAGCGTGGTATGATGACTCAAATACACAAAGAAGCATATTAACATAATAGAAATTTTAAAAGTAGAAGATTTTAGATTGTAGATAGTAGAATATGCTTATCCTTATCCTTATCCTTATCCTTATCCTTATCCTTATTCTTATTCTTATTCTTATCCTTATCCTTATCCTTATCCTTATCCTTATCCTTATCCTTATCCTTATCCTTATCCTTATCTTTATCCTTATCCTTATCCTTATCCTTATCCTTATCCTTATCCTTATCCTTATCCTTATCCTTATCCTTATCCTTATCCTTATCCTTATCCTTATCCTTATCCTTATCCTTATCCTTATCCTTATCCTTATCCTTATCCTTATCCTTATCCTTATCCTTATCCTTATCCTTATCCTTATCCTTATCCTTATCTTATCCTTATCCTTATCCTTATCCTTATCCTTATCCTTATCCTTATCCTTATCCTTATCCTTATCCTTATCCTTATCCTTATCCTTATCCTTATCCTTATCCTTATCCTTATCCTTATCCTTATCCTTATCCTTATCCTTATCCTTATCCTTATCCTTATCCTTATCCTTATCCTTATCCTTATCCTTATCCTTATCCTTATCCTTATCCTTATCCTTATCCTTATCCTTATCCTTATCCTTATCCTTATCCTTATCCTTATCCTTATCCTTATCCTTATCCTTATCCTTATCCTTATCCTTATCCTTATCCTTATCCTTATCCTTATCCTTATCCTTATCCTTATCCTTATCCTTATCCTTATCCTTATCCTTATCCTTATCCTTATCCTTATCCTTATCCTTATCCTTATCCTTATCCTTATCCTTATCCTTATCCTTATCCTTATCCTTATCCTTATCCTTATCCTTATCCTTATCCTTATCCTTATCCTTATCCTTATCCTTATCCTTATCCTTATCCTTATCCTTATCCTTATCCTTATCCTTATCCTTATCCTTATCCTTATCCTTATCCTTATCCTTATCCTTATCCTTATCCTTATCCTTATCCTTATCCTTATCCTTATCCTTATCCTTATCCTTATCCTTATCCTTATCCTTATCCTTATCCTTATCCTTATCCTTATCCTTATCCTTATCCTTATCCTTATCCTTATCCTTATCCTTATCCTTATCCTTATCCTTATCCTTATCCTTATCCTTATCCTTATCCTTATCCTTATCCTTATCCTTATCCTTATCCTTATCCTTATCCTTATCCTTATCCTTATCCTTATCCTTATCCTTATCCTTATCCTTATCCTTATCCTTATCCTTATCCTTATCCTTATCCTTATCCTTATCCTTATCCTTATCCTTATCCTTATCCTTATCCTTATCCTTATCCTTATCCTTATCCTTATCCTTATCCTTATCCTTATCCTTATCCTTATCCTTATCCTTATCCTTATCCTTATCCTTATCCTTATCCTTATCCTTATCCTTATCCTTATCCTTATCCTTATCCTTATCCTTATCCTTATCCTTATCCTTATCCTTATCCTTATCCTTATCCTTATCCTTATCCTTATCCTTATCCTTATCCTTATCCTTATCCTTATCCTTATCCTTATCCTTATCCTTATCCTTATCCTTATCCTTATCCTTATCCTTATCCTTATCCTTATCCTTATCCTTATCCTTATCCTTATCCTTATCCTTATCCTTATCCTTATCCTTATCCTTATCCTTATCCTTATCCTTATCCTTATCCTTATCCTTATCCTTATCCTTATCCTTATCCTTATCCTTATCCTTATCCTTATCCTTATCCTTATCCTTATCCTTATCCTTATCCTTATCCTTATCCTTATCCTTATCCTTATCCTTATCCTTATCCTTATCTTAATCGACAAATTTGTTAAGTTCTCTAATAGATTAACAAAGCATAAGACTAATAACAACAGGTTACACATGAGTTTAAGTATATGGTAAGCACATAAAAATCTAAGTGCACGAGTTGGACAACTGGAACTTTCTCTCTAAACTACAGCTGGAATCGTATGTACAATTTTTGTTAACATTTGAATTATTTAACAGAGAACACGTGGTTACAATTATTTTACTATTGTTCTTAACGATAGGCGTATGAGTGATATTAATACATTTATACATTGCTACAAATTGAATTAATTAGTATTTCAAAATTATTTGCTAATTGAAATTTCCTCGTTATACACAAAACAATTGCATTTCTTGCTATAAAATTACTTAATCATGCAGACGATAATAAAATTTCAACACGTGCCAACGGCAGTAAAACACACTCATACACACTCACACATAGAAACACCGCATGGTTGGCTAGCTGGCTGGTTGGCACACATAAATAGTTGCATGGAAACATGCATGCAAACAGTCGGAGGCATACAGTGCAATGGATAATATTGCCAACAAACATATTTACTATGCAATATGTTTTTTTTTTTTAAAGTTTTCATTTTATGAAATTTTTAAAGAATATGATGATGTCATGTGTTGCTGCTACTGCAACAATTACAACAACTGCTGCAAGTGCAGCATGAAGGATAACATGAAGTTGATGGAATGGTTGTGGATAATTTAAAAATTCAATAAAAAAGAAATGGGTTGTTTGTTTCCAAACGTTGTTTTCTCTGAATTTTTATTGTGGCTATGAGTGTGGAAACAAATCGTGTGGAAGGCTGAGCAACTGCAGCCGGAGTTATTGGCATAAATTTTTAATGCAATGCATTTTTAATTGAAATTTATACATTTTTTTTAAATATGGAATTTTTATTTATTAGAAAGAGTTTTATTTGTTCGTCTACACTGGTGTTGTACCCTCCCCATCACCCCTTTCCCGCATTTATTCCACACATAAAGCAAAACTTGTTTTCAAGAATTGATCTCATGCCTTTTGATTTGTTTTATTTTTTTACTATAGCTTCCTATTGAACTTCTATGAACATAAGTTCTTTTATTTTTTTTTTTTTTATCAAAGTTATGGATGAATGCTGGTCATCAACTGAAAACGTCAGAATTGGGTAATTTTCAATTAATTGTATCTACGCCATTTTTATACAATTTTTTTTTAAATGAGGTTCCTTTGGAAATGTATAAGAAAAAAATTTTCGGAAAAAATGTAATATATATGGATTTTGGATGCCAGCGTTGCTAACATATTGCAAAACGATGTATTTGCTAAGTTATAAAAAAGAGCATAATTTTTTCTGGTTTTTTGTTTTGCCTTTAAATTTCGAGAAGAATTTTACCTTTTAGTTAAAAAAACTTGAGGGAAGTATTTTTATGCCTTTTTTTTTTTTTGCAATTCTAATTTTTGTGCACATACCTTAGTATTATGAGGCACTTTATCGTCTCTAACTTTCATACACTTTAAGATATTTGCCATTAACATTAACATTAACATTAACATTAACATTAACCTTAACATTAACATTAACATTAACATTAACATTAACATTAACATTAACATTAACATTAACATTAACATTAACATTAACATTAACATTAACATTAACATTAACATTAACATTAACATTAACATTAACATTAACATTAACATTAACATTAACATTAACATTAACATTAACATTAACATTAACATTAACATTAACATTAACATTAACATTAACATTAACATTAACATTAACATTAACATTAACATTAAAATTAACATTAACATTAACATTAACATTAACATTAACATTAACATTAACATTAACATTAACATTTACATTAACATTAACATTAATATTAACATTAACATTAATATTAACATTAACATTAACATTAACATTAACATTAACATTAACATTAACATTAACATTAACATTAACATTAACATTAACATTAACATTAACATTAACATTAACATTAACATTAACATTAACATTAACATAACCATTAACATTAACATTAACATTAACATTAACATTAACATTAACATTAACATTAACATTAACATTAACATTAACATTAACATTAACATTAACATTAACATTAACATTAACATTAACATTAACATTAACATTAACATTAACATTAACATTAACATTAACATTAACATTAACATTAACATTAACATTAACATTAACATTAACATTAACATTAACATTAACATTAACATTAACATTAACATTAACATTAACATTAACATTAACATTAACATTAACATTAACATTAACATTAACATTAACATTAACATTAACATTAACATTAACATTAACATTAACATTAACATTAACATTAACATTTACATTAACATTAACATTAACATTAAAATTAACATTGACATTCACATTAACATTAACATTAACATTGCCATTAACATTAACATTAACATTAACATTAACATTAACATTAACATTAACATTAACATTAACATTAACATTAACATTAACATAAACATTAACATTAACATTTACAATAATATTAACATTAACATCAACATCATCAACATCAACAATAACAACAACAAACAACAACAACAACATCAACAAGAAAAATCTAATTAGTTATGATTTCAATTGTTTTTTTTTTGTGTCAACCAGCACTACTTACAAACAAAAAATTACACCATGAAATCGGACTATAAAACCGGAAAGGACTATGACATGAATTCGGATATGTATTAGCACCAAAATTAAGACACATCCAAAACACACCTTTCTAAACAAGGAAAATGATTCGCTACATTTGATTAAGTCAAGAATTTGGTCATGGATTAAAACAAGAGTTTGGACATGAAATATAAGTATAAAGAAACACCGTCACGTCAAAACGTACGGGTGTGTCCACGACACAGCCAACTCTTTTTTTAAAGTATTTACTTATGATTTTTCACATTTTTTCTTGGCTCTTTTTATAGACAAGATAGTCATAAAGTTTTCGAGAGTAAGTCTTTGCAAAAGATAGTACACTTTGTATGAAATTTTAAAAATTTAGCTTAGTTCGAAAAGGAATTAGAAGCAAGGATTCTTGTTTTTTCACGAAAATTTCTTTTTTTTATTTAACATTACTTAAAGTTTGAAATTCTTGTTTCCAAAATATTATTTCCCTCATTGCATGAACAAGAAAAAATCAATAATTTTTGCAGCCTGGATAACTTTTCGACCCTGCAATGCTAGCACCTGAACATTATTCCAAGTGTTCTTTAGACTTCTTTTATTTCTTTAAGTTATACTGACGCTTACATATTATTTAAATATTTTGAAAAATGTTCGACACACGCTTCCGTTATAACGGTTGACACAAAAAAAAAAAATATTTATGGTGCTTACATACAATAAATCTTCCGCTTCGTATGCAAATTATAAGTATTGACAATTTTTTGATGGAGCAGATGGAGCAAATAAACAAAATAAATAAATAAAATATTGGCAAAAAAAAGAGAATAGACAAAAGAAATATAACTTAACATCGTGCGTTCGTGTTTAGTCACGTGATGCATGATAAAACTTCAAAAGATGAATAACAAAAGTAATTCAACAAAACGCTCAAGTGATGCTCAGTTCGTGCGGTAATTCAAGCAGCTGTGTTCTTCGTGGCACGCACACTGAAATCAAGCACACAAATACGAACTCTTACACACACCTACACACATATATTCTCGTTCTTACGCACTTAACTCCAATAATGCGGTGGCTTTGCGTTCGTGCTTTGTAGGCGTTACGCAAAACGATCGAAAGTGTCTGCGTGTGTGTGTGTGCTTTTGTTTGTATATTTGTTTGTTTGTGTTGATTATTGAGTTTTTTTGTTTTTTTTTTTTTTTTTTTTTTTTTGTTAGGAAACGTGCAGATATTGTACAAAACTAATTTTGTTATATTCCATATACTTTTTATTTAATCATCGAAGCATGCAAAATTATGAGCGGTTACTGTGGTACTTCATAATATTATTAGCCAGGCTCAAGAGCAAAATTATAAGAACATCCATTTTTCGATACTCACAATTTTGAAGAGAGAAAGAGGACATTTTTGCGATGTTTGAATATGATTTTTATCTAAAAATTAGTCATATTAAATACAGTCATTTTGTATCCTAAGGTGGCATTTCAGGGTGCTTTAAGAGTTTATATTGAGTCAGAAATTCTTCTGTAAGCAATTTCACAATATAGTGATAGTGCTCAAAAGAGGGTCTCTCTGTAAACCCCTTCTAAAGGCTTTCCAAGATACGAGGGTTGCCTTTTAAGTCTTGCGCCTAGCAATGCAAAAACAGTGATTAATCAGTTAAAATGATTTTATTGTTTTTTAAACTAGTCTCCAAATGATCAATACACCTTTTTGTATTATTTTGAACCCATTTTCAAAAGAGTTTTGCAACTTTGAAGTTGGTATCTCTCTAACCAGGTTTCAGAAGGCTTCAACGGCCTATTTGGGCGTAAAAAAAACGCTCGCCACGCATTTTTTATCTTAATGTGAGGGTACAGAAAGAAGTCAATGAGTACCTAGATGGAACTGTAAAGTGCATGACCCATCAATTCCACATTTTGATTGCTCAAAAACTGTTTTGCTTGAGCTGATATGTAGGAACTCGCATTGTCATGATGGAGAATGATATTCCTTCGGTGGTTGGTTTTCCTCAATTCTCCGTTGTAATGGTTGTTTTTTTTAGGGGTTTGTTTTTCGAATAGAGATAAAACTGGCATTTTGTGGTCAAATCTGGCAACTCTAATGTCATTTATGTTCAGTTTGGTTTGCCATTTTATCATGAACAGGTTGACAAAAGAACAACGCTTGCAAATCGTGCAAATTTATTTCGAAAATAATGGTTCAGTCCGCGAAGTTTACCGCAAGCTCCGTCCAATTTATGGTCGACATAATCGTCCATCAGAGCAATTAATTCGGTTAACCATGGGTCGTTTTCGCACTACGTTTACTCTATGTGATAATACGCATATGCAGAGACGTCGAACAGTGCGCACCGAAGAAACAATTGCCGCTGTAGAGCAAAATGTTGAAGAGGACCCGAATGAATCGATTCACCACCGTGCACAGCAACTGGAGCTTTGTCCATCAACTTTATGGAAGATTTTGCGCAAAGATCTTGGCTTGCGACCTTACTAGATCCAGCTTGTGCAAGAATTAAAGCCGCGAGACCATGCAATGCGTCGTGATTTTGGTGTATGGGCCGAAAATGAGATTGATCTCGATGCTGATTTTCATCGCAAAATTTTGTTCAGTGATGAGGCTCATTTTTGGTTGAATGGCTACGTCAACAAGCAAAATTGCCGCATTTGGAGTGAAGAGAATCCACATGAGATCCTTGAGACGCCATTACATCCACAAAAACTGACTGTTTGGTGTGCTCTATGGGCTGGTGGAGTCATTGGGCCATACTTCTTCCGAAATAATGCTGGAGAGTCAGTTACCGTTAATGGAGACCGGTATAGAGCCATGATAACCGACTATTTTGTTCCCGAATTGGATGGCATGAATGTGGATGAGTTGTGGTTCCAACAAGACGGCGCTACATGCCACACAGCGCACGTCACAATCGATTTATTGAAGGAAACATTCAATGAGCGCATAATTTCGCGGAATGGACCTGTCAATTGGCCACCAAGATCGTGTGATTTGACACCATTGGATTATTTTCTTTGGGGATATGTGAAGTCGCTCGTCCACGCCAACAAACAAGAAACGTTAGGGGACTTGGAGGCCAACATTCGTGGCGTTATTGCCGACATACGGCCCCATATGCTCGAAAAAGTGGTTGAAAATTGGACCTGTAGAATTGGCTTTATTCGAGCCAGCCGCGGTGGCCACATGCCCGAAATCATATTTAAACATTAATGGCATAAAATTATCCTTCCAATAAAGCCAAAGTGATGGACATTAAAACGATTTTCTTGTGTTTTATTCAATTCGAAGTTTTATACCTCTAAAAAAACACCCTTTATTTTTCACCATTTACTTGCACTTTCAAATTATTGAGTAACCAACAGGATCAAATCTTCCTGACGCCTGAATGCTCATTAAAAATCGAATTAATTAACCCACGTATGCCAAAAGATAACTCCATTTCACGATATGTCACATGCCAGCTTGCTTCCAACAGTTCACACACAGCATTGATATTTTCTGAAACAACAGCCGTTCTGGGACGACCTTTACGCAATTTGTCATGGAGATAGTGATGACCACGTTTAAACTTATTGTACCAGCGTTTTACAATCGCTGGGTGTGGGGCATCATCACGAAAAGTCAAACATAACTGATCGATGCATTCTTTTTTTTTTTTTTTTTTTTTTTGTAATCTTGAAAGTGGCTACTATTATTCCTATAGCAAAAAATCCCAAAGCCTGCAACCCATGTGACTTCCGTGCAATAAGCATAATGTCCTCGGTATCTAAAATATGTGAGTCGCTCATGGCGGAGCAGATATCTCATCATTTAGGTCTTTTTAACCTAATGTCTCATCTCCAGTCTGGTTTTCGGCATGGGCACAGCTGCTCTACTGCCGTGGTCAAAATACTAGATGATGTAAGAGTTCCTTATGATAATGGTGATTTGACATTGCTCTGCTTGTTGGACTTTTCAAAAGCATTCGACACTGTCAGCCACTCACTTCTTTGCAAAAAACTGTCTCTAAATTTCTGATTTTCTAAACCAGCCGTCTGTCTCCTGAGAAACTACTTGGAGGGTAGATCTCAAAGGGTTCGTGTGGGTTATAATTTTTCTATGCTAAAAAGCACTTCTAGTGGATTTCCTCAAGGCTCCGTGCTTGCAGAATTGTTATTTACAATGTTCATAAATGATATTTTCAGCAAGTGACACCACATCTCTATGCATGCATATGCTAACGACCTCCAATTGTACCTTTCCAGACCATTAGGTCTAGTTGAAGATCTATGTGCTAGAGTTCTAAATGACTCTTAGCTTCAGTATCTAAATGGGCTAATGAAAACTTGCTTACACTGAATCCCTTGAAATCATTTGTTTTGCCTATTTCTAAAAACCTATATGATCATGATGACTTGCCTCAAATTTTACTAAATAGCGTTAAACTGAAACTTGTTAGCAAAGTCACTAATCTTGGTTTTCAAATAAACTCATCCCTTGCCTGTAATGATCACATCAACTCATGCATACAAATAATTTACTATATTATTCGTAATCTCCGAATGACATCAAGTTTTGTACCCATTGAAACTAAAAGAAAATTAGTATTGCAGCTGATTATGCCAATCATATCATACTTTGAAGTCGTGTACTGCAAGCCTGATTCAGGATCCTTGCATAAACTTCTGGTAGCTTTTAATAATGCAGCTCGTTATGTATACGGTCTCAATAGGCACGATCACATCTCTGCTTTTTGTAAAAAATTACTTGGTCGTGATTTACCAAGTTAGCTTGAAGCTAGATATTGTATTTTTCTACACTGGATCATTTACACACGTAGTCCTACATATCGCTTCGGAAAGTTGAAGTTTTGCAGATCAAGTAGATTCCTACTTTCAACTACCTCAACTCCAGTAGATTGTTTTTCATCGCTGCTATTAGGTCATGGAATTCATTATCTAATAGTATAAAAAGCGTTTCTAATAAAAGTAACTTCAAGCATTTAATCTTCAAACATTTTTCATAACTATTCTCTCTTTACTCTTTCTATTTCCTCTTTCTCTCTCTCTTTCTCTCTCTTTCTCTCTTTCTAATCTACATTGTATTATTTATGGAAATATCTTTTACTGTTTAAACTTAAGTAATTTTACAAGACAACATGAAGACAATGAAGGCAACAACCAACAACAACGGCTCTGTATAGAGCAAATCACACAGCAGACTAGACAGACTGTTGCATTGGCCGCTGCACCAACTCATCAGTAGTTTTGCATGACTTTTCACTGTGATCCACTCAAGCTATTAAGGTCCTACTTATACTGCCAATATGAGGACAAAGTTACCAGGAAGTGGATTTTGAAAGAGGGCACGCTTTTACATAGTTACTAATGTTCTTATCTACTCTACCTTAGCTCTACCTAAAGCTCAAATTTGTTTTCAATATAAATAATAAAAGGATTTATATCATCTATATCTATCTATACTTCTATACTATTATATAAAATGAAAGTGAAAATTTTTTGTGTCCGCAAAACTCCAAAAGAACTGGTCCGATTTTTTTGAAATAAGTTTAAAAATATCACATTTGTGCTACAAAAGGTTCATTGGTTATTTTCTTTACGAAATTTCAATAATAAGTATATTTAATTAAAGTGTTAAGTTTTTTAAAAAATCATCCACAATGCCATGCATTGCTTGATCGTTAGCTTTTCATGCGTTTGTGCTGCGAGAGCCTCAATAAACTGCATGTTGCTCTCTACTATACTCTTTTTGTTCTCAGCAAGCACAAAACAAAAAAACAAACAAACAAATACATATACATACATACATACTTTGCTGCGCTTAAAGCTAATTGGATCGAAGTACATTCTAATATGTTCAAAGTAGTTTTGATGTGGAGAATTAATCTAACACAGTTTTGTTAAAAGGGGATTCACTGACCACCTTAAGCATGTTAAGGATTTTGTTTTATGATAATGAGATTCAATCCGACTTGATATATGTATGTATGTATGTATGTACGTATGTTTATTTGTTTCGCTGCATGCAAGTTTTCTATACATGTTTTGACGGTGGTTTTCCTGTAATTTATAAATGAACAAAAGGAACAAACGGCTGACTTTTTACTTAATAGAATTGACATTGTGTGATTCAATAAGTTTTTTTATAAATAAACAAGAGAACTGGGACGGGCATAGGGAAATGGGTTATGGCTTCGACCACACAAGTCAAATTTTTGATATTGAATAACTTTGGAACTAAACGTCGCATGCCAAAGTCTTTCTACTGAAAAACTGGTATGTGCATTGGAAAAGGGGGTGTGGTTCGATTCTCTACACAGAATAGCTATGGAAGCTAAAATCACAGAACATTGAAACGCATAATGGAATTGTCACCTGGGAGTGATGTTCTGCTACTGGGAAACTGTAACTGGCAGTGGAACATGAGCGTGGTGTCAGACTAAGGGACTAATAAAAGTTTTGAACTCACTTATCATTTCCAATATACTTGCTGGGTGCACCAACGCGAGCCGGGTATCGCTAGTCATTTTATATAAGGATAAATAGACTTTCAATTTGAATGTGGTCCCACAGACCAACAACAGTACTTAAGGGTTAAGAAAAAAATGTTGACTTTATCGTGAGCACAACCGTAGGTTTTGGCGTGATAGCGTTTCCATATCATTGTCTTTATTCTTCTCTCTAACATTTCCTTTGTTGCCAAACTTGTCCTCATCCTCATTCTAGTTTTTATAGTCATTTTTACAGTCAGTTTTTCTACTTGATGCCATAAAAACTTCCTTAAAATCAATATTAGTAAATGCCACGCAATCACATACACGCGGAAGAGACTCCAATCTCCATTACAAACTTATTAAATTGTTGGCGAGCCTATTCCCTCAGTAAGTTCTTTGCAGGACTTGGGTATAATTTGCGATAAGAAACTTAATTTTCGGCCCCATATTGATAATATCATTAGCAGAGCCAATTCTACACATGGTTTTGTTAAACATTGGTTTAGGGAGTTCTCCAATCCATACTTTACAAAAACCCTCTACTTAAGTAAGGGCCTTAATGAAATACATACTTCAATATGCTAGCCAGGTGTGATCACCTCTCTAAGTCTCTCATTCGCTGCGTATCGAAGCTGCACAACGTAGCCTCATTCGATTCAGGTTACACGGCCTTCCCGATTCCGACAGCTTTAATTTACCTTCTTATGCTGATCATTTGATGTTGATTAACATGCAAACTCTTGAAAAACGATATTCTCTTCATTCGACAACTAGTAGGTGGAATCATTATGTTAACTACCCTAGACCATGATACATCTATACCAGGAAGGAGTGACAGTTCATTCGTCTTCCACCAAATGTCAAAAATAGTATAAATTAGAGAACAAAATAAGCACTAAAGAAAATAGAAAATAAAATATACAGGCAAATGACAGTCGGTGCAAGACACTCGTGAGAAAATAGCTAGTTGTCACTCCTACCTTGTATAATTGTATCATGCCCTAGACTGCTTCAATTACTACACCTTAATACTAACCCGCGCAACCTCAGGACTGAAGCTCTCTTTCATCTCAACTTTTATCGCACCGGCTATGGATGCGGCGAAACTAACAGTGTTGGACAAAACTTGCTGAACAAATCCTATATTTTTAAGTTCTTCTCCGTGTAAAAAAAAAAAAAGCGTTCATTGCAAAAATTTCTCTCCGATAGAATGTTTGATTTCGCTATCGCTTAAAACATAGATTTACATTGTAAAAAGGTTTAAAACATCAGGAAATGTATTGGGTGTTTTTTTTAGGGGTTTGTTTTTCGAATAGAGATAAAACTGGCATTTTGTGGTCAAATGTGGCAACTCTAATGTCATTTATGTTCAGTTTGGTTTGCCATTTCATCATGAACAGGTTGACAAAAGCAAAAACAACGCTTGCAAATCGTGCAAATTTATTTCGAAAATAATGGTTCAGTTCGCGAAGTTTACCGCAAGCTCCGTCCATTTTATGGTCGACATAATCGTCAATCAGAGCAATTAATTCGGTTAACCATGGGTCGTTTTCGCACAACAGTTACTCTTTGTGATAATACGCATCCGCAGAGACGTCGAACAGTGCGCACCGAAGAAACAATTGCCGCTGTAGAGCAAAATGTTGAAGAGGACCCGAATGAATCGATTCGCCAACGTGCACAGCAATTGGAGCTTTGTCCATCAACTTTATGGAAGATTTTGCGCAAAGATCTTGACTTGCGACCTTACAAGATCCAGCTTGTGCAAGAATTAAAGCCGCGAGACCATGCAATGCGTCGTGATTTTGGTCTCGATGATCTCGATTTTCATCGCAAAATTTTGTTCAGTGATGAGGCTCATTTTTGGTTGAATGGCTACGTCAACAAGCAAAATTGCCGCATTTGGAGTGAAGAGAATTCACATGAGATCCTTGAGACGCCATTACATCCACAAAAACTGACTGTTTGGTGTGCTCTATGGGCTGGTGGAGTCATTGGGCCATACTTCTTCCGAAATAATGCTGGAGAGCCAGTTACCGTTAATGGAGACCGGTATAGAGCCATGATAACCGACTATTTTGTTCCCGAATTGGATGGCATGAATGTGGATGAGTTGTGGTTCCAACAAGACGGCGCTACATGCCACACAGCGCACGTCACAATCGATTTATTGAATGAAACATTCGATGAGCGCATAATTTCGCGGAATGGACCTGTCAATTGGCCACCAAGATCGTGTGGTTTGACACCATTGGATTATTTTCTTTGGGGATATGTGAAATCACTCGTCTACGCCAACAAACCAGAAACGTTAGGGGACTTGGAGGCCAACATTCGTGGCGTTATTGCCGACATACGGCCCCATATGCTCGAAAAAGTGGTTGAAAATTGGACCTGTAGAATTGGCTTTATTCGAGCCAGCCGCGGCGGCCACATGCCCGAAATCATATTTAAACATTAATGGCATAAAATTATCCTTCCAATAAAGTCGAATTGATGGACATTAAAACGATTTTCTTGTGTTTTATTTCAATTCGAAGTTCTATACCTCTAAAAAAAACACCCTGTACAAGCAATTCACTTTGGAGGCCAACCAAAATGTTTCACTACCAAGGATGACACCCGAATATTTAGGGAATTTAAAAAGTACTCCACTTAGTCTGATCTATGCTCTTAAGTCGTTGAACTATAAGATAAGCACACGTACAATTCAAGGAAGAATAAAAGAGCTCTCCTAAAATTTGCAAGGGAGCATCTCAACTGGACTCGAGACCAATGGAACAAAGTTTTGTTTTCAGACGAATCGAAGTTATAAATGGTGAATTCGGATGGAATTAGAAGAGTTCGTCGGTCCCCTAATCAACGCTTGCATCCTCGATACTCTCAAGGTACATTTAAGCATGGAGGGGGCATGTGATGGTGTGGGATTGCTTTTCAGGACAAAGATCAGGATCTTTAAATAAAATCGACGGTATAATGAATAAGAATATGTATCAAATTATTCTTCAGGAAGTTATGTTGCCACATGAAAGAGAGAAAATGAGGACCTTTTGGATATTTCAACATGACAACGACCCGAAACACACCTCAAAGATTGTGAAAAGTTGGCTACAGCAGCAAGAGATCGCTGTCATGGAATGACCCGCACAGTCCCCTGATCTTAATCCTATAGAAAATTTATGGGAAATAGTAAACCAAGAGATCGATCGGGAAGGAGTCGGGGAAAGTCCAGAGAGACTTTTCTGTGTAGTCCAACAAACTTGATTAGCAGTACCAATGCAAATAATCATAGGCGTCCTCAGGAACTTTTCGAGGGGGGACAGGCGGGGGATAAATATATGCATTGGTGTGCAGGTATATGTAAATTATGATATAAAAATATAACATATACACATAGGAAATAAAATATATAAAATTTTTCGAGTCCAGGGGGTAAGTGCCCCTCCATGCTCCCCCTGTGGACGCCCTGACAAATAATAGAGAATCTTATTAATTCAATGCCTAAAAGGTGCGCAGCGGCCGTGGCGGCCGTGGCGTAGTTGGTTAAAGTGCGTGGCCGCTATGTCAATGAACCTGGAGACCCAGGTTCGAACCCCAGCAGCGACAGAAAATTATTTGAATCAAAATAATTTTTCTGTACGGCCGTCACCTCTTTGCAGACAATGGCAAACCACAGAGAGTAATCAAAATGCCATGTAAAGCTTCTTGAGAACAAGAACATGCCGTTCATCGCCGTTCGGAGTCGGTGTTAAACATGTAGGTCCGGTTCTCGGTCAGTTGTATACAAACTTAATAACACGCAAAACACAATTGATCATAAGAAGCTAGGTCAAAGTCCTTTCAAGGGCTGAAATGGCCAGTTATTTATTTTTTTCTTTTTTTAAAGGTGCGCAGAGATTATCAAAAACAAGTGTGTTCCCCTAAATATTAAGATAAAAGTTTTGTTCAGTTAGTTTTGTCGCACTAATTGTTGACATTTAAGTCTATTTAATTTTGTTATCGGGGGTTGGAATTAATTTTAAAGGTTTTTTTTCGGTTTTTGAGCATTTATTTAGAAACAACGGTACAATGTATATTATTCAAAGTATTGTCCATCGTTAGATACAACATTTTCCCATCTTTCTGGTAGCATATAGATTCCGCGCTGGAAGAACGACTCGTCTTTTGAGGCAATCCACGAATCGACCCATTTTTTGGTATCCTCGTAAGAAGTGAAGCGCTGCTCAGCCAAGCCATGCGTCATCGATCTGAATAGGTGGTAGTCGGAAGGGGCTATGTCTGGGCTATAAGGCGGGTGGGGTAGCACATTCCAATCCAATTCAGCGCCTCCAACGTTTCCTTGACGGTTCTTGCAACATGTGGCCGTGCGTTGTCATGTTGAAAAACCACTTTTTCGTGTCTTTTTTTTTTTTTTTTTTTAGCTTTGAACCAAGGATTTCAGGTGGAATACCTTTTCAGTCAAGTCTGCCTTGGTTCGAAATGGGGTGATAGATTAGTGGGAAGGAAAGGTCAATCAATTGAAACAGGTGTAGGATGTTCTAAGCGTGGTGGAAAGCCGAAGAAACATGTGAATTTGAATCAGAGGCAAGTGTTATGCCTTTACCTCAGTCAATTCAAGTTATAAGGCAATCTCATCCACAAACTTCTCTACCATCAACTACAACTTCATGTCGTAAATATTGATGAATTTTTAATTTCAGTTTAATACAAATGAGGAAAGAAAATTAAGAAAGGTTTAAAGCGAAGGACCATGGCCTGGCCGGGAATCGAACCCGGGACCTCTGGGGTGGCAGTCAAGCACGCTACCAACTCGACTGCCGAGGCCGCGCTACCAACTCGACTACCGTTGTTGGTAGCGTTCCCCAGTGATGGTTTCGTTAGGTTTTAGCAGCTCATAGTACACTTCAAACTTTTTCGGCTGGCCGGGACGCTCTTTGTCTTCCGTATCAAAATCACCACTTTTAAACCGACGGAACTAGTACTCACAAGTAGAAATCGATGGAGCATAGTCCCCGTAAGCCTCAGTAAGCGTGCGTTGTGCTTCAACCGCTTTTTTCTTCAAATGGAAGCACAAAAGTAAACCTTCCCGCAAATTGCGTTTTGTTGGAACGAAAGTCGACATGTTCACAGAGAAAAAAATATATGTTGTTTACACTTCAGTGGAATGACACATACTGAAAAATGAAGCTTAGACAATGTGCTTTGAAATGAATATAGTCACAGGTGTGCCCGATGCGATCTATTGATAGTTACGCCATCTCTTAGAAAAACTTTAAAACTAATTCCAACACCCAATATTAACTTTAAGGTATGAATTAAAAGAAATATATTTACATTATTAAAAAAGCGGCTTGGAAACTTTTTATTGGAATAACAATTTTCTTTTAAAGGAACACACAGAAGAACACACAGAAAGTATGTGACTTTTATTCAGTTTGTTCTGGCCGACACTATATTACTAGGATGCTTCGTCTGAATGAATACGACATGATCAATGAATTTGGCTTTCATCTCAGCAGATCCAAACTTCCAAATATACTTCTTTGCTCCAACTCTACTTGCTCCCTCTCTATATTCTCTAGATATAATTTAGACAAGAACTATATCTATCTAGTTGAAAATATATTAAATAAATTTTATTTTTTTTTCTCATGTGTCTTGTGGGCAGAAAATAGCCCACGTAAAATAAAATAAATAAAAAATAAATAACTGGCCATTTCAGCCCTTGAAAGGACTTTGACCTAGCTTCTTATGATCAATTGTGTTGTGCGTGTTATTAAGTTTGTACACAATTGACCGAGAAATGGACCTACATGCTTAACGCCGACTCCGAACGGCGATGAACGGAATGTTCTTATTCTCAAGAAGCTTTACATGGCATTTTGATTACTCTCTGAGGTTTGCCATTGTCTGCAGAGAGGTGGCGGCCGTACAGAAAAATTATTTTAATTCAAATAATTTTCTGTCTGGCTGGGGTTCGAACCTGGGTCTCCAAGGTTCTTTGACATAGCGGCCACGCACTTTAACCAACTACGCCACGGACGCCGTGTATAGCCCACGTAGTATTCTATTTAATATCACTACCTTACAAAAAAAAAAAAAAAACCTCTCGAATGAAGAAACGAATGTCCTGTAAATGACAAGTTTTAGCTCTAAAGTATAAACTGCGTATTTTAAGCGCTTACTTAAATATATTTGTTCTAATAATAAGAATCCCTTTTTTAATCCTTGTTCCACTTCTTTTCCAATCTTTCTCTTAAATCTTGTCCTAAGTGTGTCCCAACCCTTGATTTATTCCTTTTCCCATTTCTTCTCTTTATTTTTTTTTTGCAATCATGTCCTAATTTGTCCTGTATTGCTTTAGGTGTGTCTAAATCTTTATCTTTATCCTTGTCATAGTGCTTTTTCCAATCCATGCTTCAATTCTGATCCAAATCCTTGTCCAATTTCACGATCTTATCTCTGTTCAAACATTTTTATAAGTCTTGGTCCTACTTCTTATCTATGACCATCTGGTAATAATTTCCTGAGCTAATTCAATAATTTTACTCGAAATAATTTAAAAAAAAAAATAACTAAATTTCGAATCTAACTGTATAAAATTCCTTATTCTAATTTAACCGTTATATTTAAAGCATAAATCAAGGAATTACAATTTCATTTCAAGAGCTGTTCCTCAACAACAAAGACAGAAAAAAAAAAATCATAAAACATGCTGTTTCGAATAAAAAGCCCATAAGTGCAAAATTTAATTAATTCAATGCTTGGATGCCAACGTTTATGGTTCAATAAAATTCCAAAGCAACGCAAGGTAAAATATTTTCATTAAACTTAATTAAAATGAGTTGAATTAAGTGACAAAGCAGCAGCAGCAGCAAAGCAGTTGACAAAGCATCAAGTATTTTCGGAGCATTCAATAAAGTTACGCCCAGGAGTGAACAACGTAAGTAAGTAAATTTTTGTTGGCAATTTTTTTCTTATAACTTTTCCTTACTTAAAAGGAGATGGCAGTAGCACTCCTACTCATTTATCGATTGGTGAATTAAACATTTGAATTTAATATTAAATGCTTTAGAAGTAATGGACACGAATAAGAGGTAAACGAAATATTATGATTATGGGAAATATGTTGCTGAATTTAAATGCTGCTTTGCTGGATGTGGAGTCAGCTACATAAGCGACGATTGATGTAACTGGGGAACCATGGTTCGAAGTATACAGAACGTGCTCAACATGCTAAGTAGATAAGGGAATTGGGCGCGTTACATATTTGTGTCGTTTTGGTTACAGTTCAGCTGATTAAAATTAAGCGCTGAATTCAATAAAAATAAAATAAGTTTTAGAAAAATAATGAAATGAGTTACGCACTAAATGAAAAACGATTTCTATGAATCTTTAATGTCGATTTATTACTTAATAGATTACTTAGGGTTAAGTTTTCTATGATTAGAGTAATGGTTAAACTATTATTATTATTATTATTATTATTATTATTACGAACAGTGGTGTACAATAAGACTTAGTCTTTTATAGTACTACATAAGAAATATACATTGGTTACAAAAATTCATTTAAATGTAACATTAATATTAATATTAAGAATATTTTAAATACAAAAAATAAAATTTAGTTAAATATGAAAAACAAAATATAATATTATTATTAAAGTACATTTTAGATTTTATATTACTTAGAGTATAAAAAATGGCAAATAAATAAGACTAAAGGTGACAGAGAGAGGTAAGATTCCGAAGTACAGATAAAACTGTAGAAAAGAAAGATAAGCATAGTTAAAGAAGTTAGGAAAATTGATTTAAAGAGCTATAGTATTCAAAGATGGCATGTTTGAAGCTGGTTCGTGAGGTTATTTGTTTTATAAAGCTTGGTAATGAATTCCACAACCTAATGGTGCTGATGAAAAAGAGTCTGCTGCTGTTGAGATAGTTAACCCTAGGAACCACAAGATTAGTTGACCGTTGGGACTGAAAAAACTGAAGTTTCACATAGAGATATTCAGGGCTTTGAGTATGTATAAGTGTTTGCAAAAATATAATGTTCCGAATTTTTAAATATTCCAGTAACCCACACCCAAGAATTCCTTTACTCCTTTGAGAGATATGATCGAAACGACTGATTCCATACACATATCTAGCCGTGTTGTTGAATGCTACCAAGAGTTTGTGTTGTGATTGTGAGTCAAGCTGACTATATACAACATCAAAGTATGTTATGTGCGGCATAATTAACTGCACAACTAGTCTTCGACGAGTCTCAAGAGGCGTGTAGTCCCGAGAATGGCGTAAGTAGCGTAAAGTCCCATATATTTTACCTATCGTATTATTAATGTGGTCTGTACAGGTCAGCTTAGAGTTAATTATAAATCCTTGGTTTTTAGCTTTATGCACAAAATCAAGCTGTTTATCACCAATGAAAAGCGGGGGAATATCAATGAAGCATGAAGCGCAATTGGCAGAACTTTATTTTTCAGGGGGTTTATAAGGAGCAGGTTATTAACAGCCCAGTTGCTTAACAAGGTCAAATCGTGGTTCAGTCTATAAGTCAAGTCCTCTAAGAATCCTGTAGGTCGAGAGAGATACAGTTGAATATCATCCGCATAAGCATGAACAGTTGCATATTCACAAACAAAAAAAATATCATTAATAAATACAGAAAATAGGAGTGGACCCAAAATAGATCCTTGAGGAACACCACTCACAACTGCTCTAAGGGACGAATAGACGTTCCCTATTTTCACCTGCTGCATTCTTCCTTCAAGGTAGCTGGATATCAAGTTAACGGCACTAGCACTAAACTTAAAATAATTTCTCAGCTTATGGCAGAGAAGTATATGGTTAATTGAATCAAAAGCTTTGGAGAAATCAACAAGGCATAGCAACGTAAGTTAGTTTTGGTCATAAGAAATTCTAATGTCATCCAAAATTTTAACAACAGCGGTACTACAACTATGACCAGACCTAAAGCCAGACTGTAATGGGGATAATAACTTATATCTGTTTAGATGTGCGGAAATTTGGTTGACCATAATACGCTCAAGAACCTTTCCCAATGCAGGTAATATACTTATAGGTATGTAGTCATTGGGTTCAGAAGCAGAAACAGATTTAGCTACAGGCATAACAGTGGCAGTTTTCCATAAATCGGGAAATCGAGAGCAAGTTAAATATAAGGTAATACTAATTTAATAAATCTGATGGGCATACCATCAACTCCCACAGCATTTGTATTAATCATCATTATGCATTTAACCACACAATCTTCACTAACAGAGTTGAATTCAAAAGAGCTAAATGGTAAGTTTCTAGTCAACACTGTTAAATCAATACTGCTCGATGGGCCAGGGTTTCCACTTGCCAAGAAAAAGTTATTAAGGTCATCAGGTTTTAAGGAGCATTCCGTTGAATGCTTGCTGAAAACTCTGAATCTTTTAATGTTATGCCATAATTGTTTAGAGCTTAGGTTTGGGTTAAGCTTAGTAGAAAAGAAATTAGTTTTAGCTTGTTTGATGATAACATTGGAATTGATAACTATGGAATGAAGAAATTTATTGTGTTATTACGAGGGTTACCTACTACACATTAAGGCGGGTCACCAAAAAAGTTTGCCGAAACCGCCCCTCATTTAGAAAGCTTATTTTGAGAGAATTTAATGGTGTTTTCGTTTCTACAAAAAAATGTTGCCCTATCACAGTGCAACATTTTTTAAGTGTTGCACTCAACCCTAAAAATGTGCAGGTTTTGAACACAAAACACTTCCCTGCTTCAATCAGCTGATATATTTGTGTTCGCCAAAAATAAAAAATGTTCTATATTAACCCTACCATAAACGGTGACCTTTGAGGCGGTAAATGGAGTGTTAGGGGTCTGGCCAGACCCATACTTATTTAATACGCATATGTCAAGACAGGTATAGGCAGATGACTATGGCAGGTGTTCTAAATGTGAGATTGTGTGTTACAAGATTTATTTCGTATGCATCTCGATCACATCACCAAAGTAATTTATTGTTTTATACAAAAAATTGTAAGATTTAGAAAGGAAATGGGACTAGGATTAGGAAAAGATTTGAACAAGGATTTAAACAAGAGTTCGGACTGGAAGTAGGTCAATTATTAGAACAAATATAAGAAGAATAATATGAATGAAGACACGTTTGGGAACGAATGAGAGGATAGGAACAAGAATAATAAAAACACACTATCACGTCAAAATCGGTAGTACAATAAGAGTACGATAGAGTCAACTTCTTTTTAACTTTTTCAAGCGTTTTTCAATAAAAAAAAACAAAAAAAAAATCTGTATTGGCATAGTCGAACTTCAACCTAGTGAATCCTAGTGATCCTAGTGAAATTAAAAAGTTTCTTCGCAAAATTTTAATGATTTTGTATGAACTTTAATTTCTTAAAAAACTTTAAAAAATTGAAAAATTAATTGTTATTAATTATTATTAATTACACTGAACAGCAAAATCAATTTTTTTCCAAAATAACAAGGTTCTGACAATGGATTCTGGCAAAGGGGACAAAATAAAAATATACGTATATCGGCGTTTTGAAAGTTTACATATGAGTCTTATTTTAGGGGGGGAATTTAAGTTTCCCCCTCTTTCTTAAATAGGGTGTTTTTTTAAGGGTTTTGTTTTTCGAATAGAGATAAAACTGGCATTTTGTGGTCAAATCTGGCAACTCTAATGTCATTTATGTTCAGTTTGGTTTGCCATTTCATCATGAACAGGTTGACAAAAGAACAACGCTTGCAAATCGTGCAAATTTATTTCGAAAATAATGGTTCAGTTCGCGAAGTTTACCGCAAGCTCCGTCCATTTTATGGTCGACATAATCGTCCATCAGAGCAATTAATTCGGTTAACCATGGGTCGTTTTCGCACTACGTTTACTCTATGTGATAATACGCATCCGCAGAGACGTCGAACAGTGCGCACCGAAGAAACAATTGCCGCTGTAGAGCAAAATGTTGAAGAGGACCCGAATGAATCGATTCGAAGAGAATCCACATGAGATTCTTGAGACGCCATTACATCCACAAAAACTGACTGTTTGGTGTGCTCTATGGGCTGGTGGAGTCATTGGGCCATACTTCTTCCGAAATAATGCTGGAGAGTCAGTTACCGTTAATGGAGACCGGTATAGAGCCATGATAACCGACTATTTTGTTCCCGAATTGGATGGCATGAATGTGGATGAGTTATGGTTCCAACAAGACGGCGCTACATGCCACACAGCGCACGTCACAATCGATTTATTGAAGGAAACATTCGATGAGCGCATAATTTCGCGGAATGGACATGTCAATTGGCCACCAAGATCGTGTGATTTGACACCATTGGATTATTTTCTTTGGGGATATGTGAAGTCGCTTGTCTACGCCAACAAACCAGAAACGTTAGGGGACTTGGAGGCCAACATTCGTGGCATTATTGCCGACATACGGCCCCATATGCTCGAAAAAGTGGTTGAAAATTGGACCTGTAGAATTGGCTTTATTCGAGCCAGCCGCGGCGGCCACATGCCCGAAATCACATTTAAACATTAATGGCATAAAATTATCCTTCCAATAAAGCCAAATTGATGGACATTAAAACGATTTTCTTGTGTTTTATTTCAATTCGAAGTTCTATACCTCTAAAAAAAACACCCTTTAGTTAATCGGCATAGGAAATCATGCTATCCTTACATTTTGGATATTGGATATGTTGCAAGGATTTATGTAAAATACTTCGAGAAATATTTTTGTAAAACATTTTAGCTCCCTTACTTCTCTATTTATTGGTCTTTTTTGACCCTTTTGTGATAAGGGGCAAAAACGACACATTAAACTAGGATAAAACGGGCTAAAATGTTTCACAAAAGAATTTTTCATACAATACTACTATGTCTCTAAATACACCAAAGCTAAAAATTCAACTTAAATGCCAGAAATCCAATTTGCATAAAAAGCATCCATATTTAACGTTTCCCTGGATACTAAGCAGCCTGCATACCCAATGAAAGATTAACTACTTTTAAGTCACAACTGACCCGCCACTGGTGCTCTTCATATTTCCCCGTTTTTCTTAAAGAATTCTTTTTTAGAAACTTTTGAACTTTTCTTTCAAGTAGTACACAGAACAATTTATGAAATGACTGTATTGGTGGGCCATCTTGTGGTTTTGTTTTAAATCATAGGTTATTTTGACATTGGTAGCTGTTTCTCGCACTTAAGGTCAATATCATCCAAGCAATCCGTGAGCTACAGCCTGAAACCATCAACAAGGAGAATTGGAGTGACAGAATGCGCTACTGCAAAGCCAGCCGAGGCAGCCACTTGAACGACGTTGTATTCCATTTTTTTTTGAATTTTTGAATTTTGAATTTTTGAATTTTTTTTTTCTTACTAATAAAGCCATATTATATACATGGGAAAAATTTAATTTTGTTAATTTTTTTGCATTTAAAAAAAAAACTTATATTTGGCCCACTTTGTATAGTATAATGTGAGAAATTGATGAATGATAAAACTATTTCATTATTATTTTCAGAATCAGGTCACCAGCATACCAGGAATTAGGTATAATTATTGAAAACATTTTCAATCGATTTTATCGTTGACCTACTAAGTGACCTAACTTTTTATGAATACAGCCGAAAGTTTTTATAACCTTAAATATTATAGGAAAAGCATAAATAATGTTTTGACTTTAGTTGAAATATTTAAATATTTAAAATAATCTTAATTTGTTTAAGTTTCCGTTTCCGTTTTCCTTTCCGTTCACTGTTTACACTAAGAAGGCTTTTTGGTTTTTTTGCTGACACTTACTTGAATGCCTCCGCATGGTAATTCCTCAACTGTTTGGCCATGTCTACCATTGACATCAGCTCAGTCAACCCCCCCCCCCCAACCAATTAATTACAGCCACAACACCCTGCAGCTCAATTAATTGAATGCTTGATTACATAATTGATGACCTGAAGCAAAATGAATGAGCGACATATTTTGTATGGCACAGAGCCACACTCAATTATTCAATTATTTAGTAATGCTTCTTCATAGAAAAGGACGAAAATTGCACAACGTATAAATGAACAAATTGAAACTGTTCGACGTTTGCACTTTTAAAACCAGCAGACATGAATTTGTCTTTTTTTTTTTTTTTTTTTTTGTTGCGTTGTCAGGAAATCTTGTTTCAAGCAACAGCGAAAGGAATGGCAATAATTTAGAAGAAAAAATATTAAATTGTTTTAAAAAATGCATTGCATTGAAATGTCATATATTTAATAATTACATTTATGCAAAAGTTGCATAAATTTTTTATTTCCAATTTCGAACGCAGGTAATTCACATTTTGAAAATTAATTTCTTCGTCAGGAGCTAAAGTCAGTTAGTTTAATTGATCTGTGTGATTACACTGTGCGACAATTTAAGGGTCAATTGGAATAAATTCAAATATCTGTTTGGTTTCTAATAGTGCATGGTCTATATATTATGCCCTCATACTCAGTTTTGTCGGTTTAGGTCAAATAAGAGAGAAATTCAAGGTCAAAATTCACCTTTAAGTCACAAATTTTTTCTTATAACTTTTAAACGAAATTTTCAATATGAGAACTTGATAAGAAATAGAAATAAAAATAATTTTTATTTTAACCGTTTTAATTTTAAATATATGTTGTAATTACACATTTTAGCGCATATCTTTAAAACGGTCACTCTGTCGGTAAAAATGTTAAAGACAGTTTTGAAGAAAATTGTTGGATCTATAATTTTCATTTGAATGATTTTACGCTAGGGCTTACATTAACGAAGTTACCACCTTTGGTAATCTTTGAATCCGAATATCTTTGGATGCGCACATGTAATTGTTGTGATCTTTTCAGGGGTGGGTTATTTTATTTTACTTAAGGTGTATGCAAAAATTCAGCAAAATCTGATTGTTTTCGAAGAAAAATACAAAGTAACTGAACTATTGAAAATTTAGTTTTTTTTTTTAAAAAAGCCCTGTTTTCGAAGAAAATATTAACCGCCTTACGTAACTTTTTGAACAAAAAATGGTTTCAAAATGTAAAGAACCATCCATTGCAAATATTTAGATGCAGTTACTGCATAGTTATTGAATTTAGTTTAAGAGTTATAAGAAAAAATTTGATACTTAAAGGTAATCCGATAAAACTGAGTATGAGGGCATAATATATAGACCATGCACTACTAGAAATCATTGAGATATTTGAAGTTATTTTTTCGTGTCGCACTGTGTTATTATTGGGCAAAAGTATTTTCACATAAGAAAATAGTTCGTTATTGTTTTCCTTTCTTTTTATCGATCAAATTGCGAAAAGTCACACATGCAGCAATTGTTAATAGACTCATACAACATTTGCGTAACTTAACTCAATCAGGCAGCTCGTGTCGGAGGAAAAACGAAATTGAAGTGATTCCCTGGAAATCAATTAAAAGTAATCAATAGACAGCGTATGGCATGGCATTTAGTATATATTGAGCACAATTCAATGTTGCTATCAGCTGTCAGTTGTGGCCTCAGTTAAGTGCCATATGTGTAGATGTTTGTGTCAAGCAACACATGTTTGAACAGATAAATCAAATTTAAAAAATAAATGTTGCTTCTTGCCGCATTTTGAAGACGTATTCTGATGTACTTATACACTAGAGTACCCAAATGAGCAAAAATGTTTTTTTCTTCGCTCCCCGCGCATTTTCATAAAGAATGAGCGTAACAAATAAGATCTGCAAAAAAAATTTGTACCCCTAGTGGTAATTAGCCAGTCGGTTTTGAATTAAAGCCTCAAAAGTGGTCTTAAAAACGGTTCAAACATGCATTGTTCTATAACTTTTATAAAAAATATTAAAATGGTTAGTCTTTATAACGTAGAACAAAGAATAAATATGCAAATATTTTAGGCATAATTTTTTTTATCTAAGTGCCATATTTCGCGGTGTTTTAATTGGTTAAAGTTGAATTTTTCAACAAATTTTTGGTGCAATTTTTGTTTAAATAATTTTCATAAATTTTAAAAGGATGATACAATTGATTGGTTTAAAGCATCGTAAAGAAAATAAAATAGAGCTTAGATTTCTTTTTTCTTATTTTAAATATATGTTTTAGTAACCATAAAAAAAAATTTGAAAGTAAAAAAAATTATAGTGTTTTTTTTATTTCAATGATGTCTTAAATTTATAACAAAGTGAAAGTGGAATTCTAAGTCATGTTATTGCTAATATATTACTTTTATATTCTCTATTTAAGGGTCATGGTTATTTTAGTTTAATTCAATTTATTTGTAGTTATTACGAAAATTGAAGTATGATGTAATTTTCTTCAGTAATACTAATGGTATTCCCATTTACTATTTCCCATTATTCCCATAAGAATGAAGTATTCCCATTTTACTAAGTTTTCGCTCTCATTCCTCCAGTCATCTAAATAATTTATATATTGGTTGTGTTTTTGGTTGTATAATAAATATTAAAAAATATGGAAAGCAACGTTACATCTAGAAGTGCTAGAAAAAAATTAAAAGAGAACAAGTAGAAGAACCAGTCTCAAATTTGGTAAATTAAGGTATGACCCAAGCTTTTGTTTTTTTACATTTTGGAAAATATTTTGAGGCTTTAATTCAAAACCGACTGGCTAATTACCACTAGCGGTACACATTTTTTTTGCAGATCTTATTTTTTACCCTCATTCTTTATGAAAATGCGCGGGGAACGAAGAAAAAAACATTTTTGCCAATTTCATATATATCATGGGTGCTCTATTATACACACGTTTTATAACATTTCATAAAAACTCAAATTTATATTTATATTTCTTGACCTGGAATGATGAAAAAACAAATATTTATGTTCGAAATTAATTCGCTTGGTTTTCAAAAGATTTTCCATAAAGTTCAATACACTTTTGCATGCAACTTTTAGATTTGATTAATTTAAATAATTAAAATAAACCCATAATTTTATGTCTGCTGCTTTTAATTGAAGTTTATTGTTTTTATTTTATTTATAATATTGTTTATTTTATGTATACTACATTTCCAATTTATTTCCTAGCATAGTCTTTAATTATATATGTTACAATTTTACATCTTTCTTTTAATTGCCACATGACGATCACAAGCAGACTGACTTACATGCCAAATGAGACTGACTCTTAAATTAAGTATTTACGAGTGTGCAAGAAATGAGCCAATTAATCTCTCGGGAGATTAATGTTAATGTAAACATTAATGTTAATGCTAAGCAAATACTCGAGAGCTTTATAAGCAAACATGAGCGCAATGAGCAAATATAACTTGAATTTGAACCAATTTTCAAAGCATTTTTTCAACTCCTATTGAGCTAACTCCAAAAAAAAGTTTTGAATGCAACAACCGCTTCTTCGTGTGTCGAATAGTTAACCACTTATTTTTGACGTGACGAAGTTACGTTTTACCGCGCAGGTTTCCAAAAAAGTTGAAAATGCATTTTTTAAAATTCATCGGCGTTGCATTGAATTGTTAATCGCTGAGTATAAGAGCTATGACTAAAAAAATGGTATGACAGAAAATTTTAATTTTAATTTTTTCACTTCATTACAAAAACAAAATATAAATTCAAAACGTCATCGAGACGCAGCTCCCACTGCTTAAGCAATGCAACTGAAAATTTGTTACATGGAATTATTAATCGCCCAGTATTAGTGCTAGGATTTAAAATATGATACAAAAACAAAGGTCTGTTCTAAGCCCTCACAACAGAACTAGACAAAAAATTTCTGACGTCATGGGGATATAGAGAGAGCCGCTCAAAGATCGACAATGACTTTTTACTCCGTGAGCATATAAGCTACGATTAATGTTTAAAAAGGAAAATTAAGGATTTGTACTCGGCCTTACGACAAAAATAAAAAAAAAAACTTCCGACGTCAGCAGGTCGTGAATATAGCAGCATATGTAACAGAATTGAAATATCGTTGCATGGAATTTTTACTCACTCAGGAGACGTGCAGAGGTAAATTTTGCTTTACAACAACATAGACGTATTATATATATAACGAATCACATATAAAATGCAAAAAAAATTCTTATCGTCCTGATTTCAAGGTGGCAACTATAAAATGCAGTAAAAATGCTACAACAATGAAAAACAACGTTGCATGGAATTTTAACTCTGCGATACTGCAGTATGGGTAAATTTTAAGGAACAAAAATGAAGGTGAGGTTTTCGGGCACAAGATAAAAAAAACAAAAAAAAAAAAAAATTGAGGGCGTCATGAGGTCCCTCAGGGAACCGCCTAATGTGACGCATCACTTTTGCTGGGTTAATTGCAGCCAAGGCAAAGTTAACGCACCAAGGAAAAGCACAAGCAATGAAGAAGCAAATATAAAAACAAACGGAACACCAACACACACCCCACACCAACATCAACACCAACACCAACACCAACACCAACACCAACACCAACACCAACACCAACACCAACACCAACCCCAACACCAACACCAACACCAACACCAACACCAACACCAACACCAACACCAACACCAACACCAACACCAACACCAACACCAACACCAACACCAACACCAACACCAACACCAACACCACCAACAACAACAAAAAAATCGACCTGAATATGCATACGAACATGAACATCAACATCAACATCATCAACATCAACATTAACATCAACATCAACATCAACATCAACATCAACATCAACATCAACATCAACATCAACATCAACATCAACATCGACATCAACATCAACATCAACATCAACATCAACATCAACATCAACATCAACATCAACATCAACATCAACATCAACATCAACATCAACATCAACATCAACATCAACATCAACATCAACATCAACATCAACATCAACATCAACATCTACATCAACATCAACATCAACATCAACATCATCATCAACATCAACATCAACATCAACATCAACATCAACATCAACATCAACATCAACATCAACATCAACATCAACATCAACATCAACATCAACATCAACATCAACATCAACATCATCAACATCAACATAAACATCAACATCAACATCAACATCAACATCAACATCAACATCAACATCAACATCAACATCAACATCATCAACATCAACATCAACATCAACATCAACATCAACATCAACATCAACATCAACATCAACATCAACATCAACATCAACATCAACATCAACATCAACATCAACATCAACATCAACATCAACATCAACATCAACATCAACATCAACATCAACATCAACATCAACATCAACATCAACATCAACATCAACATCAACATCAACATCAACATCAACATCAACATCAACATCAACATCAACATCAACATCAACATCAACATCAACATCAACATCAACATCAACATCAACATCAACATCAACATCAACATCAACATCAACATCAACATCAACATCAACATCAACATCAACATCAACATCAACATCAACATCAACATCAACATGAACATCAACATCAACATCAACATCAACATCAACATCAACATCAACATCAACATCAACATCAACATCAACATCAACATTAAATCAAGAACAACAAAAATCTAGTTAGTTAAGATTTCAACAGTTTTTTTCGTAACAACCAACACTGTTCACAAACAACAAAATAACACAATGAAACCGGACTATGAAACTAGAGAAAGACTATTACATGAATTAGGATATAGATTAAAATTAAGACACATCTAAAATTAAGACACATCTTTCGGAAAAGGTGGGGATTCGGTATATTTGATTAGGTCAATAAATAAGTCATGGATTAAAATAATAGTTTGGACATGAATTGGGAGTTTAAAGAAACACCATCACGTCAAAACCTACGGGTGTGTCCACGACATAGCCAATTCTTTTTTTATCGAAAAAGGGAACAGGTGTTATACGCAGTGAAAAATTACGACGTTTGCTTGGTATACGAGATATTTACGAGCTTTCATGATGACCACTATTGTATTCTGGACATAATCTTAATAGGCCGAAACACATGGGAGGCACGCATGATTCAAGCATCTGACATTTGTGGTTGAATATACATATTGTTATGAAGAAGTCCACATCAAAAGCATGCACGTATACATGATGCTTGAAGCATGCCTGAAGTTGGCGAACTTCTAACTTTGTGCAGTCATCAAAGCATTGACAGAAGACATGTGTAAAATAAAAGCAAAATCAACACAACAATTAACCATAAAATAACCTCCAATTCCATTTAAATTATTTTTGATTAAGTTCAATGCATTTTCACTACTTTTCCTGAAAAATGCTTTACAGGCACGATGCATGCTTGAGGCATGCATACTTTCTATGTATTTCGGCCTAATGTGTCTACTTTTAAAACCAATATTAATTTAACAGACATCTTCAAAATTGTTCTTTTTATGAAAAAAAAAAACCAAAACAAAACAACTTTCACCTCTTCTTAATAAAAGCGTTCTTTGGGTTAAATTTCAATAGTTTTTCAATGGATGTACTAAGCTACACTTAGGATCGATTTAAGACAGAAACTGGGGGACTAACAAAAGGCTTAAAATATTTAAAAAACTTAGATAAAATTATAAATTGCTATAGAAAACACACCTTTTTCACCTTTTTGCTGGTAAATTTACAAAGCTGTCAATTTTCTGCAAGCTTATATGAGGGATAAACGCATAAAATAACAAATAGCTAATATGTTTTTTTTACGCTTAAACCTCGCATATTTTATGGCTTTCGCTTTTAAATGTAAGTTCGAAAAAAATGTACATATTTTAAAATAAATTATTCAAACCCACCTGAAAGCTGTGATTTACGTTCTTTATGCTACACTCAGCTGTGCATAAATCAGACAAATCGATTTCATCGAACACATCACACTGCAATGAGAGAAAGAAAAACATGTTACTTAAGATATTCAATCCAAGACATAAATTCAATAACAAAAAATCAATGTCAATATCTAGAATTCCAAATGTTTCGATTTATTGCAAACAGATTTGAAATTGACAACATGTTGTTGTCAATTAAAAAACGCTTTGTTGCCTGCCTGAATTAGCCTGGCTTACAAGTTCTGAGCAGCTGTTAAAAAAAAAAAAAAATAATTCAACAAATATAGCTGCCATGAAGGCATGAAAGCATAAAAAGTAACCTAAGAAAGCTCTTAGGCAACGTTAGAAAAATACTTACGCATTACTTACGCATACATACGCACACATAAACAAACACAAAAGCATTGATTCAATTTCCAAAAAAAAAAAAAAATCAAAACAAAAAAAAACAACAAAATATTCATACAAAAAGATAAAAGCTCCTGCTTGACACCTGTGCATCTGTGCGTGCTTTCGATACAAAACGTTGTAAGCGTTTGTGCTGAGTGTGTCTGTATGTGACATTGACATATCGTTAGTTGCAAAGTGGGTTGAGCCGATATTTTTTGTTTTTTTTTTATTTTTTATATGCTCTGACACCACACCAGGGACTTACAAAAATTTCAAATTGTTTCAAAAATTTATGAAGTACTTTACAATTTTTTTTTTTTCGGAAAATAAAGGTTAAAAAAACACGCAAATACTTAGAATACAATATCATTCAAATGTCCTCCACTGGAGTTTTTGCGGAACTCAATTCTTTTGAAGTAATTTTCGTTGATTTTTGTGCACAACTTGGGCACTACCTCAGCCATGACTCGATGAATAATGTTGGATTTTAATTGATCAAGAGTTTAAAACTTATACGATCCCGCAAATCCGATCAAGCGAAGCCCCACAAAACTAAAAAAAAAAAAAAAAAAAAATATCAAAAACTTTTCTCACGTGACAACGTTACGTTTTACCGCTCAGGTTTCCAAAAAAGTTGAAAAAAGCATTTTTCCAAAATGCTTTGGCGTTGCATGGAATTGTTACTCAATGAGTATTGAAGCTATGTTATGACAAAAAGATCCATGATAAAGATGCTAAAGGTAAAAAATATTACTCGCCAGTAATCAGGCCCGCCTTGAGCCTTGCGTGTTTGGCTAAATCAATGGCAATAGGCTGGACCGTCTGACACGATCAGCGGTAGCGGTAATGCCTATGAAGGAGTAGCAATGATCCGAAAAATAATTTGTTAGCACGGGGATAGTCCTTGTCCTGACAGAAACATGAACACAAATACAATGATAAAAAGCATGTCTTTAGAGAGCGTAAAACGGTTGTTTTAAAAATGGGTGGCAGTAAAATTTCTGCAAAACTGTGGGATTGCATGTGCAGTACATGGTGAGCCACCAGAAGTGTCTGACAGCCTAGAAAAAGTAGGCGATGATGTGTGTATATGGTAGAGCTGTATAACACGGAGCAAAATGCGAAGTTTTTAAAAGTGCGTAAGCGTGAGTAAAAATCAGAGCGAATAAAATCGGAAGAAACTGAAGGCGGTTGCTTGATGTATAATCTGAAGATTAACGACATGAAGAGACTCACCTAGGACTATCTCACCCTAGGGTGGTCTCGGATTATTAGGAGAATTTACGGGCGTGATGAGGCCACTTCTGCCAAAAGTGGTCTCAGAGCGTTCAAGGTGAATTTGGGCACAAAGATCATCTTGATCCCAGGTTGTCGGGATGCTCAATGTATTTTGTATCACTGTGGTTGCCAACGCAGTGATGCAGAATTGGTGATGCTGGACAGGCTGTCGGGCGTCTTTTGGTGACTCAAGGATGATTGGGTGTAATAAGTGTTGAATATTATTATTCTTCACAGTCATGCGTGATACGTTTTATGTCAGTGTGTGTGATTGCTATGTCAGGGCAAATCCTTTAGCCCAGGAGACTATCGTGGGCTGGCCCTTCGGGGAGTTTCGTGCTGGCTGTTGTAGCACAATGTCGCGTACAGGTCTGTGATGATCGGTGTGGAGTTGCACTTGTTTACAACCGGGTGACAATGCCCTGAAATTGTCAGAGATTTTAGATCGGTCTCGATTTCTACCAATAAATGTGGAAGGTGATAACACTAGCCTTCCATGATTGGTACTATGTCTCTCTATCGGTATGCAATCCATACAGGATATTTATTAAATTAAATATGCTTAAGTGTGGTGGTGGAACCGTTATTGAGACTATAAAATAGGGCGTTGGTCGCGTCCGGGTTCAAGGAGTTGGGTTCGGTGGATTTTCGGAAGGACGCTAATGAAACGTAGCTGGGTTAGCGTCCGGAAGATCATCTGATTGGATGGACATTAATTACCGTACGTTGCTTTATTGGCGTTCCTGAAGATTAATCCACTAGATCTCATCTTCTTGAACCCAAAGACTCCTTGTGCCAAGGGGCACCGTAGAATTGAGCCGTCAAGGCAGGTGTCTACGTTAAACACAACCGGATGTTTTTTTACTCGCCAGTAAAGCATGGTTCTTATACCTTACGACTTAAATTAACAAAAATTTAAGGACATCATGCGACCTCGGAGTAGAGGCGCAACCAGGAATTTGTTTTGGTGGGGGGGGGGTCTTATAACTATATGTATATAAAAGAAAATGTACGTAACTATAGCGGCTATGATGTTATGAGTCCAAATATTGCACTCAAAACGGTAATTCTACCACAATGGCAGCAAACATAAGGGGGCATATAGGTTACTTACTTACTTACTTTTTGGCGCTTACAACCGTAAGTCGGTTTTGGCCTCGTATAAGAAATTGCGCCAGCCATTTCTGTTTTGCGCTTACTGGCGCCAGTTGAAAACACCAAGCGTGGTCAGGTCATTCAACACCTGATCCTTCCAACGAAGATGTGGGCGTCCTGTGGGCGTCGCTGGAGCGTCGTTTTCCATTCGCTCAACATGACCTAGCCAGCGAAGCCGCTCGATTTTAATGCGCTTAACTATGTCAATGTCAGCGTACAGCTCATAGAGCTCGTGGTTCCATCGAATTCGGCACTCATCATTGACGCAGATTGGACGGAAGATCTTACGAAGGATCTTTCTCTCGAAGGCTCCCAGAGTCTTTTCATCAGAACTACTCAACGTCCAGGTTTGTGCTGCATATAATAGGACGGGCATGATAAGGGACTTATAGAGCGTGAGTTTTGTTCGTCGAGAGAGGGCTTTGCTTCTCAATTGCCTACTCAGCCCAAAGTAACACCTGTTGGCAAGAGTTATTCTTCGTTTTATCTCAATACTGACATCGTTGAAAGAGTTTACGCTGGATTACAGGTAGACGAAGTCCTTAACAACCTCGAAGGAGATGTTGTCAACAGTGACGTGGTTTCCAAGACGCTGGGACTGTTTATTTGTTGACACTAAGTATTTCGTCTTATCTGCGTTCACTACAAGACCCATTCGACTCGACTCTTTCGCTAACCTGGAGAATGCTGCGCTGACTTCGTACGTATTATGGCCAATGATATCGATATCATCAGCATACGCCAGCAGCATAATACTTTTGTAGAATATCGTGCCACTGCGTCTCAAATCAGTAGCTCGGATGATCTTCTCCATTATTAGATTCAAAAAGTCGCACGATAAGGAATCACCTTGTCTAAAACCTCGTTTGGCATCGAATAGAGGAGTGAGGTCCTTCCCGATTTCATATGTGCTCTGAGTAGTTGCACTACCAATGTCCATGAAATTGCAAAACAAATTTATGACTTACAAACCAAAACCTAGCAGACGATTTTCGGGGGCATATTACCAGTGGCGGATCTAGGATTTGCCGGAGGGGGGAGAGGGGTCTGAAGCTATAGTTTTGTAGCCCGAGGGGGGAGCTGAAACGGTTTTTATGGCGTTTTTTCCCCATACATCAAATTTTCAAGGGGGAAATGGGGGGCTATTCCCCTTTCAGCCCGTATGTAGATCCGCCACTGGTTATTACTATTAATTTTGACTAAAAAGCGGAATAAAATTGATTTTAGTTGTTTTACCGTGTTTTTTGTTAAAAGTTCCCCACTGCATTAGGTCCCCATAGCTGTACTATCCAAGTTAATTCGACGTCTACAAAATAATGTTGAGGAATGGAAGGAATGGTTGCCGAGGGTTGGGTTTTCATTAAAAAAAATATTGTTTTCACATGCGAAAAATAGTTACAAGCAATTCTTTTTTTTTAACCCTCAAGGACCTAAACAAAATTTTTTTGATCTAGAATCCAAAATTTTAACTTATTTTTATAAATGATGATCTATTTTACGTATGCCATGAAAGTTTCATAATTATATGTTCAAAAACGAGAGAGATATGAATATTTCAACTTTAACGCTTTTTCCACGATTTTCTTCAACTAAAACAGAAAACCGCTGGTAGCACTATCTAAAAATTAAAAAAAAAATTTTTTTTTTAATTTTGGTTTTCATATTTTGATATAATCATCCCATTTTTGAACGGTCTCGGTTGATTTTCGACAATTTTTTTTTTGAATCACCCTAATACATATATAAAAGATGTTGCAGAGATTATTATTTTTGTTTTTGTTTTGCATACAAAACTGAATTTTTGATATATTTGTGGGTTAACGCCTTATTCCTCCTATCCCTTCCTATGAAATAAATAGTTAACACAGGCCCAAAACCTTATGAGAAGAAAATTTAATTAATATTTGGTAATTTTTATAGCTCAAAGCCTACTGTGTAACTTAAATTAACATTAAATTAACTTTGTTATCCCGTTTGTAACGCCCATAAAGTGGTCTTTGCCTAAGAGCAACAATCTGGTCTTTGTCCAAATGTTTAAATTAAAAAAAAATCTGAAACTTTTCAAAACTGAGCGCTTATAAAAAGCTCGGCCCTGCCTTCTGCACTTTGTCAAAACAAAAAATGATGCTGCTGACAGCTACTTAAAGAGCTTTAAGAAAAATTGCTTAAGAAAAAAGAAAACTAAACAAATCATACAATGAACTTTTTTAGAAAGGCAACTGAAAAGAGAGAGAAACTTTTTCGTTCTTGAAAAGCAGCATTAGTTGAAAAACGCCTTAAATCATGCAATGAATTCGTTTTAACTTTTACGAAATAAGTTTGTTTTTTTTCTCGTTTAAATTGTTTTTTTCGCGTTGTTCTTTACAATTGAATGCCCAAAAGTTTGCCAGGGGCTTGTTGCTTGTTAAATAAATACAAATGAAGGTGCAATATAGCAATTGTATGAGTATGCTAGAGTGTCCGTGTTTGTATAAAGTAGAGTGTTCTTGTATTAATGTGTATGTGTGTGTGTATGTTGTTGTCAAATACAGATTTACTTATTTCGGAAATTAAAATCATTTCTGTTTCATCAGTATTTAGCCGCAAAAAACAAAAACAAACCCAACCAAATTTAAAAAAAACGATAAAAAACATTTACTTTGTACACTGAAAGAAAACAAAGATCATTTTTATAATGTAAACTAAGCAGAAGCCAGCAGTATATACACACGTAACAGAGAACTGCACAAGCCAACTTGAAATCTATTTCAAGTACCTGCTTAAAATATGAATTGATGCTTGCTTGACTTGATGATTTTTAATCAAGTACACCTTGTACTTGAATATAAATAAACCTACGACAGCTTGCGTAGTCCCACGTAAAGAAAAAACTTGTTGTGTTCGGAAAAAAGCTTGAAAAGCTTGAAATTGAAAGCAAGTATCCAATTAAATCAAGTATCAAAATAATTCAATAAGCTTATGAGGTGAAAGCTTAAGCGTATTAGGACTTATGAGGGCTCTGTGAACTCCTAGAACAAAAGTTCAAATATAGTACTTATATAGAATAGCTGTTTTGTTTTTTTTTCTTATTTTAAAATTCTAGACGGCGGATATGGTTGCCACAAAATTATTTTTCGCACTTTGTATTTTGTGCACAAATGCGTTGCTTTGGCGAACATAAGGTAACAATAGGTAGCCGAAAAAAACATATGATTAGGTGACAACCCTATGGTAAAAAAAAAAAATTTGGCTGTGTCGTAGACACACCCATAGGTTTTGACAAGACGGTGTTTCTTATACTCCTATTTCATGTCCAAATTCTTGTTTTAATCCATGACCAAATTCTTGACTTAATCATACAACAACTTAATTGTTGCTGTTGATGTTGGTGTTGATGTTGATGTTGATGTTGATGATGGTGTTGGTGTTTATGTTGATGTTGATGTTGATGTTGATGTTGATGTTGATGTTGATGTTGATGTTGATGTTGGTGTTGATGTTGATGTTGATGTTGATGTTGATGTTGATGTTGATTTTGATGTTAATGTTGATGTTGATGTTGATGTTGATGTTGATGTTGATGTTGATCTTGATGTTGTTGTTCATGTTGATGTTGATGTTGATGTTGATGTTGATGTTGATGTTGATTTTGATGTTGATGTTGATGTTGATGTTGATGTTGATGTTGATGATGATCTTGATGTTGATGTTGATGTTGATGTTGATGTTGATGTTGATGTTGATGTTGATGTTGATGTTGATGTTGATGTTGATGTTGATGTTGATGTTGATGTTGATGTTGATGTTGATGTTGATGTTGATGTTGATGTTGATGTTGATGTTGATGTTGATGTTGATGTTGATGTTGATGTTGATGTTGATGTTGATGTTGATGTTGATGTTGATGTTGATGTTGATGTTGATGTTGATGTTGATGTTGATGTTGATGTTGATGTTGATGTTGATGTTGATGTTGATGTTGATGTGGATGTTGATGTTGATGTTGATGTTGATGTTGATGTTGATGTTGATGTTGATGTTGATGTTGATGTTGATGTTGATGTTGATGTTGATGTTGATGTTGATGTTGATGTTGATGTTGATGTTGATGTTGATGTTGATGTTGATGTTGATGTTGATGTTGATGTTGATGTTGATGTTGATGTTGATGTTGATGTTGATGTTGATGTTGATGTTGATGTTGATGTTGATGTTGATGTTGATGTTGATGTTGATGTTGATGTTGATGTTGATGTTGATGTTGATGTTGATGTTGATGTTGATGTTGATGTTGATGTTGATGTTGATGTTGATGTTGATGTTGATGTTGATGTTGATGTTGATGTTGATGTTGATGTTGTTGTTGATGTTGATGTTGATGTTGATGTTGATGTTGTTGTTGTTGTTGGTGTTGTTGCTTCTCCATTGGTTGTGCTTTGCCTTTGCCTTAGCTGTATGCATTTAATCCAGCAAAAGCGATGCATATGCGTCATATTAGGCGGTTCCCTGGGGGCCTCATGACGCCGTCAATTTTTTTTTATCTTGTACCCGAAGACCTCACTTTCATTTTCGTTCCATAAAATTTTCCTTTACGCTAGTAGTCACAGAGTTAAAATTCCATGCAACGTTTGTTCCTGGTTGTAGCGTTTTTACTGCATTATGTGGTTACCATCTTGAAATTATGACGATAAGATCGTATCGTATAATCGTATTTTAGTTGTGAGGCGTGATAACACATCCATGCTGTCGTAAAACAAAATTTACAGTAGCACTTCTACTGTGTGAGTAATAATTCCATGCAACGATATTAGGTGTTTGTTACATGTTCACGACTTGTATGCGTCAGAATTTTTTATTTTTGTCGTAAGGCCAAGTATAAATCCTTCATTTTCATTTTTAAACATTTATCGTAACTTATATACTCACCGAGTAAAAATTCAATGCAACGCCGGTAAATGAATGTTGCATTGCCGATTTTTGAAAGACTCTCCGTATGTCCCCATAACTTCAGACATTTTTTGTCTAGTTTGAGGGCTTAGAACAGGCCTTTATTGATGTATCATAGTTTAAGTCCTAGCACTAATACTCAGCGAGTAATAATTCCATGTAACAAATTTTCAGTTGCGTTGCTTAAGCAGCTCCCATCACTTCCCGATGAAGTTTTGATTTTTTATTGTCTTTTTATAATGAAGTCAAAGAATTATCTTTTATGGTCGTACCATATTTTTAGTCATAGCTCATATACTCAGCGAGTAACAATCCAAATGCAACGCCAATGAATTTTGAGAAAATGCCTTTTGCAACTTTTCTGGAAACCTGCTCGGTAAAACGTAACTTCGTCACGTCAAAAATGAAATAATTTTAAAATGCTAACAACGGATTTGAATGCAGCAACCCATTTTTAAAAATAAAAAAAAAAATTTTAGTGCCAACCCTATCCGACATTTTGAATTTTGAAATTCTGACATCAGATTCGAAGTCAACTAAGCCCCTAAAATTGATAGATAATCAAAGAAATTTGAATATGACCTTTCATTATTTATATTGAAAACAAATTTGAGCTTAAGGCCAAGTATGTTGACAACAAGACAACATGAAGACAATGAAGACAACAACGCCTCTGTATAGAACAAATCACATAGCAGACTAGACAGACTATTTAGTTGGCCGCTACACCAACTCATCAATAGTCTTGCATGACTTTTCACTGTGATCCACTCAAGCTACTTAAGTCCTACTTATACTGCCAATATGGCTAGAAAGTTACCCGGAAGTTTATTTTTGACAGAGAGAACGCTTTTACATTAGTAACTGAGTTCTAATGTAAAAGCTTATTCTTATCTTAAATTCTTATCTACTTATGATGCACCCTGTGTCAAGGTTAAACTTGATCGTGTCATACTTTTTTTTAAGCCTAGCCCTAACTCATATTTTGAAATTGAAATTTCGATAACAGTGGTTTATCAGAGCATGTTGAGGTTGTGTTATTTTGTTGTTAATTCCTCCCTTTTTCCACTCTTTCGGCACAATGTCAGCAAATGAGAGACAGAGAGCCTGACATCATCCAGCACTGTTCTCAGACTTTGCAATAATTTGACTTTGGGCCACATACCTAAAATATTTTTTTTTTCTTATTTTTACAAAATTTATATGGACCTCCTCAATCTATTGGTGCAATAAACTTTTGTCAGTCTAGAATGGTTTAGGAAATAAAAATCACGAAAGTTTAAAAAATTTATTTTTTTTTTCTTATACACAGAAAAAATTTTTTCTTATATACAGAAGAGTACACTGAAAAAAAAGTTAGCTTAAAATTAAACACAATGTGTTCACAAAATGTGTTGTTAATTTGACTTTTTTTTCATATGTTTTTCAAAATTTTTAAATACATTTGCTCTTACTTTGACGAAATTTGTCGCAAGCTATTTTTTAAACACAAATATCGTCAAATTAATAAAAATTGTCGTCAATTTTAAAACATTTTTTTTTCAGTGTAGTTATTTGTACTTTACTTTTCCGCAAGAATTTATATTAAATTTCGTCGATTTGCCTAAGCGATGGCACATTTGCATTCGTTTTTCTTAAGCAGAAGTGCTGCGTGACGTCATGCACTGAATTGAGAAAGAGAGCATTAAATAACGCGACTGCGGAACGCGTAATCTTGTTTCTATCATTCTTGTCTTTTCATTCAAGTTTTGCAAAATTTTAAATTAAATACCTATTTATTTTGAAAACAAAATTGATTGTGACGCTGTTTATTAATAAATGTACGTTGATTTAATCTCAATTTTTGCTGCTTTCATTGAACTCTATCATAGTTTAAAAGAAAAAAAAATAGCTTTTTTTGCTATTTCCCTCTGCAAATGAAATATTGTTTTTGTTTGTTTTGTGTGCGCGTGTTTTTTTGTTTTTTTTTTTTTTTTTCTTTTGTGTTTGTTCCTGTTTTTGGTCTCATAAAATATATTGCGTGCTTAATCGAACAAAAATTAATTAAATGAAAATTTATTTGAAAGCTAAAAACGAGCTGAGTAAGCAGATAATTTGTATTATTTGGCGAAATAAAAATTGAATTTTTGACAGCATTTTGAAAATTATGAAAAATATAGGAAATTTAAATTTCCATGTTATAATTGTACTCTCTCCCGTGTTAATTCTAGTAATAAAACTCACAAGGATGCCGCCTACAGATTACCGATCATGTTAGCCTTTATAAGATAAAATATAATGAATAAAATCTGTTCAATGTTTCAGTCTTTCATGGTAGGCGCATCCTATCACCAGAGACGCACCTCACCCTGCACACCGTATAGTAAACCTAGACAACTTTAATAAGTTGTTGTTTAAATCGCGCTTTGCTTTGATTGATGCTCCGATACATTGGAGGTCAATTAATTATCATTTGCATTCAATGGCAAATCGACAGCTATATTTCATATATGGTTTTTGACAAAAGTTTTTTACTACTGACGATTTTGTCACCAATGGCAGCTGTTTACGATCTCGCTTCATTAGACTTAAACTGTTTGATGTAGCTTAAAGCATCTCAATCTTTAAATTGCCTAAGATCACTCCTTCTAAATATAAAAAAAATTAGCCTTCGACCAAAAATGATACAAACAAGATTACGCGTTCCGCAGTCTGAGTGCATGACGACACGCAGTGCTTCTGCTCAGCAAAAACCAATGAAAATGTGCGATCGCTTAGGCCAGTGGTGCACAGCGTTGGCAGACCTTGCAATACAAGCGCAAAATTTTTGTTTTAGTATGTGTGTGCGAGCAGAATACTAAAAAAAAACTTTTCCAAATTCTTTTACACTCATTAAGTGAAATGAGAGGATAAAGTGTTTTTGATAGATAGATTAACGCTCATAATAAGGTTTTAAATAAATAAATTCCTATTCAGATAGAAACATGTTTAATTCATTCATATATTGCGTCTGTACAACATTTAATAAAATTATTTGCGCATGAGATGCTTGCCCCATGAATTGCAAGCGCAAACTGATTCTCTGCTAGCGCTGCAGAAGTTCGGTACCTTCGCACACACGACTTGTATGTGAAAGCCGAGTGGCTCCGTAAGCATCTCGTGTGCATCACTGGCTTAGGCAAATTGATGAAATTGAAATTAAATTCTTGCGCAAAAGTTAAGTAACGATACACTTTCGTCATACGAAAGAATACGAAAATTTATCAATTCTTTAAACTTTCACAATTTTTATCTCCTAAACCATCCGAGACCAACAAAACTGTATTGCATCAATAGGCTTAGGAGGTTCATATACATATTGTTAAAATAAAAAAAAAAAATATTTAGGCATAGTCCCCAAAGTAAAATTATTCCAAAGGCTTAGAATAGCGCTGGAAAACTTCATTCTCATCTCTCTCATTTGCGAAACGCATAAGAGCATGAACAGAATCAAAGCGATTAGCGGTTGGCGACATTTTCAAGCAATGGAATGCATGAAAACGTATTAAAACGTCCGAAATCAAATCGCTGGTCTTTGATCGCGACGAACATTTGCCAGATTAGAGCCCGAACAGAATCAAAAATGGTTGCGATTTGCGATATCACAAAGCAATAGAATGCATGAAAATGTATGAACACGTCCAGAATGAAATCGCAGGTCGGCAGCCGCAACGATATATCGCACATTTAGAATCTATTCTATTTTCTCTCTTGCGACCCACGATTTTCTCTCTGAGTACTATTTATGTTATCATATTTTTGCTAGAAATGAGATATGTTCAAAGACATTTCCTTAGTTTAAATTATGTCTTGACGTTTGTTCTTTGTGTGTGTTGTATTCACACAATTGAAGAGACCAATACATTGAAATGAAATAGAAAAAATAAATAAAAAAATACTAAATAAAAGCAACTTTAAATCGTCAGTCGCAATCGTTTCATCCTGGACGTATTCTCTGCGATCGACGACCAGAGAGGATCGTCGGTCGCAAAGATATTTGATTCTGTTCGGGCTCTTAGAATCTATTCTATTTTTTTTCTGGCGACCTGGCGATCCTCTCTTTGAGTGGTGTCAAACATGATAAGTGTTGCCGCATTATTCCTAATGAGGGGGGGTACGTTCAGTGCTATTTTCTTGAGTTTTATTATCTTCTGAAATTTTTTGTCTGTGTTTCTGTTTTCTTCATGTCAATTATTCATACACAAAACAAACCATTCTGACAATTTGGTCTGAACAGTTTGCCAATCGCTAATAGCTTTTATTCTGGACGTGTTCTGAGCGATTGGCGAGAAGAGAGGATCGCCGATCGCTAATCGCTTTGATTCTGTTCAGGCTCTAATCTTGTTTCTATCGTTCTTGGCCTTCGATCAGTGTTGACAGATTGAGGTACATTTCCCTAATTGTGTTAATTCTTTACTCATTTTTTGGGCACACTCACATTATATTTTTTTGGTCAAAAATTACATTTTTTGGTAAGTGGTAAATTTTGCGAAAACAATACATTTTTTAGACTTGTTAATTTTTCGAGTTATTGGCGACACTGTTACCTCTTTCAACATACTCACAAGCAGTTTAAGAGCCCGAAAAGAACCAAAGCAGCTGTCAGTTGGCTATCCTTTCTCGGAGAAATTCGCTGAGAACAGGTAGAATTACCAGAATTAAGACAATTAGAACCGTGGTTAAATAAATAAGGTAGTCGCATGGGTTCCCATAAATGTCAAATCGTTGACAGCTCATACAAAATCAGAAAGCGAAAATTGATAACAGGTAAAGCCGATGAAGTTTTTGTTGTTGCTTTTTATTGATTTTGAAAATTGTGGGTACTAAAAAGAGAATACGATCAGCCCCGAGACAACCTTGTTTATTCAACCATGATTAGAACTATGCAGAATAGGAGCGGTTGTCGGATTAGCGTTGTTTTTCGGTGTGTGAATGGCAGAAAGGTTGTTTTTTCATGTTTTGTTGTTTATTTATAAATATATGCATAAAAAAAAAAAAATAAATAACTGGCCATTTCAGCCCTTGAAAGGACTTTGACTTAGCTTCTTATGATCAATTGTGTTGTGCGTGTTATTCAGTTTGTACACAATTGATCGAGAAATGGACCTACATGCTTAACGCCGACTCCGAACGGCGATGAACGAAATGTTCTTATCCTCAAGAAGCTTTACATGGCATTTTGACTACTCTCTGAGTTTGCTATTTTTGCTATTGTCTGCTATTGTCTGCAGAGAGGTGATAACAGAAAAATTATTTTAATTCAAATAATTTTCTGTCGCTGCTGGGGTTCGAATCTGGGTCTCCAGCGGCCAAGAACTTTAACCAACTACGCCACGGACGCCACAATAAATATAAATATATGCATACTAACAAAATATTATAGGGGTTGTAAATCGTTTAAAAATTTTTAAATTTTTTTATTTTGGGGAAAGGCAAATTTTCTTCGAAAGTGATAATTTTTTTCCCAAATAGTGGTAAATTCCAGATTGTCTCTATCGCAACACTGCCTTCGACAAATGAAATTGTGAACTGCACACAGGCTACAAGAGTTGTATGCTAGCGTTCCCTAACTCAAACAGTACCCAACTATGTCACTCGCTACCTAAATTGAGTGAGAGGAAATATGCTCACCCCAACTCTTACCTCAAACTAAATACGGTACAAAGGCAACACTGCCTTCGACAAATGAAATTCTGGAATGCACACTTTCTACAAGAGTTGTATACTAGCGCTCCCGAACTTTAGAAGTACCCAACTACATATGTGACTCGTTCCCTGAATTGAGTGAGAGAAAATATGCTCACCCCAACTCATACCTGAAATATAAATACGTTACAAATTATTCCAACTTGTACAAAAGTAAATGTTGATTTTAAGTCAATCCATTTGAATTCTTCAGAAATGGTTGATTGAGTAAATAAGCAATTGAAAATCCTCTCTTGCTCTGCAAAAGCAAATTCTTCAGCAAAATCAATTGAAATTTTCTCTTATATCATTTGCAACATTCTGAATTTAATTATTGAGCTGAATCAACTGAGAATAATTTGTTAAGTGTACCTACATCATTTTTTGAAGTGTACCGATATCTATGTTTACAGAAAAGAAATTAAGCTGTTTGTAGAAGTGTTTTCGGAAAAATAAAAATATATGTTAAAAAATCACTTACTCACACACGCTTTCAAGCATTGGGGTTTAGTCATGATTCATTTTCTAAAGTAAAGAATTTTTTTTATCTAAAATTGGTTGATTTCAGGAATATCTACATAAATTCGTCGAAATAATTAACTCTGTTTTTTTTATTCGTTTATTTTTTTCTGGTTTTTCTTGTTTACTTAGGTTAAAGTAAAAATTTGTGAATTATTTTAACAAACATAAAACGAACAGTAGAAATATATGTTTATCCCAGTAGTCGAATGGTAGCACGGTTGATTGCCACCCAGGCGTCCCATGTTCGAATCCCGGCCAAGGAAGGGCTCTGAACTTTAACCTTTTATCATTTCTTTTCTTATTTATAGTATAATTAACAAATATTTAAAATTTCTCAATATTTATAATTAAAAAGATTTGGATAAAGCTTTGAACAAGGAGTTGGGCGAGGATATGGAGTATGAAGAGAATTAGGAAAAAATTTAACGATAAGGATTTCGGCACAAATTTTGACAGAGAAAGGACAATATAAAGACAAAATCTGGGACTATGATGAAGACAAGGAATATGTTTCGATCTAACATTGACAAGGTAGGTAGATCTCGGTTGAGACGCAAATAGACATATCCTGTTTGAAATACCATTTCATACCAATGTTCAGTTCTAAAGAAATTAGTAAACATAGGTATGAGAACTATAAGACCCCAAAAAGTATTGCTATAAAACAATTTTTTTTTATTTATTTTGTTTTTTTTTTTTATTGTGTTTATCATTTTATATTAATTTTTACTTTATTTCTTTATTGCTCAGTTTATAACTAACAAATATATGTACATGTTTATGTGTCAGTTTGCCCATCACTGGTATAGTACGGTGCTATTATATTTTCAACACCACTGCTCTAAACCAGTGGTGTTCACACGCAACAACAATTTTCGACTTTTCTGTTTTAACGTAGAATACGTTATACGGGAGTGTTAATCGTGAGCACAAAATTTTGAGAAAATGTTTGTCACTTTCATTATAAGTTTTTAATACTTTATGCATGCATTGAAGAAAATTCAAGTATGCTCGTAACATATTTAATATTTCTTCTTTTGATTTGTATTTAAATAATCATATTGCTACATATTATTTTTTTGATTCTATAAGTAAATCAAAATTTAACTCCTTCAAATTTTGTATTAATTTTCATATGCTTTGTATTGTATGTATTATAACATCATGTGTAAGAGCAGTACGATTATCTGTGTGTTAATCACAGAACCAGTGTGAGAAACGTACACATATATTCCATACAAGCAAGCAGCAACAGCATCGCACACGTACACACATATTCCGACAAGCAGCAACAGCATCGCACTCTGTTCTCTTGCAGTTGCAACCTTAGTTCTTATAATTCTCATTTGGTTTTTGTTGCAAGAGTTGTATAAGTGGGATATTTGGCAGTACGTATTAGCCTGCTCAAATAATGCAATTTTGTGGGTTAGAGTGACAACTCGACATTTTCCCACCAAAATGTCGTATCGATTGTCATTCGCCTGCATATTTTGTCTTATAACTTGGCTTTTTTTTTCATAAATTATACATTTTTTATGTTTTTTGTTTGTTTTTTGTTTGTTTATTCTTATAATATACATTTTTTATTTTATTTTTTAATCAATTTTTAGTAATTCATTTGTAATTTTTATAAATTTCAAGCGAAGATCTATTTGTTTTCAGTCATTTTGTTTTTGTTTTTTTTTATTGTTTAAGCTTAGGTAATATCGCGAAGGCGCGGGTTCAATTCCGGTGGCTGGCATGATTGTTTTTTATCAATTTCGCATTATTTATTATTTTTTTAAACAATTTTTTAATAAATAATTCTATAAATAAAATTTTGAGCAACAAATTTACTTCTTTGCAGTCATTTTATTTTGTTTTATTATTTAAGCTTAGGAAGTTAATATGTATTGTCTGTGCATATGTTTAAGTACATTTTATTTTAATTGTTTACCATTTCTTGCAAATAATTTAATTAATTTATACATTTTGTCATTTTTTTTAATAATACTTACTTTTAAATGAAATAATTTTTTTTAAATAATGCAACCATTTGAGGAAAAAAAAATTATAATTCAATTAAACATCCATGCGAAATCATCATAAAAATTAAAAATAAAATTTACTCTAAGCATATGCACATATATATTAACCACCTAAGCTTAAATAATAAAACGAAATGAAATGATTGCAAAGAAGTAAATTATTTGCTCAAAATTTTATTTATAGAATTATTTATTAAAAAATTGTTTAAAAAAAATAATAAATAATGCGAAATTGAAAAAAAAAATCATGCCAGCCGCCGGAATTGAACCCGCGCCTTCGCGATATTACCTAAGCTTAAATAATAAAAAAAAAACAAAAACAAAATGACTGAAAACAAATAAGTTCTTCGCTTGAAATTTATAAAAATTGCAAATTATTTACTAAAAATTGATTAAAAAAAAAAATAAAAAAATGTATATTTTAAGAAAAAACAAAAAAAAATCATGCCAGCCGTAATTACAAAAAAAAAAAAATGCCAGCCGCCGGAATTGAACCCGCGCCTCCGCAATCATTTCCAATGAAATTGCATTTTGCGAAAAAATGCCAGTTTGCTAGAAATTAAACAAAATTGTGAAATAGTGCGCTGTTGCAAATTTTCGCTATTTTTGTTGATAAAAATAGCAATTACAAACACAATCACAAAATTCAAATGATTTGTGATCTTCGCAACATGAAGAAAACCTGTTTTTCTGAGTAGCGCAGCATGTTTCACGATTTTATCAAAAACACAACATGTTTCACTTCTCGTTGGCCCGTCAGGTTCGCTCACGAAATTCTATTAAAATAACATTTTGGAGGTCTTCTCTTTTTATGTCTTTGGTCTTCTCTTTTTATGTCTTTGGTTTTTGTCATAAACAGAAAATGAAAAAATGTTTATGAATAACAATGTTAGCAAGGTTGCATAGAAGCTGCGTAAAGCCTTAAACAGTGCGTAACTAAACAAGCGTTTAAAGGTTGTTTAAGGAAATCTATTGAATAAGGCTGTTAATAACTAACGTATTCTACGTCTGACCTATGCGCCCGTGTTATCTAACACAGGCTTGAGCTTTTTTTGTTTGTAGCTTTCTCGCTCTCTGCGCTGACAAAAATTGTTGTACAGGTAATAAGCAAGAATTGTGTTAATATTATCATTGTCATCATCGTTATCTTTATTAATATCATTATCATGATCACTATTATTATCATTTTCACTATCATTATCATTATTATTGTTATTATTCTGCAAATAAATCATTTTCATATGACTCAAACATTTCGTGCAATGCAAAACACATGACCAAGAGGCGCGAACAATCTTGCTTGAAGTTTTAGCGCCAACTGATTGAGAGAACTTTGTGCATTCCATCGTGTACGTGTTTCGATTCTCGAATAAAGCTTTCGAGTCTCACGACGCGTGGTACTTCGCGAACATCACTGCTCTAAGCCAGGGCTGGGCATTTTAACACAGTCACATTTTATTTTGTCTTGTTAGTGTTGGTGCGCTCTCGATTCGCACACACTAAGCGAAATAGTTGTCACAATTTTTTTTAATTTGCAAGTTTCTATTTTCTACTTTGTGTTTTTATTTTAATTCATCGGTACACTTCAATATTTCTTCTATGAAATTAATTAATACAAGTAATATAAATGAATAATGCAAAGAATCTGATGATAAATTATATAAGCCTTATATATACGAATAAATATTTTAATATTATATACTCTTAATATATGCTAATAATTAAAATGATAAAAAATGAGTTAAAAAATAAGTAAGCAAATGAAATACGTAAGTAAGCAAATAATCATAAAATTAATTATTAAAAAATTAATACAAGAATGAATGAACGATACAAAGAATCATAATAGGTAATATGTATGTATGAATTATATGAAACCTTAGGATATGCGAATAATATGAAATTCTATAAAATAAAGAAATATATGCATAACTATTATGAAACTACAAATCAATAGGTTGGTTTTTTTAAGAGTGTACATAAAATATGCAGCGCAAAGCGGCATAGACCTTACAGCATCACGGTCTGCAAACGACTGAATTATATTCTCTTCTGTTGTGAGCTTTGTGTACATGTGAAAAGTTACGCTCTCAGAGAGCTCAGTGAGCTATGGAGTGCCCTGCGCTGCTCTAAACCGGTGGTGTTCACATGCATACTATTACAATTTTCAACTTTTGCACTTGTGTTAGTAGCTCTCTTGCTCCATGCACTGACAAAAATTATAATTCAGGTATTAAGAAAGAATTGTGTTACAATTATCATTATAATTATCAGTATCATTATCATTATCATCATCACTCACATTATCATTAACATTATATTTATTATTAATATTATTCTGCACTCAAAACTACTTTTCATGTACTTCAAAATGTTTGTGTCGTGCAAAACACACGACCAAGCATCGTGAACTTTATTACTTGAAGTTTCAGCGCCAACTGATTGAAATAATGCTTGTCAGTGCTCAAGAATGCTAGAAACAAGATTACGGGTTCCGCAAATGAGAGAGAGACAGCATGACCTCACAAGCGATATTGTCAGACTTTGGAACAATTTTACTCCCATACCCACGCCTAAACCTACTCTTCTGTATAAACGAAAATATTCATATTTTTATACAGAAGAGTAGGTATTTTTAGTTTACTTTTCCGAAAGAATTTATTTTCAATTTCGTCAATTTGTCGAAGCGATCGCACAATTCATACGTTTTTGTCAAGCAGAAGTTATGTGTGACGTCATGCACTCAGTTGAGAAAGAGAGAATTAGATAACGGGACTGCGGAGCGCATAATCTTGTTTCTATCATTCTGGGTCGGTGATTATATATGTGAGATACGAGAGAGAGTTCGTAAACGAGTCTCTCCGAGCCTCTAGCACGCGAGTTACTACGCGCCTTACACTGGTATAGTATGATGACCGGGTATGGGCACCACTACATTTAAAGCTTCTGTGTTGTTTCTGTGTTTGTCATTTGTCTTTGATTTGTTGTTGCGTTTTGTGTTGCTACATAAGCCTTTGCTCTCAATTCTTATTCTCATCGCTCTAAGAGCGCTCTCTGCCCATCAGTGTTGCCAGAGGCCGAGCTCCAAATATCCCGTTCTCTTCTTTAAAACGCCCTGTTTATCCCGTTTTAAAAATAAAAAATCCCGAAAAAATCCCATTCACAAACCTTGCACATAGCTTCATGTTTAATTACTCGTTAATTTTTTTGGCTTGTTTCTCTTTTTTACCTGGTAAAGTCAAGTCAAAAAAAAAAAAAACGAATCCGACCATCCAAAACTGAATTCTTCTTCTTTCTCTTTAAAATATTCACAGTGTCATTGTGTACAAGTTCAATTCTTAAACAGCTTTCCAAGGATCTTGCTTTAAACAGCAAGAGTATTGCTTTAAATGCAGGGGAGATGGCTGGGTTGTGAACCGGGTTTTGTTTTTGGGCTAAAACTTTTCCTCAGAATAAAGATATCGAATATCGTTGTAAAGGTGAATATACAACGCAACTTTTTTATGCAGACAGATTAGCGTTTTGATTAAAATTTTACTCTCTACTGTTAATTTTCTAAAGACGTTATTTTTGGCTCTTCCAAACATGTGGCTGGGTTGTGAAAAATCTGGCAAATACCAATAAAAGTGGGAAAATACGAAGTAAATCACCAATATTATTATATTAAAAGTTAGAGGCAAAACAAGTTATAATGACGCCAATTAGGCTAAAAAATCGTAATGAATGGAAGTGTTTAATCATAATTTTCTTCATCTTCATCCAAATCGGTGTCGCAATGTTTGCATGTGAAATATGAACGCCTTCCCATATTGACGCACTTCAAGTGAATAGGTCGGCCACATGTGTTGCATTCGATGGAGTTTTTGGGTGTCAGTTCTTTATGCAAAAACCTCAAACAATTGGTGCAAAAATCAATATCCTCATCAGATGGTTTTGATGGTTCTTTTGCCTTAGGACGCTTGGATGGTGTTGGTTGTGCCTTCTTTAGTGATGCTTTTGCTAGGGATTTTGACTATTCTGTTGTTTTTTCCTGCTTCAGATCATCAATTTTGTCTGGAGCAGTAAGCTCGCAGCTCTCCATTGCCTTTCGCAAAAGTTTTCACAGTGTTTCAACACGAAGTTTTCAAACACGATGTCTGCCACTGGCACAAGCAATATATACAAACTGTAAGGCAAACTGCAAAAATTGGGTCATGTCAAAAGACAAATTTAGCAGTTGAAAGATTGGCGATATGTCAATTACTTACTTACTAACTTATCTGGCGCTTACAACCGTAGGTCAGTTTTGGCCTCGTATAAGAAATCTAAGAAAATATAAGAAAAAAAGAAACGAAATTCGCTCGATAATTAGGTAAACAAAAAAGTAATGGTTCACAACCCATCCTGGTTCACAGCCCAGCCCTCTCTCATAAATTTTTGAAATTAAAAAAAAAAATCCCATTTTTGGGCTCAAAATCCCGTGCGCCCTTTTGAGGTTTAAAAAACCCGAAATATGGGCGAAATCCCAGGTTCTGGCAACACTGCTGCCCATACCCGATGATGACCTAAGGTATAATAATACAAGGTAGCATTGACAACTGCTTATTTTCTCTTCTGCAAGAAAACATCTCCTGTCAAAACCTGCTGTTTGTGAAAATACATCTGCAGCTGCTGAGGTTGTTGTTTTTTTTCACTTCAACGTTTTCAACATTGTTTGTGTTTTCAATGGCGGACTATGAGCGCTCTCTTTTTGAGTATATTTTTTGACAGAAGATGTTTTGCCAAGCAACTGTCAACGCTACCTTGTATTATTATAACATGATGATGACCGACCTTGATATGTTTCATGTCATTGTTTTTTTTTTACCCAAATTCTGATTTTGGTGCAAATTTGAAAATCCAAGCATTCATTTATCATTATATGTTCAAACATGCCTGCGACCTCCCCTTCAGGTCCCGCGTCAAATTTATTTTTACTATCACGCCGTATTTTCAATTGTTGTTTTTACCATTTTTGGTGCCTAATTTATACTTGTACCCACTCTATCAGAGAAAGTCATATCCATGATTTGGCTTTTCTGGTCTTATTGATAGCTTAATAATAGGACAAAGTAGCTTTTGAGCGTTCATAAATAACTATTTTCTTTTTTTTTTAATTTAGTAGAAAACATCGACAAGCATGAAACTTTCAAGGACAATAAATAACACAAGCCTACGAGGCTAATAGAACTGCCTATGGAAAGCAGTAGAAGCGCCGGCACAAATCTATGGGCAATATTTAAAGGAAGTCGTCTATTTCTTGTAGACTTATATGACGCAGTCAGTTGCTAGCTCAAAGCTGTTATAGATCAACAACAACCTTTTTGAAAAATATTTGTTGTTTCTTTTTTTTTATTTCTAGACAGTTTGTGCAGTTTTGACAAGTTTGCAATTCATTCACAGATTTATCTTTAGAACTTGATATATTGAAGAAAATTATCTTGAATTTTAAGTTTTTTTTTCTTTCTTGGTTTCTATTTAATTATATATTTTGGCTCTAAGCCAAAATTAATTTTACAAGCTGGCAGTTAAAGTTAAGCAAAGTCTTGTCAGTATATAATGACGCAATAAAACTTTTTGCTTTACCAAACAGCCGGATATATACAAAAATAACATAGAAACAAACATAAACACAAAGCTTTTAAGGAAAAAAAAAGAAGGAAAATAAATAAAAAATAAAAAACAACAAGTTTAAATTTTACGCAAGCGTTCGAAAATAATTTTGCTTAAATAATGATACAGAGCAATGCGCAAAAACTTGGTCCTTAGAAAGCAGCAATGAAACCAACGAAAGCAACAAAAACTACAACAAAATAGCAACACACTGCATAAACACACACACACACACACACACACACACACACACACACACACACATACAAATACAAATACATTAAAACTAAATGTTGAAATTAAATGTCGAACATATTAAAAGTTTGAAAATATTTTGTGTGAAGCGTCCTAACGCGTGAGATATATACAGGGTGTTTTTTTAGAGGTATAGAACTTCGAATTGAAATAAAACACAAGAAAATCGTTTTAATGCCCATCAATTTGGCTTTATTGGAAGGATAATTTTATGCCATTAATGTTTAAATATGATTTCGGGCATGTGGCCGCCGCGGCTGGCTCGAATAAAGCCAATTCTACAGGTCCAATTTTCAACCACTTTTTCGAGCATATGGGGCCATATGTCGGCAATAACGCCACGAATGTTGGCCTCCAAGTCCCCTAACGTTTCTGGTTTGTTGGCGTAGACGAGCGACTTCACATATCCCCAAAGAAAATAATCCAATGGTGTCAAATCACACGATCTTGGTGGCCAATTGACAGGTCCATTCCGCGAAATTATGCGCTCATCGAATGTTTCCTTCAATAAATCGATTGTGACGTGCGCTGTGTGGCATGTAGCGCCGTCTTGTTGGAACCACAACTCATCCACATTCATGCCATCCAATTCGGGAACAAAATAGTCGGTTATCATGGCTCTATACCGGTCTCCATTAACGGTAACTGACTCTCCAGCATTATTTCGGAAGAAGTATGGCCCAATGACTCCACCAGCCCATAGAGCACACCAAACAGTCAGTTTTTGTGGATGTAATGGCGTCTCAAGGATCTCATGTGGATTCTCTTCACTCCAAATGCGGCAATTTTGCTTCATGACGTAGCCATTCAACCAAAAATGAGCCTCATCACTGAACAAAATTTTGCGATGAAAATCAGCATCGAGATCAATCTCATTTTCGGCCCATACACCAAAATCACGACGCATTGCATGGTCTCGCGGCTTTAATTCTTGCACAAGCTGGATCTTGTAAGGTCGCAAGCCAAGATCTTAGCACAAAATCTTCCATAAAGTTGATGGACAAAGCTCCAATTGCTGTGCACGGTGGCGAATCGATTCATTCGGGTCCTCTTCAACATTTTGCTCTACAGCGGCAATTGTTTCTTCGGTGCAATTGTTTCATCTGCGGATGCGTATTATCACATAGAGTAAACGTAGTGCGAAAACGACCCATGGTTAACCGAATTAATTGCTCTGATGGACGATTATGTCGACCATAAATTGGACGGAGCTTGCGGTAAGCTTCGCGAACTGAACCATTACTTTCGAAATAAATTTGCACGATTTGCAAGCGTTGTTCTTTTGTCAACCTGTTCATGATGAAATGGCAAACCAAACTGAACATAAATGACAATAGAGTTGCCAGATTTGACCACAAAATGCCAGTTTTATCTCTATTCGAAAAACAAACCCCTAAAAAAAGCACCCTTTATATATATATATATATTTAATCCAGCCCAGGCACAAAAACAGATAAATAAATAAGCATACACTCACACACATACATCCATACACGCAGGCTCACAGGCAGCACTGAAGTTTTAACAGCTATTTGTTATATGTATATCGTCAGTCAGTCACTCATAGGCACAACATTCATTGTGCCACCGGAAGCAGCGACAGAGCCGGAAGTAGCAGCAAAACTGATGTTCTTCAAATTCAAAGTCGATTTAAATAAGCTGCATGAATTTTTTTGTTAATATTAACAAGAGAGATACTTTTTTTATTTTCCGGAAACATTTACGTACATCCGGTTTGATAGGGACTATTTGGCTGATACTAGCTTAGACAAAAATTATTGACTACACCACATATTTGCAGAGGCTTATTATTAAAATCAACATTTTTTTTTGTTTTTTTTCAATAAAATAATTTTATTTCATAGCTTGCGGAATTTTAAAAATTATCTGGCTCATAAAAATGTTTTACATATGTTGCCTTGAAATTTACAAGCAATAAAAAACTGTTGAGCTGAAATAATTGGAACCGTGTTACTAGCACAGCAACATACTTTTATTTTCTTTTCCTTCATAAACCACATAAACAAGTTATGGCCTTTTTTGGATAATATCCAGCATGTTCGAGTTTAAACATCACATAAAATTTGGCTGATGTACTGATGTTTATGTGGTACACTTGGATGTAGGCCAACAAGATTTTAAAGCACAAATATGATAGGCTTTTAAAATTTTAGCCTTATTTCTCTTCTGCTCATTAAAGAAAGTTATCACTTTAGAAATTAAGAGAAACATAACCTATAAAAAGGCCACATTTTTTGGGTGAATACCTATCATAACATCTGTCGATTTTATGTTCACAGATTACACTAACCAACAAAATCAATTTTTTTTTTCCAAAATAACAAGGTGCCGACAATGAATTCTGATAGAGGGGATGAAAAAAAAAATATACGTGCATCGGCATTTTGAAGGTTTACGTATGAGTCTTATGTTAGGGGGAATTTAAGTTTCCCCCTTTTTGAACACTTTTATAGTGAAAAGGCTTAGGAAATAGTAAGGATGTTATCCTTACATTTTGGGTATAGGATGTTTTCTGAGGATTTATGTAAAATACTACGAGAAATTTTTTTTTCAAAGATTTTAACCCGTTATACCCTTGTTTTAAGATCTTTTTCTCCTTTTATCATAAAAGGGTAGAAAAATACCCATAAATGAGGAAGTTAGGGGGTACGATATTAAAAATTTCTTCAAACAATTAATTGCATTTTCTTAAAGCTTTAAGTCTCAAGAATATATGGTGAAAATTTCAAGTCGATATCTCAAAAAATAACAAAGTTATAGCCTAGTGAGTGAACCGCCTTCTAGAGTGCGCAGTGCTGACCCTTATTTTCAAACGCGTTTTTCTCGAAGCCATGTTTTCAAAGTCGGTGACCAAGATTTCTCGAAACTCAGTGAACCGATCATTTTGATTTTTTCCACAAATTTTGGAGTTTTGGTGAAACAATTGATTTCAAGCGTGCTTACCACGTATGAAGATAATTCTTCAAGACACGTTGAATACCATGGTCCTATTTGTAACCATTCTTTTTTGTAAATAAACAGCAATTCACACTTATAAGTTAAAATTTCTAACTTATTAGCCGGTTGATGGAGGTTGCCAAGATTTTCGAAACTAAAAGAGTTGAATTGGCTGAGGTAAAGGCATCAAATGGAACATTTTTCTACTACTTTACTCAAAAATCCAACAACTGCTTTACTTGGTTTCCCCTCTCCATTCCTATTTAAACTTCAACCAATTTTCGAATCAAGAGCAAGATCAACACCAATTTTTAAAACAGGGCTTAACCAAAACAATATACATATCTATATATTATCTATATGTATATTATTTTGATACGGTTTTAGTTATGGGAGTCGCTGAGATAGAACGCCTATACATTTAAATATAGTTGAGGTGTCTAAACAAAGGAAATGTCATGTAGATGTGCCAACTATCGAGAAAATTTTCATATTTTGAAAACCGTGGAGAGAATGGCTATATTTCTCTAAAAAGCTATCCAAACGATTAATTAACGAAGTTTCTTCATATTAAATATCAGTGAATATTGACTAGAATAATCGGTTGTTTAAAAGAAATTTTTTTAATATGTTTTGTACACTTTTTACATTAGTACAGAAAAGCTATCATTTTTTTTTTTTTTGTTGAAAAATAAAATATTTTGAAATGGAAAAAATTTAAAACACGCTGAACGAACCACTGAACCCCTAAACGAACCACATATGCAAATATGAACCGCTGAATCACTGAAATGTTTTGACTAAAGTTGAAAAACGGGCATCTCTCACAATATTTTGAGTTTCGGTAAAACAAAAGGTAGCAAGCTTACCACCGTTAAATACCATGCCCCAAACGGGTATAGTATTGCCCCAATACAATAGTACTTTACAAATAAAAAGCATTTCACACTAATCACAAAGATGGTTGCCAGAATTTTTGATAGTAAAACTAAAAGAGTTGAATTGGCTGAGGTAAAGGCATAACACTTGCATCAAATTAAGTATATTTTTACTGCTTTACTCAAAATATCCAACAAATGCCTTATTTAGTTTCCCCTTTCCAATCCTACTTAGTGGCGTCCGTGGCGTAGTTGGTTAAAGTGCGTGGCCGCTATGTCAAAGAACTTTGGAAACCCAATTCGAACCCCAGCAGCGACAGAAAATTATTTGAATTAAAATAATTTTTCTGTACGGTCGCCACCTCTCTGCAGACAATGGCAAACCTCAGAGAGTAATCAAAATGCCATGTAAAGCTTCTTGAGAACGAGAACTTTCCGTTCATCGCCGTTCGGAGTCGGCGTTAAGCATGTAGGTCCGGTTCTCGGTCAATTGTGTACAAAACTTAATAACACGCACAACACAATTGATCATAAGAAGCTAGGTCAAAGTCCTTTCAAGGGCTGAAATGGCCAGTTATTTATTTATTTATTTTTTTAATCCTACTTAAATTTCATCCAATGAACCAAGACCAAGCCCAAGACGAATTTTCGAACTAGAGTTAAATCAAACGATATAACATTTAAATTTATTGCTTAAAGTCATTAAAAAAGGCCCGGTCAAAACAAAGAAAATTACAAACATCCCTCTTAGACTTGGATTAGTCCATATTTCATGGATTTTGAAACTATCCCGTTTGTGTTTGAATAATTATAAAAGTCCAAAAGATTTTCTTTATGTACTTTTTTTTTATAAAAATCAAAGCATTTTGTTATTTTTAACTGTTTTCCTGAAAAAACAACTTTGTTCTTCCGGGAGAGAAAGACATCCTTTTTTCCCCTAATTTTTCTTTTCGGGGGATCTTGACAACCCCATGCAACTTTTGAGACCCCTTAGAATGTGAAATTCGAAAAAAAATTTTAACTCGATACACCCTTTCGTATAGTGAGCCTTCGAAGGTACAATTCTCCTAACATTATACTCAATACCTACTAAATGTTATTTAATTACGTTAATTACGTAATCTGGAGGGGTTATGTAGAGGAGGGGTTATATAGTACCCCTTAAAAAAAACAAAAAAAATTAATAACTAACTGGCCATTTCAGTCTTTGAAATGACTTTGACCTAGCTTCTTATGATCACTTATGTTATGCGAGTTATTAAGTTTGTACACAATTGACCAAGAACTGGGGCTTCAGGTTTAACGCCGACTCCGAACGGCGATGAACGGCATGTTCTTGTTCTCAAGAAGCTTTACACGGCATTTTGATTACTCTCTGAGGCTTGCCATTGTCTGCAGAGAGGTAGCGGCCGTACAGTAAAATCATTTTAATTCAAATAATTTTCTGTCGCTGCTGGGATTTGAATCCGGGTCTCCAGGACCGTTGACATAGAGGCCACGCAGTTCAAGCAACTACGCTACGGACGCCAAAAAAATAATTATTTATAATAAAAAGAACAACAAAGGCTTGTTGTCAACATGCTTGGCCTAAAGCTTAAATTTGTTTTCAATAAAAAGAACAACAACAACAACAACTATGACCAAAACAACAAAAACAATAATTTTTTAACAAAGTTTGATATTTTATCTATTGAATAAATTTGCAATTTAATTTTTTAGCGAGGCATTAACTTTTGAGTCACCAAGATAGAGGGCGCCCTTAACCCTTTGATGACCATTGAGACACCGGTGACCCATTTACTTTCAAATTTTTACTGAAAAAACTATGCAAACGATTTTACTTTACAAGGTATCATTCAACAGGGAATGAATGTGGCTACCAGAAAGTACTTAATTTTCAAGGGTAGATTCATCCCTTTGCCTACCAGACCATCCCAAAGTCGAAAAATCTTTACTTTTTCTCCCCCTTCTTCTTGCTGCAATATCTTGAAGGTAGGAGGAGCTATAGGTTAAAAAATTTTTGCGGAAGTTGCGGGCAACCTTCCACTTTTTAACAAAAAATAGCAAAAAAAGATAGTCCATTCGGGCTATCCACGCGACCACCAAATCTGACTGGACCTATATATCCCAATGGTCGTCAACGGTAAAAATCTAGGACATATTTAATTTGGTTGTAAAGTTGATTTATTTGAAATAAAAATAAATTTGTTGGCATTTTTGATCAATGCATTGAATTTATATTTTCTTATGATGAAGTTATTTCGATCATTGGTGAAGCAAAATGGTTTTTTGCAAAAGGCACAAATATTATTTTTTCGATGGCATTTGTGTTGTTTTGAGCAGAAAATACATCCTTACGTCCCGTTTCACTTTTGCAGAATTATCGGACAGGGAAGTGATATTCGCAAGTTTAAATCTCTTAGGTACCTGTCTTACAACTTCGCGGTTAGTGACCGTATTGATCATTTGAGTAGCCAGTTGCCCGCGGACTTCCAATACAGATATAGAAAATGAACCATTATTCGAAGTAGAAATTTTGTTGTAACCACAGTGCACAGCGGCGGATTTACTTACGTGTTGAAAGGACTTTAGCCGCCATCCCCCTTGAAAAATTTTTTGGAGAAAAATTGGAAAATTAACGAATTTTCCAGCGGTTCAGGAGCGGTCGTCAAAGGGTTAAGACATAATAAACCGCTGAAATAGTTTTGGGCAGGTTTTTTTTTTGAGATTCTCTCAAATAAAATGTGATCAAAAACAATATCGATGCAACGATGCACCCAGCACAAAACTACCGCATTAAAAGAAGAAAAAGTTTTTGTTTTTGTAGGAGAATGTATCATCGCAAAAGTCATTGAACGAACTAGGTTTCGAATTGCTTCCTCATTGCATCGCCACGTTTACTCCAGATATGGTCCCCAGCAACTATTATCTTTTTCTCTATCACAAAACATGGCTCACGGGAAAAAGATTTACATCAACTGAATAAGTTGAATTGAAAACTAAAACGTATTTTAAAGAGTTGGACAAACCGTAACAAACGAATGGTGTCGAAATGTTGAAAGAACGCTGGGCTAACTTTATTCAGCGTTTGTTTTCTAAAGGGAAAGTCGTTGAATAATAGAAATGAGTTACCAAAAAATTATGTTTTTCTCGATTAGACCAAGAACTTATAGAACTACTTAACATATAGAGAACAATTGCTTTGAAAATTTCTTTGAAAATTGCTTTTATTCATCGTTTGGGGTTATTCTAGTTAAGAACATAATTAATGTTAATGCAATATTAAGTGTATTCTCTTGTAATACACTTGTAATACACTGTATAATAAATACTTGTAATCAATGTTCTTTCTTTTTTTTCTTTTAAAATATTTTTCTTTTTTATTTCGTTGCATGTTTTAATCCAGAAATGTCTTCATTATAAGCAGTGCTGATGTCAAGTTGCAAACTTTGGCCAAAAGCTGGTTAATGCTTTGTAGATGTGGATTAATTAAGCCAGAAGCACTTTTCTTACAGTTGTGTTAGTGTTTTTGCTCAACACTAATAAAGTTTTATATTGTTGTTGTACTTTCTTTGGAGTAGGATAAACCTTAATTACTACTAAGTTATGAACAGAGGTGAGTACATTGCTTGTGCCAATCCATTAATGTGGATTATGTTCACGACGTGCTTCTTTTTTCTACATATAGTACATTTCTATGTATGTCTGTTAACTAAGGTGGTCCTTAAACATAAAAATGCCAATATGATTCGTGACACCTCACAAAAAGTTACCGTTACTCGAAAGTGTAATGAATCTCGAATAAGACTTCCATCGAGGAATATTTAGTCGTGCCTTAATCTTTTGTTGTTTAAAGGGATTTATTTGGGAAAAAATAGTGATATTTTAAAAAACAAAACTAATAACTTTTTTAAGGCATTAATTTGCAAAAACAAAAAATAAATACAAGTTTTCCAAAAATGCAAAATTTGAAAAAAATGACTTGACTTTTTTAATTCCGAATTGACCTATCGAACAAGAAAACCAATCATATACATATAACTGAAATAAAAATAAGTTGGCTGTATCGTGAATACACATGTAGGTTTTGACGTAACAGCATATCCTTTGTTCCCAAACTTGTCCTCATCATTATCTTTATTCTTAAATTTGCCTCGAGATTTGTCCTTATCCTTGTATAAATTGTTGTTTTAAACCATTTCTAAATTCCTGACCCATTCCCTGTTAGAATTTAATTTCTTATTCTTGTCTAACGTATTTTCTCAATTTTTGTGCTAAATCTTCTCCTTAGCGTATTCAAATCCACGTTTTATTCCTTATCGTGATTCTTTTTTCAATCTTGCCCTAAATATAACTTTAATTGTGCCTACCTATTTGTCCTATTCCTGGTCCTTTTTTCAATCCTTGTCATAATCCTTATCCTTATCCTTATCCTTATCCTTATCCTAATCCTTATCCTTATCCTTATCCTTATCCTTATCCTTATCCTTATCCTTATCCTTATCCTTATCCTTATCCTTATCCTTATCCTTATCCTTATCCTTATCCTTATCCTTATTCTTATCCTTATCCTTATCCTTATCCTTATCCTTATCCTTATCCTTATCCTTATCCTTATCCTTATCCTTATCCTTATCCTTATCCTTATCCTTATCCTTATCCTTATCCTTATCCTTATCCTTATCCTTATCCTTATCCTTATCCTTATCCTTATCCTTATCCTTATCCTTATCCTTATCCTTATCCTTATCCTTATCCTTATCCTTATCCTTATCCTTATCCTTATCCTTATCCTTATCCTTATCCTTATCCTTATCCTTATCCTTATCCTTATCCTTATCCTTATCCTTATCCTTATCCTTATCCTTATCCTTATCCTTATCCTTATCCTTATCCTTATCCTTATCCTTATCCTTATCCTTATCCTTATCCTTATCCTTATCCTTATCCTTATCCTTATCCTTATCCTTATCCTTATCCTTATCCTTATCCTTATCCTTATCCTTATCCTTATCCTTATCCTTATCCTTATCCTTATCCTTATCCTTATCCTTATCCTTATCCTTATCCTTATCCTTATCCTTATCCTTATCCTTATCCTTATCCTTATCCTTATCCTTATCCTTATCCTTATCCTTATCCTTATCCTTATCCTTATCCTTATCCTTATCCTTATCCTTATCCTTATCCTTATCCTTATCCTTATCCTTATCCTTATCGTTATCCTTATCCTTATCCTTATCCTTATCCTTATCCTTATCCTTATCCTTATCCTTATCCTTATCCTTATCCTTATCCTTATCCTTATCCTTATCCTTATCCTTATCCTTATCCTTATCCTTATCCTTATCCTTATCCTTATCCTTATCCTTATTCTTATCCTTATCCTTATCCTTATCCTTATCCTTATCCTTATCCTTATCCTTATCCTTATCCTTATCCTTATCCTTATCCTTATCCTTATCCTTATCCTTATCCTTATCCTTATCCTTATCCTTATCCTTATCCTTATCCTTATCCTTATCCTTATCCTTATCCTTGTCCTTATCATTATCCTTATCCTTATAACATACTTATCCTTATCCTTATCCTTATCTAATTCCATGATCTAATCTATGTCAGAATCTTTGTCTAACTCCTTATGTTATTCTTGGTTCTAATCTTTTTCCAAATCCTTGCTCTCTGCCTTTTTCTAATCTTTTTCTTAATCCATATCCAAATCCTGTTCCTTTTTTTATTTTATATTCTTACTTTTGCTTTTGTGTGTTTAAATATTAACTTTTATCTTTGCGTCGCGCCATATATCCATGCATTGATGGTGCATTTAGGATGCTTTTAGCGGTTCATTAACTCATGGGCGACAACCTCAACTTTAGTGTTGTTCCATGAAATTAACTGTAACGCCTGTTGTCACGGAGTTATTTCAATGCAACGGCTTTTTATTATTGTTGCATTTTTACAGCATTCAGCGGTTGTCAATGTGGTTTTTTTTTTCAATTTCCTTATAAGGTCAAAGAACCATTTTTTGCTGTCGTAAAATAAAATTGTTCTTAGCACTTCTACTCACCAAGTAATAATTCCATGCAACAATATTGCATTTGTGTTGCATCAGTTTTTAACTCCACGACCTGACGACGTCATATTTTTTAATTTTTTATGTTTTCCGTAAGGCTAAGGTCAAAGAACCATTTTTTGCTGTCGTAAAATAAAATTGTTCTTAGCACTTCTACTCACCAAGTAATAATTCCATGCAACAATATTGCATTTGTGTTGCATCAGTTTTCAACTCCACGACCTGACGACGTCATATTTTTTAATTTTTTATTTTTTCCGTAAGGCTAAGTATAAATTCATTTGAGTTTTATTAAATCAACCATAACGCATATACTCGACGAGTAATCTTTCCATGCAATGTCGTTGCATGATAGCTGCATTTTTAAACTTTGAGCAGCTCGCTTCGTGGCCTTATGACGTCATAAATTTTTCGTCATTTTTGTCATAAGTACTAGGAACCAGTATTTAATGAAGTGTAATATTTTTTTTATCTTAGCATCCAAAAATAGCGTTTTATAATTCCATTTTAAATTTGTTTTGGAATTGCAGGGTTGCCAACACACCGTTTTTTCCAAGAAAAATAGTTTGATTTAGGTATTATTACGAATAAACACTCGAGATATTCCAAAAATGTAAAACTTACAAAAATTTTTGACTGATCTTATATCAAATATACCAGTTCTGTTTTTCTGCTCTAACTACTTAGGACCACCTTAGTGGTGACATGCATACACATTTGCATTTATATTAGTTGTATATATTTATTTTGAAGTTGTATCTTCTTCTTCTTCTTCTTCTAGTTGTTTCACATCTCTACTTCATATAATAAATGTGCAAATTAGTTTCCTTTTGTTTTGGACATTTGACAACATAAAGAAACGAATACAACTCTCACATATAAAAGGATGCAAAGAGTCTTTTGAGATACCTTTCATTATAATGCATGTTTCTGCGTATTTGAGCCCATACACAATAAAAAACAAGCATCTTTTTAGCCACAAGCTGTTAGATATAATCACAAGCTGAGTGTCGTTTTAAGGAAAAAAACAAAAAATCACATTTAGAGCTCATAAAAAATTGAATACAACAGAGAACGACATGTTTATTCATCTGAGTTGAGATGAAAGTTGTTTTTGCATTTTTTTTTTTTTTTTTATTCAGAAAAGGTAAAGGTCATTTTGTGTTATATGTAGTTTATTAGAGTAAATAAATTTTTTTTTTGTTTTTTGTTTTTTTTTTGTTATTTAAAAACATGTCAGTTCGTTCTTACATCTCTGGAGAGTTATTTGTTTTTATACAAAATTTGGATGGCTCTGAAAATGATTGTTTTTTGTTAATAATGAAAATTCATGTCTTGTGCCAGCATTTTTGAGTATTAAATATAATTTGTTTTTTACATATGAGCAAATGAACTCGTATTCCCTCCGGCCAATATAGAAGAGTCAGTAGCAGTTGTTATTTTAGGGTTTTTCAAAATATTTTATAATTTTTTTTTTTTTTTTTTTTGATAGATTATATTTATAAGTTAACAATTTCAGTCCAATAAAAATTTAATTTGTGAGTATAAGCCTTTAGCAGATATATTTGAATGCTAGCTGAACGAATCCCCGCTCGCTTCGCCAGGCAAATAAAAAAGGCTTTTTCGAATAATTTTTGTAAAATGAAAACATTTATTACAATGCTTTTAGATAAACAACATTCTTGCTTTTTTTTCTCATCATCGCTCGTGAAAGCAAATAGTGAAGATGGTTTTTCGATTCGGTAGCAAGCCATGCGAGAAAACTGGATTTTCCCGCACAATTTAAACCGCACATTTGTATAGATTGTCCTTGCGACTTATTGATGGCAACTGCGTATGCAAGGCGAACAGAAAATTGAAGACACTTTAATTCATAAGGCACATCAATTGAAATCATTGGGATGCGAGGAATCAAAACGTCTTCGCCTTTGAATTTTCCATACAAAACTGTTGCTTCTATCAAATGTCTTAATATTTTTTTACGGCAAGCCTGGTGCCATTAAAAAGTTTTGGTTGGTTGATGTTGAGAAGCATAATGATAGGCGCTCCAATTTTTAGCTGCAATACATGTGGTGGTATTCTGGCAAATCAAATGCGTTTTAAAAATTCTGTTTGATGATTCACCACCTCATCCTGATTCATGATGGTATCCACTGATTTGAATGTGAATAATGGACCTGATATTTCATTTAAAATAGTCTCGTTAAGTTAATTGACATCTTTGTTCATTCCGGTCAGTAGTGCTCGCTCGCTTAATCAAGCATGATTTTTGTAGTTTTTTTGCTATGTTTGGGAACACGCCATGCACCAATCCTTATTTTGATTGAGTGAACTGCCAAAATCATTTGGTAGTGTTATCATTCATGTAATCCTGTTGACTGCCATTGTATCATCCCCAATTTTCAGCAATTGCTTTGCAAAAATTCAGCTGTTGATGGATTGTTTTGCAATTGAGAGTACGTTTCTTTTAAGTGTGAGTGTTCTTAGATTTTTTCACAGAATTGAAGAATTCACGCATGCGTTTATTGCATCGACAGCAGTATATTTAGGAATGATTGGAACCGTTTTTCTAAAGTCTCCACATAACAGTATCAAAGCAACGTCAAACAAATCTTGATTTCCTTGTAGAACTTTTTATAATTCTATCCAATGCCTCTAATGACTTTTTCATTAGCCATTGAACAATGGACTATCATTTTTTGTTAGGACATTGGACAATTATCGCACATTGTTGCAAGACTTTTGCCATTCCGGATGTTTTAGGCATGTAACATGTGGGATTTTTATTTGCCTGCATATTCAAGGGTAGTTTGTGTAATTTTGAAATTCTGACCACTGATTCGGATTCAGTGACTTTCTGGCTGGTGTTTGCCCACCGAATTCGTATAAATTGAAACACGGGAATTAGTCATAAAATTTCATAAAGCAGAAAAATCACTTCGCGGAATAACTTCAATTTTTGAAAGAGGTTATAATACCATCAAAAAAATCATTGACAAATACAAAAAATTTGGAGCACTAGAAAATCTACCATGTGCTGGCAGACCAAAACAACTCTGTGAAACCGCAATACAATCAGTATTGAGAATAGTGTGAAAATACCCAACTGCAAGCGCAGTGAAAATAGCGGATGATCTTTTCGTATCATCAGGAACCAACGTCAGTGCCAGTACAATAAGACGTGCATTAAATGCAAATGGTCAATTTGGAAGAGTCCCTCGAAAAAAACCGTTTATATCAAGAAGAAATCAAAAGCTACGCATAGATTTTGCTAAAAAGTCTGAAAATCATGAAACTTTATCTTGGAAAAACATAGTTTTCAGTAATGAAAGCATTTTCAAAATTTTTGGGAAGAAAACATTTACAAAAAATATGGAAAAGCAAAACTCGGGAGTTCAAGGAGCAAAATATTACTCCTACAATAAATCATGGTGGGCGCTCGGTGATGGTGTACGAGTGTATGACGGCAAACTGCGTTGCAAATTAAACGTTTTTTGACAGTACAATGAATAAATTCCTTTACTTTCATATTTTAAATAAACATTTGACGGCCAGTGTTAACAAATTAGAACTGAATTGCTTGTAGATGTTTCAGTAGGAAAACGATCCGAAACATACAGCCAAGGTATTGAAGGAATGGTTGCTGTACAAAACTCTAAAACAGCTGGATCACCCCCCACAATCACCGGACCTCAAGCCGATAGAATATTTGTGGGAACATCTGGATAGACAAATAAGAAAGCGGACGATATCCAGCAAGGACTCGCTGAAAGCCGTTTAATTTGAAGAATGGCACAAAATTCATCAAACGTAACAACAAAAGTTGTGACATCAATGCCCAGACGGTTGAAAGCTGTCATTTCAGCACGAGGAAAACAAAAAAATATTAATAATTGGACTGATATTATTTTTTTCTTATTTACAACTCTAAGTGTACACTTTGTTTTGACTCGAAGAAAATGGAGTATTTTTCGTTTTTGAGTTATGTGAAAATTTGTTTATAAAATTTTGAATTTTTAGTTAGTAAACATACTAAAATTTTTTATAAAATTGCTTTCTAAAATATTAAAATAAAGTAAAAAGTACTTAAACATATGGTGTACACTTTGTTTTGACGCTCACTGTTTTCTTTATCTATAGTTTATCTTTATCAATTTATAAAAAAACTGATTGAATCAATCACACAATGTCACTTCAATAAAAGTAAATGTCAGTCGTTTGTTCCTCTTACTCATTAAAAAATTACAGTAAAAAATTTGTGTAGAAAAGTTGCATGCCGCGAAACAAATATACATACGTAAATACAATACATCAAGTCTGATTGAGTCTCATTGAAAGTGTAAAGAGAGCACAAAAACTCCATATAAAAAAAAAAACCCTGAACATGCTGAAGGTGGTCAGTGAATCAATCCCATTTTAACAAACTGTTTTGAATAATTCACCAAATCAAAACTAATTTCAACATATTAGAATTTACTTCGATCCAATTGGCTTTAAGCCAGTGGTGATCAACGCACGGTTCAAACAACAACAAAGAGAACTTTCCGAGTGCACAGCTTTACACTGAAACAAGCAGTTGTTAAAAGCTCTCACAACATTTGGTGCAAGGAAATCTTATGGAGTGTTGGATTTTAAATATAATGGTTTCGTTTTTATTTTTGTTTTTAAACATAGAAAAGTTAAAAAAAAGGTAAAGTGATTAATAGTTTTCCTGAAACATTGTAAAATATTTACGTACTTTCATAAACAAAAAAAACAAGCTAAAACCCTACCGCATGAACGCTCAAAGCATACACTGCTTAAAATTTAAAGCACAGCAGAAAAAAACAAACTTTTACGCTGTGTACAAACAAAACGAGCCGACTGCTACTTCGTGTGCAAAAGCACGTCCGCGGGCTATGGGAAACCATGAAGTGAGCACCACTGCTTTTAGCTCAGCAAAGTATGTATGGGTTGTATTTGTTTGTTTATTTTGTTGGGTTCATGATACAATAAGAAGGTAGGGTCAGGAGCTTTGACAAGACCTACTGCTTATGTCAAAAAGCATTTAAGCAAAGCCACTTTTCTGTATTTTTCTTAAATGTGGGACAAAAACTTAGAATAGGAATTATATATAGGGCAAATAAGAAAGAAATTGAATCAATGTATCTATAATTGAAACAATGAATCTTATACTAATTTTAAAGCTTTATTTTCACAAATTTACTACTGCCCATAAAATTGTGCGTAGCTTTTTGAATTCTTGATTTCTTATTGAAAAATTTTAATTCAATGTGCATATGCCATCAAATGAAAAATTAACTTACTTTATTGCATAACCTTATTGCATAAAACACAAAAAATTAGTACTTCCCCGTTTATCATAATTTTCAACAATGTATTTCATATAAAACACTTACCTACTGAAAATATGAAACATGGATTTGTCATAGAATTTTTTTCGTTAGATATGCTAGCACTATATTTTATGGTTTTAACATTAGCAGTAGGTCTTGTCAAAGCTCCTTACCCTAGCTTCTTATTGTATCATGGTTGGGTTGTGCTTGTTGAGAACAAACAGAGTACAGTAGAGAGCAACATGGAGTTTATTGAAGCTCTCGCAGCACAAACGCATAAAAAGCTTACGATCAACCAATACATGGCATTGTGGATGATTTTTTAAAAAACTTTACATTTTAATTAAAGATACTTATGACTACAATTTCGGAAAGAAAATACCCCTATATCCTTTTGCAAGACAAATGTGATATTTTAAAACTTATTTCATAAAAATCGGACCAGTACTTTTGGAGTTTAGCGGCAACAAAATTTGTTCACTTTAATTTAATATTAATACTAATAGGTATAGATTTATAAATAAGAGGAAAATAAATGGCTTCGGTAGTCGAGAAGGCAGCATACCGAGTTCGAACCCCAGTTAGGCCATGGCTCTACACTTTAACCTCTCTACATTTCATTCCCTTTATATCCTAAAGCCTTATTTCTTTGGCTTTTTAGCACCCTTAGAACATCCTACACATGTTTTATTTGATTGACCCTTTTTTCCCACAAATCTATCACACCATTTTGAACCAGGACTAGGAACATAGAACGAGATCAGTGTGCAATAATTTCAAACCGAACGAGTAAAAATAAAAATTTAAAAATTACCTAATTACTAATTCATAAGAAGAAGAAGTAAGCTGAATCATAAAAACAACCATAGGTTTTGAAGTCGCAGCGTATCTTTATTATTATCCTTATTCTTATTACTTATTCTATCCTTTACCTTTTTTCCTTTACCTCATCCTTATACTTTCCTTATTTGTCTTAAGAATTGTAATACTTCTTGACCAAACTTTTGTTTTAATCCATGTTCAAGTTTTTGAACTTATCCTTGTTCGAATCTTTAGTATTCCTTGTCCCAGTTCATTTTTAAAACTTTTTTCTAAGTATTGTCCTTAGTATGTCAAAATCATTGTTATATTCCATGTTCTATTTCTTGTCCCATCTCTTGTCCTTATCCTTTTCCTAATCTTGTCCTAAAAGTTTTTTTAAGTGTGTCTAAATCAGAGAAGGGCACGAACCTCAAATTTCAGGAATGACGTAATATTTCTGTATACACAGCAGTCGGCGTTGATCAGGAGAGATCAGTATGCTACGAAACTTCAAGCAGGTAACATCGCGTTCATCTGTTTCGCTTTTTTATATGATTTTTTAGCTTTCAGTGTAGCAACCTGAGTGCGACACATATACATTGACATAATGTCGGTGTGTGGTCTAAATCTTTGCCCAAATCCTTGTCCTGAACCTTATCGCAATCTCCAAATTCTTGTCTGAATTCTCATCCTTACCCTTGTCCAATTACATCTTCATACCTTAGTTCAAATCTTTGTAATACTCCTTATTTATTTCCTGATCCTAATCTTTTTCCTAACCTTTGGTCTCATTGTTTTTCTAATCCTATCCTAATACTTGTCCTTATCTTTTATCATAATACTTATCCTTTTTATGATTTTAATTTCTTTTCTTAAAATTTTTAATTTTTTTTTGCTTTTTCTTTTGCATTTGGTGAATTTAAGGGGTTCCCTTGGAGGCCTCATGACGCCATTAATTTTTTTTTATTTCTATCATGTGACCGAAAACTTCAGCTATATTAACGTTTTATAAAATTTATCACATCACCAATAGTCACGGAGCTATAATTCAATGCAACGTTTTTCCATTGCCGTTGTATTTTTACTGCAGTAAGCGTTTGCCTCTGTGGTAGCTCCAAAAATGTTCTTTTTATTTTCATTATGAAGTCAAAGAACCATTTTATTTTGTCGTAAAATAAAATTTTTCTTAATAACTTCTACTCCACGTGTAATAATTCCATGCAACAAAATTGCATTTTTGTTGCATAAGTTGCTACCTCCGAGAACTGGCAACGTAATAATTTATTTTTTTTTAACGTGCCCAAAAGACGGTTCTGTGACCTCATAATGTAAATAAAACAAAAATTGTTGGTGCCATGACACCACGTAGTCAACCGCTTAATGCACTGAAGATGTAACAGCAATGAAAAAACGTTGCATGGAATTATAACTCGCTGACTATTAAGTACGGTAAATTTTATGAAACGACATTAAAGATTCGATTTTCGGTCACATGATGAATAATTAAAAAAAAAAAAACGGCATAAGGCTTTTCAGTGAATCAAAAGAATCATTCAAAACTTCAGTCATCTACAGAGATAGCTTTAACTATGTATATTAAAAAATCCAAAGAGTAAAACAGAAAGAGTAACACAAGCCCACAAAGCACTGCCGAAAGGCGAAAGAATGTGAAGCAAAGCTTGCCCACTAGGAAATTTAATAATATACCAGAGTTGCTATATATATATATCAGGAATATATATCTAGACAGAAAACGACTCTACTGTTTTTAATAATAATAAAAAAAAAAAACATATAAGAATTATTGTTTTTCGAAATATTCTCCTTAATGATAAATAATACTGTGGGCAAAAAATACCGAAATCCCCAAAAAATTTATTTTCCGATAGGGACAAATGTTTATATTTTTAAGTTGGCACTACTGTGCCACTCTGCTTAATTACACGTTGAAATATTCATTAGTGGTTGAGATATGCATCCTTTTTTAAAAAAGTTAAAAGTGAATTTTTCGTTTTATATAATGTCTGAAAGTATTCAACAACGCAGTTCCATTAAAATTTGTATGCGGAATGGAATTTCTGCTGCCAAAACCTTGAAAATGAGAGGTAGACTTGACTCGAAAACAATTTGTTATGAGTGGTACAAAATGTTCAAAGAGGGTCGGGAAACAATTGAAGAAGCAGCACGGTCAGGACGACCATCAACATCAACTGATGAGCTACAAGTCAACAAAGTCAAAGAATTGGTGCACAAAAATCGTCGATTGACAGTTCGAGACCTTACTGACTTTATTGGAATATCGGAAGGATCAGTTGAAATCCATTTTGAGTGATCATTTGGGCCTCAGAAAAGTGAAATCTCGATTGGTGCCAAAAACGCAAAATTTCATGGAAAAACAGCGACGCGTTGATGTGTGTGAAACAATGTTTTCCGACTATCAAGACAAAATTGAACGCATCATAACTGAAGATGAGACTTGGATTTACGCTTACAATCCGGAAACAGCCGATCAATCGGGTGAATACCGTGCCAAATATGAGCCAAGACCGAAAAAACCACTTCAAACCAAGTCAAAAATCAAGGTGATATTGACAGTTTTCTTCGATTATCGTGGTGTGGTGGATTATGAATTCCTTCCAACCAGCCAAAGAGTCAACAAAGAATACTACTTGGGTCTTATCTGTCGTTTGCATAATGCTGTGCTTCCAAATTGACCGGATTTTTGGAGGGACAATTCTTGGTTTTTGAATTACGATAATGCACCATCTCACATTGCATTCGTAATTCGTGATAGTTTCGCAGAAAGCTCAACCCATATCGTTCTGCAACCACTGTATTTACCTGACTTAGCACTTTGGGACCTCTGGCTATTCGCTTAACTCAAGAAATCGCTCCGTGGACACCGTTTTGAATCGATAGAGGAGATAAAAACCGAAACGATGATGGAATCTTCATCGGCTATTACAAAAGGACTCATATCTCAAACACTAATGAATATTTTGACGTGTAATTTGGCACAGATGTCAGTGACGGTAGTGTCAACTTAAAATAAAAACATTTGTCCCTATTGGAATCCCCAAGAAAATTATTTTTCCCCACAGTATACATTTTTGCAAGCATTCGAATCATTTGTCACAACATTTATCCCATTTCGCTTGAGACACCTCCACAATATAGTTTTTGAACGTATAAAAGGCTTCTTCTGGCGTCGAAAATCGTTGTCTACATAATTTTTCCTTAATTCCCAACTAAAAGTCGTTGGGTGCCAAATAAGTGCTGTACCCCGCATGATCCATTAATCAATGTTCATCCATTAACAACATTTATTCCATTCCGCTTGAGACACCTCCAAAATATAGTTTTTGAACGCATCAAAGGCTTCTTTAGGCGCGGAAAATAGTTCTCCAAATAATTTTTCCTTAATGTGGGGGAACAACTAAAAGTCATTGGGTGCCAAACAAGGACTGTAAGGCGTATAATCCATTAATCAATGTTTTGAGTGCTTAAAAACGTTTCTTTAGAGTTGGTATGTGGTAGCTAACATTATCTTGATTAAAAAAAATTATTATTCGGCGCTTGTTTGTTTTACTTATTTCACGGAACTCTTTCGGCAAAAAAATGGTTGTGTAATTTCTGGCCTACGTGTCTCAAGTGGTGCCGGTGTCTCACATAACCAGTTTTTTTGTAGAAACACGCGACTATTTGCTTCGCAATGTTTCGAACACGAATAACTTGTTGAATTTCGTTTATCTTGAAAGACCCCATTGATCATTCTACGTGTCTCAAGTGGTACCGCGGTCACATAACCAGTTTGTTTTTAAGAAACAGGCGACTATTTGCTTCGTAATGCTTCGAACTCGAATAACTTCTGTTGAATTTGGTACATTTTGAAAGACCTATACATTCACCTGCTGTTTACTTTCAGGTTCATACGAATAGATCCATTATTCGTTACCAATCACGATTTTATACACTTTTAAGCACCACGACTAATCGACAAGGATCTTTTTTTGAACGATTTTAAATTATGTGAAATCCAAAGTGAACAAATCTTTTCACAACTATGTGCTCATGTAAAATGGTATGTATGCTAGTGTAAGTAATGCTGAGCAATGTCTCAATCTCACTGTATATCAGTGATCTGCAACGGGTAGCTTTTTTGTGACTCTAAGTATATCCGAAAAAAATAAGTACAAAAACCTACTCAACCCATATCGCACGCAACCCGACTCATACTCACTTATACGAAGCTGCAATGCGGCGGCTCAAATGAATATGAGTATCCTAAATTACGAGTCGGATCGGGTAAAGTTCGGGTTTTTCGGTTCATTAATACTTATGGTTGTTGTCCTCTTGTTGATACTTATTCTACTTACCCAAACACTCGGGTTCGACGCAAATACTCAAATCACTCTGGTCATTCTGCCACTGATATAAAGCAGAGCGCAGTAGAGCGTAGCAGTGAGAATGAATGAGTTTGTTGTATTTGCTTTGTGCTTCTTTTTCCAAAAACACGTGTTCGTCTTGTGTTTTTTTTTTCTTTTTGTTTATGCAGTGCTATGTGTTGTTTTTTGTTTTTATCTAACGAAACCATTAACAACGAAACACTAACACTAACAACGAAATAAAATATCAACAACAAAATTGCAGAATAAAACTCAAACAAAATATGCGAGCGTTAGCTTTTACTTATTGTCGCTTAGAGTCGTTGGCAGAGAAAAAGCAGTACTCAGAGTACACTCAAAATATACTCGAAAATACTCGGATATAACGCCTTTTCAAGACTCCAACTCGACGCACTCATTGAATACGAGTCTGAGTGCTTCGGGTCACGCCGCGCTCGGGTATAAGTATGTACTTATACCCGAAAATATGCTAATGAGTGGAATGAGTATAAGTATTGTACATATTTTATTGAGTACGGATAGGGTAAAGAACAACAAGTAACTCGAGTATGATTCGAGTATCCGATTTCTATCGGATACTCATTGAAGTCCTCTGCTGTATATCACATGATGATAAAGCATTATCTGTTGGCACACAGCATCAATGTTTTGTGGTACAACAACAGATTTTAGACGTTCTTCATGAAATTCTTCAGTGAGCGAAATATGGACAGGCTTGAATTCTGTGTATCACCGATATACAGCAGTTTTTGATGGCGTTTTGTTGCAAAGAGAAGAAGGCTTCACGAAATAACCCCCAAATGAAATAACCCTCAATGAAATAGCACCCAATGAAATAAGACCCAACGAAAATTAAATAAACCCCAAATTACTGAAAATGAAATGAAGCCCCAAAAAGGCGCATTTACTCAGAAACATTAAATAACCTTCAAAATTTATGGAATCAAATAGACCCCAAACCGAATGAAATAAGCCCCAAGAAACCAAATTGAAATAATCCCGAAATAAAATTTGATTGAGGCTTATTCCATTGGACTTTTTCATAATGAAATAAAACCCAAGAAAAAATTAAATATCACCCAATATTTGTAAAATAGTCCCCATTAAATGGGTGTTATTCCATATAAAATAACACCCAAAAATGTATGGAAATTTATTGGGGCTTATTTCACTTTTTTTTTTTTATTTATTTCATTTGGGGGTTATTTCGTGGAGCCAAAGTTGAATTCAGTCTATCGATGCACTCTTGTTGAGATAATTCACGTTGAAAGTTTCACACGTCGAAAGTTTTAAAAAATTAAGCTCCAATTAAGACCTTGAAACCCCTGCTTAAAAGTGCGAAAAGTCGATATTTTGCCCTTGTCACATAAGTTCCTTGACAAACTGCACATGAAAATCTTTAAATTATCTCCCAAATCTTCGCATTTCATGCTTTGACACATCGATACGGGTTTCTATTATTTCATTCTTTTATTTCCTAACGGGTAAGTGAGAGCAAACAACACATGCTATCTCTTGAGTGATACTTATGCACACGCATTTTTTTGTTTTTGCTTTTTGCTCGCGTTAACAGCTTTGTACAGTTTTTTTTACATAACCGAGAGATTTTCGAATGAATCCTTTCGCAAGCACGTTTGCATGAAGCTCATTTGAAGAGCTTATTTGTTGCGCTATGTGTTGGTGTGTTATTACGCGGCAGCGTTACCATAAAATAATTCAATTTGTGTTTCTTCAACGATATGGATGCAAAGGCAATGATTTGTTTTCTCTTCTTTTTTTCACTTTATCTTCCTTCTGTTTACATTCTTTTTATTTTAAATAAGTTCAAAGTTCCGCACGTTTTTCTAAGAGGCAATCTTAGAAAACAATTATTTAACAAACAATGCAATCTAAAATCTTGCGCACAATTAACCAGACCGAATAAATTACTTTGAAATAAGAACCTTGCCGTCATTTAAGAACCCATTTCTGAAGCGGGAAGCTGAAAGCAGCCGTATAAAAATTTAATTTTAACATTTTAAATAATGCAGCATGAAATGTTGGGATGAAAAAAAAAATTAATTTCCGCTTAAATACTTTTATATTCTCAGTTCACGCTACACTTTGGTTAATATTGAAGTCATCCCAACCCAACTTCAATTACTACAAAAAGCTTTCATCCTTTTGTTGATGGCCACCAGCCACCGGCCATCAGCCATCAGCCAACAAAAGCCTCAACTTTGTTAAATGCCAAAATTTAAGCCGGCTTAATTCTGAATTTAACACATTTTAAAAAGGTGGAATAAAACAACTTTTGACAGGTGAAAAGATAAAGTTTTAAAAATTAAAATATCGATTATTAACAAACAATTGCATTTTATCACACCACGTTGTATATTAATATTTATGTGTAGATATGTTTCATTTTTTTTATTTGTTCGAAAAATAAATCAATTAAGTGTTGAAAATAATAGTCATGAATTTTTAATCCTAGCATGGGCAACAGGGTCTGGTCAGACCAAATATGACTCTGAGGTTGAACATCTTTTTCCCACGCCAAAATAAAGATATGAGGCTTCATGAATTCTATAAGCTATGAATTCTGAGTGGATTAAAGCTATTTTCGGAATGTTTCGGATAAGTTGGTGGTGCAAAAATTGGGTTCAAAGTTGAAAAGCGTTAAGTTAGTTACTAGACCATGTAGGACCAGACCACAACTATTTGGAACTGTCGTTTAAGTTATGTAATGCTCAAAACATGTTTGTACATGCAAAATTTTTGGTTTTTTCGTGCATATAGAAGTACGAATTATGGTTTTTTATAAATTTTAGCGATGTGGGTATGTGTCTGTATGGTGTTTATCTTTCTCAGTCCCGAGCGCGTCTCTATAAGAATTCAGCTTCAAAAGTGTATTTTTTGGGTTTGGGACATTCTGTGATTTTAACTTCTATAGCTATTCTGTATAGAAAATTGGGCCACACCCCCTGTTCCAATGCACGTACCAGTTTTACAGTAGAAAGACTTTGGCAATTAGTAACTCCATACTGAGTTTTATTATCATGCGACGTTTAGTTCCAAAGCTATTCAATATCAAAAATTTGACTTGTGTGGTCGAAGCCAAAACTCCTTTTCCTATGGCCGTCCCAGTTCTCTTGTAAAAATACATTCTTCATTCTGAGTTTCAATGTTATGTGACTTCTACTTCCAAAGCTATTCGATACCTAAATTTTAATTGTATCGGCAATGCCACGCCCACTTGGCAAATGGTCTCTCAATTTTGCCAGTCAAAGCATACAACTAAATAGTACGTTTTACCGAGTTAAATTGATATGTGACTTATAGTTCGAGAGTTACACCTTAACTTTGGGCTGCTGAAAAAGTGCCACACCTCTCGTCCAACGACCATAAATTTTCACCAGTGGAACGGCACGTGAAAATTTCATTCGAATATCAAATTTCAATGCTGTGTGACCAATAATTCCAAAAATATTCGATATTACATATTCGCAAAAGGAAGTATCCAATTTGGTCCAGTAGTTTTGTCGTTTTCAAGTTTTAAGCAACCGAACCAACCAAGATAGATTAGAATATAAATAGATATACATATATAAGAGAGAAGGAAACCCCAGCATATTTATATAGCTCTCCCTCCCATTTGTAGTACTGTTGTCAACAGTGACCATATGAACAAAAATACTAAATTTTAGTCTGATAAGACCCAAGCCGTCTGAAATATAAAATTTTATTTAATTTGTCGGCGGTAAAAGGAGGTGTGACAAAAATGTTCACATACGAACCATGGTACGGCCAATAAGAACACAACAAAGAAAACCTCAAGCTAATCGGACGCTCCGTTCTTGAGTTATGGAATTACAAACACAAATCAAGACTTTTTTTATAAAGTGCGTTTCATATTTATAAGACAGTTTTACTTATAATAATACTCATTTATTTCTGACTTAGGAATGAAATTCCTTGAAAATGTTAAAGTATGGAAGGAATAAGGATAAACAAAAAAAAAATTGTTACATTAATTGAGAATTAGAAGCTTTTACAAGTTAAACTGCAATTTTTCTAAAAATTTTCATGTTTCATATTTATAAGACACTCAAGAGAATTAGGATATATCCAGAGCTATAAAAGTTTCCATAATTAATGTGGTTTCCTTTCACCATAATAAGATCAAATAATCTGTTATTCATAGATTTTATTAATTTTATAAGTAATGGTGGCTCCAAGTTCCCCCACTTTCCAATGATGGCTTGCTTTAATTCATCTACAGTGTCATAGTGCTTGTTTTCCGCATAAACTCGTCGAACTAATATTCCCCAGATATTCTCAATAGGATTTAGATCCGGGGAACAAGCGGGCCAATCCATGACTTCAACTGAATGGGATTGCAGCCAAGACATTGTCTCACGACTTGTGTGAATTTTAGCATTGTTTTGCTGGAATATCCATTCTCTTTCCCGGTTTTCTCGAAGAAATGGTAAAAGACTAGATTGAAGCACCACAATGCAGTCCGAACTTTTCATTCTTGATGAAGTGAATTAAAGTTCCAAACAGTCCTGTGCTGAAAATGCACCCCATGTCATCACAGAGCCACCACCGAAGTTTCTTTTTGAGAAATATTTTGGGGTCTTTCTCAGATCATGCCAATAAAACTTCGAACCATCTGGTCCCTCCAAATTCCATTTCTTTTCATCAGAAAAAATGACCTAAGGAAAAAATTTCTTGCTTTATTACCGTTAAGCTTTAATTTTGTTTATCTTACAGATGACCAGCCCCGTTGCATATTCATTTTGGCAAAATCAAGTCTCTGAGATTTGTGGCGTTTCAGCAGACGGGAAGCTGACTTCATTTTAGAACCAACAATGAATGAGCTTTGTTGCAGTATTCTCCAGGCAGTTGATCTAGAGATTTTACTCGACTCTTGCTCGTATTACTTGCTGCTCTCACAATTTTCCTCTCATCTCACGGTGCAACTTCCTTTTTTCGCCCACTCCGCTTGATCGCCGCATACGAACACTTATTATTCAAAAAATTTCGGAATACATTTTCTCTTCCGCAAGTGTCTTATATATATGAAACGCCAAAAATGGATCTTGATAAGTGCATTAACAAAACTTCAACCTTTGTAATGTGAGCTTAGCAACACTGCTAATAAAAGCTTTTTATCAGCTACTTGATAAGAGATGGCAGCACCGCTGCTACTGTTTGGCAGCACTGAGTCTGAGTCAAAAACAGCAACAGCATTTGTCTCATTTCCTCGTTCGTGTTTTCGTATAAAGACGAAGTATCGCTTATTTTTCGAGAGTACTACGTCATATACAGGGTTGCCCATATTCGACGGACCCATGTTTTTGTTAAAAAAATCAAAGAAAAAAATAAAAATTTGGCGGTTGGCAATCTTAATCATTTAATTTGTTCCAAGTAGATTTGTTTACATCAATTTTTGAATATGATATCTCTCAAATGGCCGCCTCTGGCGTTGATGGCGTATTGTGCCCTTTTTGCAGCATTTTCCATCGTTTTCGCCAACATTTCGGCCGGAATAGCGGCTATTTCTTCACGAATGTTGTCCTTGAGCTCTTCTACGGTCCTTGGCTTGTTAACGTAAACCTTTGACTTCAAATATCCCCACAAGAAGAAGTCAGGCGGCGTCAAATCGGGCGAACGCGGTGGCCAGTCCAAATCACCACTTTTCGACATCAAACGGCCCGGAAACAAATTCCTCAGAAAATCGATTGTTATGCGACTTGTGTGCGGTGGAGCGCCGTCTTGTTGAAACCAGAACTGCCTCATACGCTTTCGACGAATAATTGGCATCACAAAATTGGTCATCATGTCGCGATAACGCTCCTGGTTGATGGTAACAGCATGGCCATTTTCATTTTGGAAGAAAAACGGCCCAATTACCGTTTTCGCACTAACGCCGCACCAAACTGTGACTTTTTCAACATGAAGAGGCACTTCTTGAATCTCGTGAGGATTATCAGTGGCGTAAATACGGCAATTTTGCTTATTTACGGTCCCATTCAATGTGAAATGGGCTTCATCGGTCATGATAATTTTGTTCCAAAATTGCTCGTCATCTTCGGCCATTTCGATCCTTCGTTTTATCTCCATACTGACATCGTTGAAAGAGTTAATGCTACATCCCAGGTAGACAAAGTCCTTAACAACCTCGAAGGAGATATTTTGGGAATATGAGAATATTTACTTGTAAAAAAGGATCTATGAATGCTTAAAAAATATCAACTATTTAACTTCACTTTAAAGAACTCCTATGTATAATGTAAAGGAATTCACCAGTCAAAGGATAGGTTTTCCTTTACAAATAAAATTCCTTGTAACCGGCGTTAGATTTCTTGCTTAAGCTATTATTTGCAAAGAGAAAGGAAAAGGACTTCAGTTCGATTCGGAGAATAAATGTAAAAACCACATACAAACACACACACATACAATTAATGATTTCTTCTAACCAGTGCTACTTCAGCCATCACACTTGCCTCCATCTACCGAATGGCGCAACGAACTCAAGACGACATAATATGCCGAGTACTTCCAAACAACATAATGGCCTGTAAATGGACGCCACTCCTGCCTCTGGCCTGCTACTGGAATGATGTACTCATTGATGAATGGTGGATTGCTGCAGCGGATGGCCAACAACAATGGCGGCTACTGAAAGGAATATCGTGCGTTTGCAGATTTTCATTTTTGATAAGGTAGATTAACGTTCCGTTATTGCCAAGTACAGCGTGTGTTTGTAATGAACTTGAGCTTGAGATACTTTTTTTTAAATAGCTCACTTGAAGCATTTCAACTTTTATTTAATTTTAGCAATTTGTAAGGATTGCAACAAATTGAAAATTAGATAAAACTTATTTCTTCAATTTTATTGTGTAGTATTTAAGGAGAAAACTTAGAAATGAGAGAAATGTTCTCGGAAAAAATGCGTCATAAATAAGCGCTTATTCAAGGGAGCAATAAAATAGCGTTGATGTTAAATGAATGTATCTACTTGAAAGGACTTCTTAATTTGTATAAAAATCATTCGTAGAATTGAAATAAGTCGTGTGTAACTCGCAAATATTAAATTAAAAATTTTAAACACAATTTTTTTTGTAAATTTACCTTTTAAATTTTTATTAAAAAATAATATATTTTTAAAATTACGATAAACATTAATTAATAGGTCTGTTTCCGTACGCACTTCAAGTTACTTGAAGTTGCTTGAAGGCGTTTCTTTACACATTTTTCGAGCTCAAGAGAGAAGAAGAACAAGCAAAATACCACTCTCTCGAGCCTCGAAACTAGCTTGAACTTTGCTTGAACAATTTCTTCGAGCACGATAAGAACAAGCATCAAGAAGAACAAGAAAATGTCAAATTGGTGTAAATAAATTTGGCGCTGCTTACGTTTATAGGCAATCAGCTGTTTTTGTGCTTGAAACTCGCTAGAAGTCGTTTCCTTACTTTTGTCTAAATTCTCTCATTTCGACAGATAATAAAATTACTCTCACATCTTGAACTTTGCTTGAACTTTTCTTCAAGTTTGTACGGAAACAGACCTAATATTTTCAACATATTTTCCAATACATTATGGATATGATATCATATGATAACATCTCTATCTAACTATATCCATCAAACCTTACCCATCATAAATAAACCCTCTTTCTATACCCAACATACCCAATTCAACTTCTAAGTCTACTGCGAAGCACATTTCCCTTCCCTCGTAAGCACTTGTGCAAAGCTTCTTTGAAGCTAATTTGGAGCGCTTAAGAGGTTCGATCTCATATGAAATAGTCTTGCTCTCACAAGCAATATTGAAGCTGCTTAGACTCGTGCTCAACTTCCAAAAGATGCTTCTCTAAAATCTCTACGAAGCACACTAACGTGGATTCGCTATCATATGAGCGGTCTCGCTCTCACTTGTGCAAAGTTTCTTTGAAGCTTATTTTGAGGGCTTTGAAGGTTCGCTTTCGTATAAAATAACCTTACACTCACAGGCAAATTTAAGCTGCTTGGAATCATGCTCAACTCCCAAAAGATGCTTCGCTAAAGCTGGATTCACTGATCACCTTCAGCAAGTTTTTTGCAAAAGCTCTATTGCTCTCAAAAAGAGAATGTGAAAATTTTGATTCACTGACATGTAAAACATTCTGCAAGTTCGTTGTTTTTTCATTGTAATTCAGTATTGCCAGATGCAATGTTTCTTTATTATACAGACATAAAAAATAAAATATGCTTATTTCAACTTAACAAACTCCATTCTGGCAGTTCCACTCAAAAACATTCACCAAGAAAATTAAAATAAAGTTAATCAAGTTCAAGAGTCGCAGCAAGTTTTTATTGCTCTCTCATTGAGTGTGGAAAAAAATAGAGCGCATAAACTCCATATAAAAAAAACTTGAAAAACATGCTGAAGGTGATCAGTGAACCCAGCTTTATGTGCGGATATGGGAACCACTACATTAATAGCCTTATTTTGTAAAACAAACGCAGTCACTTGCGTTAAGATTTTCAGTCTGACAATGCCTTTTTCATATGAAGTAAAACCAAGTCTCTCTCTCACTCAAAAAGTTTCTACTAAAATATGTTTCCAGATAAGAAAACCCGAAGTGACGTGATTGCGTGCGTTTTACAAAATATGGGCATTAAAGCTTTTGCGTTGCTACATAACCCAGTGGGCAATCATACTAGGCCTTAACAAAAGAAGGCATGCTAAGACTACTACTATTGGCATCTTTATACCTCCTAATATCGCTGTACCAATGAGCACTTCTAGAAGCCCTTCCTATGGATGGGGCTCAAAAATTTTTTATTTCTGTGCAACACAAAACATAAAAGAAGTGAAATATATCATAAAGTGTTAGCCCAAGGAGAGCACAGTGCTCTCCTATCAAATACATAAATAAAAACAAAGCGAGAAAATTTTATTTTTTGTCACATGCGGTGCATTGAACTCGGACCGCTGGCGTTATAGTCAACCGTTTTACTGCTCTGCTATTTCACCGTTTGATAACTTGTAAACAAAATGTATATAAAAATATGAGGTCCACAACTCTGAAATTATTTTTCTGCTGGGCATCTACAGCAATTTGATTAATTGGTATGTAGAGTAAATTCCTGTATGTAGAATTTAAAAAAAAAAAAAAAATTCCTGTATGTAGAATTTAGCTCTATAGATAAAGCGTTGTTTTTGAAATCTTTAGGTCGCAGGTTCGACTCTCAGCGGTGACAAAGAAGTTTTTTCAGTCATATATATACACTATATATATTTCTCTCATTCTCTCTACTATCAAACATATCTTTCTTCTCTATCGAGTGACGAAATGAAGTAAAGTGACCTAAGAAAGTTTCACTTCAAAATAGAAATTGCAAAACAAAAAACAGTTTACTGCATATTTTTTGCATGGCAGTTAACTTGAGAGTGCTTTTATAAGCCCCCATAAAGAAGGTCTTTTAACATGCATTCTCAAAAAAGAGCTTCTGGCAGGCCTCTTTAGAGTCGCGAGAGAGGAAGGCCTAGAAAATTTGCTCGTTTCATATAAAAAAGTTCATGGGCTTGGATATGAGTGCGGAAGGTCTTCAAAATCCATATGAAGGCCTGCAAGTAGCGCTTCGAAGCCCTGCTTTTGCCCACTGGGAAGCCTTTGCTCTCAATTCTTACTCTCAGCGCTCCAATAGCACTCTCTGCCCATAGCTGGTTATATGTGTAATGCAGTTTACAATTTTCGACTTTTGTGCTTGTGTTAGTAGCTCTCTCACTCTCTGCACTGATACAAATTGTTGCGCAGGTATTAAGGAAGAATTACATTATAATTATCATTGTTATCATCATTATCATTATCAGTATCTTTAACATTATCACTATCAATTAGCATTGTCACTATTATTATCATTATTGTTATTATTACTCTGCAAATAACGCACTTCATGTGCCTCAAACATTTCGTGCAGTGCAAAACACACGACCAAGTGGCACAAACCACCCAATTTGAAGTTTCAGCGCCAACTGATTGTGAGAACTTCGTGCATTCGATCGTGTTTCGATTCTCGAATAAAGACATCGAGTCTCACCACGCGTGGTACTACGTGAACATCACTGGTGTAATGTATAAGAGTTTAATGAGTACTAGTATCGCCTGTGGCCGAAGTTTGGCCATCCGTTTCTGTAAGGTAACAAAACTCAAGTTGTTTTTCAAATAATGAATTGTTATTAATTTCCATGGAAATTCTTAATACTTACCTCTACGCTATGAGGAAAATAGTGGTAAAGAACAAAAAAGGAAGCATATATGCGTCAATAACAAAAATTTATTCAACATATAATATTCATTTAAAGTAAATAAATAAATTAAAAGTAAAGTAAATAAGTAAGTTAAAGTAAATAAACGGTAGAAGAGTATAACAAAGAAATCAAGATAAATGATAATTCCATATTAAATAAATTAATGACTTAAAATTTTAGTATAAACTATATTTTTTGTAAACGCCCTTTCATCGTTAGCCAAATGTCCTTGTCCATCAATAACAGAAACACGAACGATCTAACTCGACTCGCGGCAACATACAGTTGACCATGCGAAAAAACAGGTCGTCATAACAAAAGTTTGACGTTCCAAATAAATCTGTGCGTGCTGAACGCACCAATCCATAGCCTGAACAGAATGAACGGCATCAGCGGCGCTCTCTGTCGCAGCGTCATATCGAAATAAACCACCAAGTATTGAACAAAACAAACAATTATCAATGGCTTGGCGTCATGTGTTATATGAAGCAAGCAGCAGTTTAACTATTTTTTTAATGCTGAGAGAAATAAAGAGAAAGCAACAACAACCACAACAACAACAACGACAATAATGCTACTCAGCTTTTTTGAAGTGTTTGCGTCACTCTCGCATTCTACTCTTGCTTTTGAAAGCTACAGCAGCGATGTTCAACAGGGCTTTGTCGCTTTGTAGTTTCTCATTGTCCCATTGGTAAAAAAAGCGTTTTACATTTGCTCAATTTTACCTATCTTAATGACAACATATTCGAATAAAAATTATATTGTACAAATCTACTTGAAAATACTTATCCATCGATATAAGTATTATGTGAATATGTTGAAGGAAACACAGAAAAAAAGGGAACACAAACTTTTTTGTTTGCGTATTAATATATAGACTAGTATCGCCTGTGGCCGAAATTCGGCCATCTGTTTCTATAAGGTAACGAAACTCAAGTTTTTTTCACATAATGAATTGTTATTAATTTGCATGTAAATTCTTAATGCTTATCTTGACGCTATGAGGAAATTAGTGGTAAAGGACAAAAACGGAAGCATATGCGTCAATAACAAACATTTATTCAACATATAATATTCATTAAAAGTAAATAAATAAATTAAAAGTAAAGTAAGTATATAAACGGTAGAAAAGTGTAAAAAATAAATCAAGATATATGATAATTCTCAAGATAATAGAAGCAAGTTACAGTTTAACTGTTTTTTTAAGCTGAGAGAAATTAAGAGAACGCAACAACCACAACAACAACAACAACAATAATGCTACTCAGCTCTTTTTAAATGTTTGCGTCACTCCTGCATTCTACTCTTGCTTTTGTAAGCTACAGCAGCGATCTTCAACAGAGCTTTGTCGCTTTGCAGTTTCTCATTGTCCCATTGGTAAAAAAGCATTTTACATTTGCTCAGTTTTACCTATTTTAATGACAACATATTCGAATAAAAATTATATTGTGCAAATCTACTCAAAAATACCTATGCATCGATATAAGTATTATGTGAATATGTTGAAGGTAACACAGAAAAAAAGGGAACACAAACTTTTTTGTTTGCGTATTAATATATAGATTAGGGTGGGTCTAGTTGTTGAAGTTTGTGAAGAGTATCGCTAAATAACTTGAATTTACTGAGGAAAGGGTATTACACTTGCCTCAGTTTCAAATTTACATATTTCTACGGCTTTCAGCCACGTTAAGAACATCCTAAATATGTTTCATTTGATAGCCTCTACCTTACCACGAATCTATCACCCCATTTTGAACCCAGGCAGACTTGACTGAATAGGTTTAACACCAAACCAAGGATTTCAGGATTTAAAGCATAAAAAATCAGTTTCCAAGTAATGACACAAAATATATTTTTTAGTCCTATAGAAGGTTATTGGCCGCATCCATTATGCCAAAATTCCTGAAAATTCCTTTATTTGAATTTTTCATTTTTTTTTTATTGACAAAAACATTGAAATCAACCCTAAAAGCACACTAGATTATTCTTCTCGTCTAACTAATACCAGACAATCCATTGTGCGTTGTTTGTGTTGAATATTGTATTTCATAGAAAATCAAGATTTTCAAAAGAATATATTTACTAGGAGAAACTCTCATAAAATATCTCCTCCTCCTTCAACAAAGTGAAATCCTGGTTTTAAATCAATTCTTTAAATTTTCGATTATAACAAAATGTTTTAAATAATTTGTTTTTATTGAATACCTAAGTTGGCAACGAAAGTGCACATTCTGGGTTCATTTTCGTATTGATGTTAGAAAAATAAAAAAAAAAATGCCACAACCTTCAGCGCTGCGCACGAACTACCTTTAACCGCCTGCCAAGCACAATGATTCCATTTCATTACCTTCATCAATCGATGCAACATTTTGTTGGAATTCATTGCTAGTGATTGTTTTTGTTTTCACATTTTGGTTTACTTAAGACATTTACTATGGTACATTTTTTTTTTGTTATATATTTAATTTGTTTTTTTTTATAGATTTCCTTTCTGCTCTTATTTGCTCATTTAAAGTTTAACTTAAGTTAAGCACTTTAACTGAGCAATTTTTAAGAACTGTTACTGTCGGCTGCTACCTTGAAGTAATGGTGTTCGAAATAGCTTTTTTATGGCTTTTTGGAACATTTATGTTCCAGAGTATAACGACGATGAGCTAAAAGGATGACTGTTAGTAACTGAACGCCATTTTGTTGCTTTAATCTTTTAAGCAGGCAATTTTGAAAATGCACACTTGTGTCAAAACCATCTTGACAGAAACAGTTCTTTTGTTTGATTAATTATTCAAACGGTAAAGTTAAGTTTTTTAAATATTTATGAGAAAATACCGACAGCCTCGTTTTTTTAATCAGTCGAGATTGAGCGCTGTACAGTCTTTGCTCATTTTAACAAAATTGGTTTTGTTGATTCTGAAAGAAGTTCATCTGAATTTAAAATCAAATATAAATGACCTTGAACAAGCTCAAAAACACTTTGTGTACATACAGAAGATTCAATTAAATTTTGCAAACCAAAAGTTGGCTTCATTCTAAATCCAGCAGTTTTAAAATTAATTTAATTTTCTCGTATTCAAACGATAAAGGCTGTGCCAGGGAAAAAAAAATAATTAAAATAACTACCAGCACATTTTACCGTCGCTACCTACCACCACTAACTACACAGGTTATACTGGCCGCAGCTGTGCTGTTGCTAAGCACTTTAAGGCCACAACTTTCATTATCAAGCGTTCAAGCTTCAAGCAGCAAAACGTTATGTTGTACGTAAGTTGGCCCTCATTTTTTTTTTTTTTTTGCCGTGAAGACTTTGTTTGTCAGTGAAATTTTCAGGAACTCACGAAACTTTCTTCTAATGCATATTAAGTGTGGCGCAAGAAGAAATGAGCACAAAAAACAAAAAAAAAACACGCTCACAAATTTTATTATGATAAATGTTGGCAACAAAGTTATTGTAAGATGAAAAACATGGCGTTATATTTTCATTTTTTATGCAGATTTTTCTTGAATTAATATGTAGCATAAATGTAAAAAATTACATGTAAATCAGTTTAAGGCAACAGTTTAATCCGAGAAACCAAAATTATTTTTCTTGTTTTCCGGAAATTATTAAGGCTTCCTTCCTGGCTTCTTAAAATATTCATGTCAAGTTGATTTTTTTTTTTCAATTAGCTCACACCAACTATCAGTTAAGCATAACACAACATTCAAGAATAAGCATTTATAAATCTGAAAATTAAAAATTTTGAAATATAACAAGTTTCATAGACAAAGCGTCCAATTATATTAAAGGAACTTTAAGATACGCATTATTTTAAAGGAATGCTTTCTTGTTTTTACTAAAGAAAGTGCGGTTGTTGGGCACAGTAGAAGTAATATTTTAACTCGAAAAGAGAAGATTATTAAATGATCAATATAACTGTCAACAGCTTAATTAATCTATATCCTTCATATCATACATATCATGCTATATCCATCACATCCTTACCATCATGCCATATGCAGCCTATCCCATCCCATCCCTTTATATTATACACAACACTTCACACCCACCATATTATGACTATAATATTATATCGATCATACTAATCATATTATAACATTATTTTTTTTTTTTTTTTTTTAGCTTTGAAGCAAGGATTTCAGGTGGAATACCTTTTCAGTCAAGTCTGCCTTGGTTCGAAATGGGGTGAGAGATTAGTGGGAAGGAAAGGTCAATCAATTGAAACAGGTGTAGGATGTTCTAAGCGTGGTGGAAAGCCGAAGAAACATGTGAATTTGAATCAGAGGCAAGTGTTATGCCTTTACCTCAGTCAATTCAAGTTATAAAGCAATCTCATCCACAAACTTCTCTACCATCAACTACAACTTCATGTCGTAAATATTGATGAATTTTTAATTTCAGTTGAATAGAAATGAGGAAAGAAAATTAAGAAAGGTTTAAAGCGAAGGACCATGGCCTGGCCGGGAATCGAACCCGGGACCTCTGGGGTGGCAGTCAAGCACGCTACCAACTCGACTACCGAGGCCGCCAGTTAATGCCATGCCAATCATAACGCACCTATTATGCCGTACACATCACTCAATACCCACTTTACTAAGACCATCACACCATTTTATCATGCTTATGGAATAATGCCTATCACACCATATCCATTATTTCATATCCATCATACTATACATATCATATTATGCACATCATAACATAACCAATAGATCTTATCCACAATATCATAACCATTGTGTCATACCAATCCTACCACAACTATCACACCATACTGAAGATAGTTATAATGCCATATCGATCATAATTATTAAATCATAACCAGCTATGGACAGAGAGCAACAACAAATCAAAAACTAGTAAGAAATGATCTTCGACTGGGCCGAAGTTAAAATACCCCCACGTCCGAACCGAAGTATATTCAAAGTCTTAAGCCCTCAATAAAATATTTATTTGTAAAAACATTTTCGTTATACATAGTTTTAACAGAAAATATTCGCTTTTGTTTTTTGATAAAGTCGCTTTGTATGGGAGGTGGGCGTGGTTTTCACTCAATTTGGTTGAATTCCATACACATAGTACACGTTATATATCAAAGTGTATATGCAAAATTTCAAGTCCATACATTAATTTTTGTGGATTTTAGAGAAATTTTACCTTTTCGATAAAGTCACTTTGTATGGGAGGTAGGCGTGGTTTTCATCCGATTTGGTTGAATTTCATACTTAGAGTATATTTTGAACATCAAATCACTTATATGCAAAATTGCAAGTCCATATATTAATTTTTGTGGAATTCTAAGAGATTTTACCGTTCTGATAAAGGCACTTTGTATGGAAGGTAGGCGTGGTTTTCATCCGATTTGGCTCATTTTCGAACTTAACCTTTATTTTTTCGATAAAAGCTTAAATATTGAGTTTCGTGACGATAGCTTAAAAATTACGGCTGTAATCGTGATGACAGACGGACAGACGGACATGGCTAAATTGACTCGGGTGGTGATGCTGATCAATAATATATACACTTTTCTATACCTAGCACGCCTCCTTATGGGCGTTACAAACGGAGTGACAAAATTAATACACCCCCATTTCCGTTTTTTAAACGTGGGGGTATAATAAAAGACAAACACAAAAACAACACAGAAGCTTTAAATGTAGTAGGGTCAATTGCAAAAAAAACGTACACAAAGAGGTTTTCATGTTTTGTTTTTAAAGTTTTTTAAATTTTCTCGTTAGAGTAGTCAAATTAAGTGAAAATTAATGGAGATTTCGAAGTTGTTTTTAGGCCCTGCAAAAAATAATTTTTTCTATGGTTTTTATACGATTTTTGTATTGAACGTCACACAGCAGATATACGTGAAAAATCACTAAAAATTTTAAAAATGTTGTAAATTAAAGCTTGCTGTGAAGCTTGTTAAGTTATTTAGTAAGTTAAATCAGCTTTTGCAAAAATCGCCGTTTCAGTTACATATTTAACAATATTAACGGGAAAAAATAAAAATTTTTCTCCAAAAAGACACCAACATAGAGGTAATTTTCAAAGTAGTAGACTTGCAGCAATAAATAATAAAAAACTGTTAAATAATAAGCAATTTCAGAAAAAACAACAGAGTGACGTTCAATACATTTTGTGACGTTCAATACATTTTGTTGCGCTTAGCCAAATAATTTAAATCAAATTGGAAGTTTAACAAAAAACAGGTTTATTCTTTTACAAAAAAAAAAGTAAATATAAAGCATATAATTCAGCTATTCGTAAAATTTTCATCCATTTTTTTTCTTTATTTTTTTACAAAAAATTAAAAAAGTCAATAGCTAGTTGAATTTGTATTGAACATTTATTAAGACTTCAAGTTTTACAATATAACTTCTGAACCCTTTAAAACCACATCTTCATTTTATATCATTGGAAATGTATAACCTAACGTAGAAACGTAAAATAATGAAAATTATAAAAAAGAAAAAAATTATAGCATATGTTGCAGGCATGGTATTGAACTGAAACAAATTAAGAATGAGTCAACTTATTGCAATATTTTCAAAAATGTTGTTCTTTTCCTCAAAATAGATAAAATAACTTTTCCAATGATACTATATTACCCGTAATCGGTCTTAAGTTGATTGAGCTACGCCAAATAGTCCCTATTTTGGCCGCGAAAAATTATTCTAAAAATTTATAACTTCGAATTTGGTTTTCAAATCAATAAATCAATGCAAGAAAAATATGTTCACTTCAATGTGAAAAGGGCAATATCAGTTAGTAAAAACAAAAAGCAAAAATCAGGTCAAAGTCATACAAAGATACCATTCTTTTTGCTTTCGTTTATATTCTTCATTTCGTTCCTTATCTAGCTTTATTTTTTCCCGATATCTTCATGCGTTAACTTTGCAATCTTACTCAAGAAATTAATCAAAGCCTATGAAACAATGATTTTAAACTTGGATTTTTTTGATTTACTATTTTTGCTTTAATAAGACGAGTGACGTTCAATACATTTTTACACGTACTTATCATGATAAACTGAGAAAACACAAAAAAAAAATAGTTTAATATAATTTAATCGTCTTAATTTTTAGAATTTCGTGAGAACTAATCTCTGCACATTCCTAATATTACCTTCTTGTCATCTATACCACACCTAAATTAAAACTAACGAAGCGTAAAAAAAGTGACGTTCAATACAATGCGAGGGGACTAAATAGAAATCGAAAGCTAAATTCGAGAAGACAATGCTTTGAGAATAACAACAAAATAAAACAGAAAAAATAAATGCTATCATTACAAAACAGTTATTATTTGTTATAGTTTTGCATTGTTTTCAACTTTTTGCACGTTTTTCATCAAAAAGTGTAACTGGGGACAAATTTTTTTGTATTAAGCGAGTACGACAGAGCAATATAGCATTCTTCAAAACAAATATGCAAATAATTTTAGGATTTTGAAAAATATATTTTGTCAATAAATATTCTTCAGTGATCACTTTCTCATGTTTTATTTGTTTTTTTCTATTTGTTTTAACCTAAAAACAGAGTTAAAAGAGCGGGGACAAAAAAGAGAATTTTGTATGCAATTGACACAGTAGTGCTCATAACCGATCAAAATATAACTACCACACTTTATACATCTACCATAACTATCATACCACAACCATCAAACCAAAACCATCATACCACAATCATTTTACCAAAACCATCATTATACCACAACTATCAAATCATAACCACCATACCACAATCATTACACCACAACTATCAAATCACAACTATCAACCACAACCATCATATCACAACCATTATCAAATCACAACCATAATAGCACAACCACCATACCAAAATCATTATACCACAACTATCAAATCACAACCTTCATACCACAAGCATTATGCCTCAAATATCAAATCACAACCATCATAGCAAAACGATCATACCACAACCATCATACGACAAGCATCATACCACAACCATCATACCACAACCATCATACCACAACCATCATACCACCACGATCATACCACAACCATCATACCACAACCATCATACTACAACCATCATACCACAACTAGCAAACCATGAACATCATACTACAAATATCATGCTATAACTATCAATCATAACCATCATAGCACAACTATCATGCCACAATCATCACATCACAACTATCAAACCACAACCATAATACCACAACCATCATACCACAGTCATTATAATACAACTATCAAATCGCAACAATTATAGCACAACCCTCATACCACAACCATCACACCATAACTACCAAACCACAACCATCATACCACAACCATGATACCACAACCATCATACCACAATCATTATACCACAACTATGAAATCACAACCAACACAGCACTACTAGCATACTACAACCCTCAAACCACAACCATCATAGCCTACCCATCCGAACAAACCACCAGCGAACTACGGGGTGGGCAATCTAGTGGTTTCTGTTAAAATCAGAGGTTATTTTGACACTGACACCTGCTGCCTGCTCGAAATTTTATGCCATGTCTACACAGACAGTTTAGCTTGAGTTTAGTTTTAAGTTAACCATAGCTGTTAACCATAGCACACAGAGATGCGTCTGTAGAATTGTTTTTAGTGTGACATTTCTTTGTTAACTTTTCTCTTCTCATATTTTATCGGCACATCCACCCCCGTGACATCAATTCCACTTGAGGACAAGGCTGTAGCATTTCTAAGTATACTTGCGAGTTCTTCCTTGCGCTGTGCAATTTCTAATCTTTATCGACCCATACTATTATGAATACCTAATTTTTTACACTTGCCCATGTTCTTTTCATCGCTTTTATGTCCATTTTTTGCAAATAGTAAATTGCACAGGTTTAGAACAGCTGTTTTGACATTTCTCACCACGAAATTGTACAAGTTGCATCTGAAAGTACCTTTTTATAAGAACATTAACATAATTTTTATAACATTTTTGGTTTGGATTTATGTGCATACAAAATAGTAAAAAAATGTATACTTATATTTTTTACAGTGCATGCTTTTATCTTTGTTAATCTCATTGTCTTCTCCTTATCTTATGTCTGGTGCTTGGATATCATTGTCCAAATTCTTCGCTTATTCTTTGTTTAATTCTTGCCCTAATACTTAAACGAATTCCTATCCTAATACGTGTCCTTATTTTAATAAAAATTTCATTTTAATTTAATTTTTATTTATATATATATATTTTTATTTTTTATTTTGTTGCTTTTACTCTTGCAAAAGGTGCATATTTAGGTGCATTTAGGTTATTTAAAAAGGTTCCCTGAGAGGTTGTGACGACTAAAATATCGCAGGCGATTTTTTAGCCGCACAACGGCCAAAGTGCGAGAAGGACACTTGGTGAACACCACCAGTGTTGTCTATTTAGTTTTAATTTATTTACATTTACACACACACACATAAGCACTGAAGCTAATAAATAAAGAAGAGACATGAATACAAAAAATTAACACCCATACACTTTTCTCTTAGAAAAAATAAAGAGAGAGAAAGGGAAAGAATAAAAAAAAGTTGGAGATTTGCAAAACGTGCGCAAATACATGCGCAAAGCTGGCGGGATCTTGCACAGAATCGAGTAGCGGATCACATAAGGATCACATATGTAAGCGGATCACGAGTAGCGGATCACATAAGGAAGCAATAGAAGGCAAATTGCTGGGCAAAATGTGTAAAAGTTCTGATGGAAGACAACAACAAGGCTGCACCGTACGGGACTTTGGTTACGGGAAAAATTAGCCTAGAACTTTCGATTGCGGTACCTTGTTTGTCACAAACAACAAGAGGACGATGATATAAATAGGCCGCAATCGAAAACAGAGGACAGAATGTATTGTACATTTGAAGTGCGCAGAGTGAAAAAGTGAAATCCAAATTATCAAAGTAAATAATAAAATAGTGAAGCAGTGCAGCAGTTGGACCGAAAAGTACTTAAATAAAATACGCCGACCGAAGAAAAGCAGTGGAAAGTTGCAAAGGCAGAGGAGGTGAGAATTGTGAGAAGTGAGATACTTTTTTTGCTAAAAGCAGAGTCGTTGGCTTGTAGGCCCACCTGCAAGGAATCGGTAGACATTTCGGTGGCTTGTAGGCCCACTTGTCTACCCAACGGAAAAAGCAGAGTCGTTGGCTTGTAGGCCCACCTGCAATCAAACAACAATAAGCAGTGTCGGTGGCTTGTAGGCCCCCCTGCAGTAGCAGTAGACAGAGTCGGTGGCTTGTAGGCCCACCTGTCTTCACACTTTTTTTTAGCAGCGTCCGTGGCTTGTATGCCCGCCTGCTCAAACCAGAACATTGTCCGTGGCTTGTAAGCCCGCATGTTCGCATTTTTTTTTTTCATCGAGTAACAGTGCTGCGACTTGTAGGCCCGCCTGTTAAGCCGAGACGAAGAAGTGACAGACCCGGAAGTGATAAGGCCCACAAAATCAAAAAATACATAAATGTATAAATTCAGATATTTCAAATTGTATTAAAGATAAAGGCCAAATTTTAATAAAAGAACATTTGTTAAAGAAAACAACAGTGTGTAATTTCTTGTAAGAACCCTGGAGACCCGCTGAGCTTACCACAGCAAAACAAAAGAACCAGCGGAGGTTCGTTACAAGGTCTCATGACGTCATTAATTATTTTGTTGTTTTTGTTATGTGACCGAAAACTTATACTATAATGTCGTTCCATAAAATTAAGCTTAGCACCAATTTTCACGGAGTTATAATTCCGTGTAACGTTTTTTTAATTTTTTTTTATTGTTGTTGCATTTTAGATTTAAACATATTTTTATATTTTCGTGATAAAGGTAAAAGAACCATTTTTACTTTCGTAAAATAAGTTTTTCAAAGCACTTCGACTCAATGAGCAATAATTTCATGCAACAATATTGCATTTTTGTTGCATAAGCTGCTACATTCGCGATCTGACGACGTCATTATTTATTTTGTAATTGTGCATATTTTTCATTTCTGTTTTATAACTTTTATAGAATCGCATAAACTCGAAGAGAAATAATTCCATGCAACTACGTTGCATGATTGGTGCTTTTTTTATATTGAAGCGGCTGTCTCCGCGGTCTCATAAGGTCATTATTATTCTGTCTATAGGACTTGTCATAAGGACTTAGAACTACTCTGTCTTCTATACATAGCGCGTCATCATTCCATGCAACAAATTAGCAGTTTAGTTGCCTAGGCAGCTCATTCGATGACCTCCTTAATTTATTGTTTTCGTGAAATCAAAGAATTATCCTTATATACCTCTGATTTAAGGTTATTAAACTTTCATTACCATTGATTGTGAAAAACAATTGCGAAAAATTAACAAATTCTAAAACTTGGGCTTTTATTTATAAAATTTCTGATTTCCTAACAGAATAATTCTTAATATATGATCATTAATTGAATACGCCAGGAAGTGGTAAAAATTATAGTTCTTTTCTTGTTTACAAACGCTCTAAGCATTTGTTAAGCATTCCGTAAATGCTATTCTGAAGACTATATAACGCTTGAGTACTCTATCAAATGCTAATTTCCTCATAAAGTATAAAGAATCTGATACTAACTGATGGATATGGCTATGTTCATGGTATTTCTTCTTTATCCTTTATGCAAATAGATTTCGAAGGACGGTTCTAAGCTAACTTATTAGCCATAATAGCATTACTATTATTACTGGATATATTTCTTTTGATCGAACAATTTGCAAGGAGGTTTCAAACCAAAGTATACTTTTGTGTGTGTGTGTGTGTCTGAAAGTAAAAGCTCACCTTAATACCAAATATCCCTTTCACTGCGCCAGAGCACGCAATTATTGCGAAAAAACAAAAACCGTAACGGCAAGCAATGATTGCTTGCGCAGCACAACTACAACAGCAACAATTGCTAGGAATCAAAAATAATAACAACAGCAAGTAAACGTCAGCGAAAAGCAAACTTAACGCAGCTTAGGCTTTGTAAATATTGAGATAACAATATCAACAGCAGCAGCAGCAGCAGGCTGCAAAAGCCATCGGAAGTGACAATAACGACAGAGCACAATAAAAGCTACTTTGGCAAAATTGCTTTTTCTACGCAGATAGGATTTTTCGCTGTTGACATAGTTTAATGAAACCACAATATCAATAGCTTTAAAAAAAAAAAAAACAATTTTCAGAATTTTATATTGAACATATACCATATGGTATGATATATTCCATAGGGTTCCATTTAAATTACTTTTTCAGACAACTACAATTTTGAAGAAGGCTAGTTCTTTTCAAATGCAATTTTAAAAGAAATGCATTGAATTGTGACTCGCTGAGTATTAGCGCCAGGACTAAAAATATGATACACCAATAAAGGCCTATTTTAAGCCCTCACAACAAAATTAGACAAAAAATTTCTGACGTCAGGGGAACACAAAGACAGCCTCTCAAAGATCGACAATGCAACATTCACGCAGCGGCGTTGCATTGAATTTTTTCCCGGTGAATAAATAAGTAACGATAGGTCAGGTCGGTCAGGCAAGTGACGATAGTTAAATTGGTCAGTTATGTTAGGAAGGTCAAGAAGGTCCGATAGGTAAGAAAAGTCAAGTAGACAGGAAAAAAGGGTAGGACTAGATAGGTCATCTAGGTAGGTTGGGTAGTTCAGGAAGGTAATGTTGATCAAATAGGACAGAAAGGACAGGTAGGTCAAGTTGGGTAAGTAGGTCAAGTAGTCAAGTGAGGCAAGTAAATCAAGTAGCTCAAGAAGGTCAAGTAAGTCAGGTGGGTCAAGTAGGTCAGGTAGGTCAAGTAAATGAAGTAGGTTAAAAAGGTTCTTAAAAATTGTTCAGTGCAATGGTAGGTAAAATTTACGTAATTTAGTTGGGTCATGTGAGTCAAGTCGATCAAATAGCTCAAGCGGGTCAAGTAAGTCAGGTGGGTCAAGCAGGTCAGGTAGGTCAAGTAAATGAAGTAGGTTAAAAAGGTTCTTAAAAATTGTTCAGTGCAATGGTAGGTAAAATTTACGTAATTTAGTTGGGTCATGTGAGTCCAGTCGATCAAATAGCTCAAGCGGGTCAAGTAAGTCAGGTGGGTCAAGTAAGTCAGGTAGGTCAAGTAAATGAGGTAGGTTAAGAAGGTTTTCAAGAATTGTTCAGTACAATGTTAGGTAAAATTCACGTTACTTAGTTGGGTCAAGTGAGCCAAGTAGATCAAGTGGCTCAAATAGGTCAAGTAAGCCAGGTGGATCAAGTAGGTCAGGTAGGTTAAGTAGATGAGGTAGGTTAAAAAGGTTTTCAAGAATTGTTCAGTGTAATGGTAGGTAAAATTCACGTAATTTTGTTGGGTCAAGTGAGTCTAGTAGATCAAGTAGCTCAAGTAGGTCAAGTAAGTCAGGTGGGTCAAATAGGCCAGGTAGGTCAAGTAGATGAGGTAGGTTAAAAAGGTGTTCAAGAATTGTTCAGTGGAATGGTAGGTAAAATTCAATTAATTTAGTTGGGTCAAGTGTGTCAAGTAGATCAAGCAGCTCAAGTAGGTCAAGTAAGTCAGGTGGATCAAGTAGGTCAGGTAGGTTAAGTAGATGAGGTAGGTTAAAAAGGTTTTCAAGAATTGTTCAGTGCAATGGTAGGTAAACTTCGTAATTTAGTTGGGTCAAGTGAGTCAAGTAGATCAAGTAGCTCACATAGGTCAAGTAAGTCAAGTTAGGCGGGTGGGTCAAGTAGGCTAGGTAGGTCAAGTAGGTGAGGTAGGTTAAAAAGGTTTTCAAGAATTGTTCAGTGCAATGGTAGGTAAAATTCATGTAATTTAGTTGGGTCAAGTGAGTCAAGTAGATCAAGTAGCTCAAGTAGGTCAAGTAAGTCAGGTGGGTCAAATAGGCCAGGTAGGTCAAGTAGATGAGGTAGGTTAAAAAGGTTTTCAAGAATTGTTCAGAGCAATGGTAGGTAAAATTCACGTAATTTAGTTGAGTCAAGTTGATCAAGTAGGTCAAGTAAGTCAGGTGGGTCAAATAGGCCAGGTAGGTCAAGTAGATGAGGTAGGTTAAAAAGGTTTTCAAGAATTGTTCAGTGGAATGGTAGGTAAAATTCACATAATTTAGTTGGGTCAAGTGTGTCGAGTAGATCAAGCTGCTCAAGTAGGTCAAGTAAGTCAGGTGGGTCAAGTAGGTCAGGTAGGTTAAGTAGATGAGGTAGGTTAAAAAGGTTTTCAAGAATTGTTCAGTGCAATGGTAGGTAAAATTCACGTAACTTAGTTGGGTTAAGTGAGTCAAGTAGATCAAGTAGCTCAAGTAAGTCAGGTGGGTCAAGTAGGCCAGGTAGGTCAAGTAGATGAGGTAGGTTAAAAAGGTTTTCAAGAATTGTTCAGTGCAATGGTAGGTAAAATTCACGTAATTTAGTTGGGTCATGTGAGTGAAATCGATCAAGTAGCTCAAGCGAGTCAAGTAAGTCAGGTGGGTCGAGTAGGTCAGGTAGGTCAAGTTAATGAGGTAGGTTAAAAAGGCTTTCAATAATTGTTCATTGCAATGGTAGGTAAAATTCACGTAATTTAGTTGGGTCAAGTGAGTCAAGTAGATCAAGTAGGTCACGTAAGGCAGATGAGTCAGGTAGGTCAAGTAGATGGTAGGTACAATGGTAGGTAAAATAGTTCACGTTGGTTAAGCAGTGAAGGAATGTTAGGTAGTTAGGCAGAAGTAGGTTATATTCGTTTGTAGATAAAGTGTTTCAGGCAAGGTTTTTTTATGTAGGTCAGGTAAAAGGTGAGTTAGGGAAAAGGTCTGCAAGACTAGGTAGAATACTAAGGTATATTAAACATGGTAGATAGGTTACTTAGGTTATGTATGGAATGTAGATAGGTAAGGAAGTAAGGTAGGTAGGGTTGTTATGGTCAGTAGCTAGTTAATGTATGCATAAGAAAGAACCATATTTTCCAAAAAACAACGTGAGTTCCTATTTTGTAAATTCTGTTTCATTTTAAAGAAATTAGTTTAAGTACAAGCTTCTGATTATTGAGTAGACTTTGAAAATAATGCACAAATTGTCAACCTGGCAACTTATAAGCTTAAAATACATATATTAAAAAATGAATAAAACTAAATTAATAACATCAGACGAACTGTGTGTCATTCGTATTAATGAAATTTTCGCGAAAGAACTTTTTCTGCCAAAAGCTCGCAGCTGCCATGACAGACAATTAATAATAAAGGTTAAACGACTATCTAATTTATTACCGAAAAATTTTCTGCAAAAAAACAGCAGAATTTAAGTGAATGTCTTCTATGGAAGCTTTTCATCCTATCAGCATGTATCTTTCAAACACTCTAAACAAGGACCAACAAGCAACAACAAAGACCTACTAAATGCTTACCTTAACTTAATCAGAGTCAAACGAAAATTGAATGAAACATGAACACGTTAGCAACGCAACCGAAAATGAAAACGAAAATGAAAATTCAATAAATAATAGAATCTAGCAAGCTTGCTGGGACACAGAGTGTCTGTCTCTATCTCCTTTATATATTGCATAAAGTGAAATTTTTGACACCTACATACATACAAAGGGATGCGAACACACGTCAACCAACACAATCGAAGCTATATAATCATATCAATACACACTGTAGTACGACATGACACAAGCAAAACAAAATACAAAAAACAACAAAAACACATGGTATAATGGTATAAAAATGCCTACCGACACACTTAAACGATTAAGCTTCTGGGGTTAGAACGCCAAATAAGGCAACTTAAATGAAAATTTAGAAGCTTTTGTGAAGGCGAATTCGATTAGAGTAGCTCGATGGAAAAGCAGCTGACTAGTCGTCTTGTCTTGGCATTAGTTTAAGAGCTTAGCGAGGAACAAATTAACAAGTGCGTCACTATCTTGCGTAGCGTAGTATGATGAATGGAGGCATGAAAACTTTTTGAGCTATATTAAAAATGTTATCCATTTATTGCGAGAATACAGCGTATCAACGACCTTGAAAATAATGGCCCTTGAGAGAAGAAATTGCTTAAAATGGTTAATTCAACAGACCGTAAAAAGACTAAACTGCTTCCTATGAAGCTTATGGGAAGCACTCTTCTGGATTTCATTAAATAAAATAATTTAATGAAACTTAGATTTACACAAGATCTTGTCTCTGTGCTGATAAAAATCTTCAGAACAAGTTCTTAGAACAAAATGTTATGGTAAGAAATAATTCTTTTAAATTATAAAAGTACTTAAATGGACACATTATGCTTGATTGACCTGATATTTCAGCAAGTTGGGCTTAAAAGTAGCCTCTAATGCATACAGTGACATACAGCTTATTTGATACACTACCTTTTTTAAAATAAAAGCGCTTTTATTTTAATAATTAAAAAGAATTAAAAAAAAATTTTTATTGCCAGCTTGTAGGATAATGTATGAAGTTCAACCAAGTTACTTGTTATATTTCTCCAAATGGTTATTTAACAACTCAAAGACTCAAATAAAAAATTACTGGAATATTTTAAGTCACAGCTTATCTGATGCAGTTAAATTTAAACTCAAAAATCATATTCACTATAGGTTTTATTTTTCTTTTAATATTTAGTTTGATATCCTTTTGTCTTAACAAGGGCTTGCATACGGTTTGGAATTGAATCGACAAGCTTTTGCGTAATTTCTGGTGTAATTTTCTGCCATTCCTCCAGTAGCGCCTTCTTCAATTCTTATCTGTTCGAGATGTTTTTTCTATGAATATTATTTTCCAATAAGGCCCACAGGTTTTCAATGATGTTCATGTCAGGTGACTATGCCGGTGGTATCATCAAGTCAGGACAGTTCCATATGAGCCAGGACTGCACAGTAGAGTGGGTCGAAAAAAAAAGTTTGAAAAAACCACCCCCTATTTCAAAGCTGACCTCGAATGGATTTCAAAATAAAAAAAAAACCATTTTTTGGACCATCGGAAAAACAGCCGAAATGGTCTTTTTTATATTACTTGAGCATAACAAATCCGATCTTAAAAAGTTTATGTCGTTTAAAAGTGCTTTGCGAGTACCACATTTTCTCTTTGGAACATTTTTACTTCCAAGGTCATATTTGACTAGTAATCCTCGTTAGCCCGATTTATCTCCCCTAAAATTGTTTTTTTTTTTCTCATAAAATTGAAGTCCTAAGAATTTATTTACATTTTGTTCAAAAAAATTATTCAATAACTTTAAAAACAAAGAAGATATAATGGTTCAAATATTTGGTACAATGCTTTTTTCATTATGTATGAATTACTTTTTTTTAATTCAAACAAAATTGAAAATTAACTGAATTATTTTTAAAAATCAAGTAATGAAATTAAAATAAAATATTTTTCTTAAAATATTAAGGTATAAAAACGAGTTAATAACGTTTACGACCCAAAACGATCTAAAGTATCGGTCCTATCCAAAGCCAACGAATAATTTTTAAGTGAAATGTCCGATACTTTTAGTTTTTCTTCGATAACGTTCGAAATTTACACATCACTTAACTCGCAATTATCTTCTTCGCTTGAGCACGGAAAATATCCGATGGAATAGTTGGATATTAGAGGCATTTCCGACATTTTATCAGATACATAACCCATTTCAACATCTTCAACATCTTCAACATGATCTTGTACATTATCAATAGACAACAACCTTGCTCCGCATTGATCAATATAAAAACGTTGGGCGTATTTGGGAAAATTTATCAAAATTGGAGCAGTTACATTGCACATTTTTTTCGATGCCACATCTTGAAGAACTTTTTCAACTATTGATATATAATTATTTAGATTTCGGTTTTTGGGGACACTTGAATGACCGTTATGTGTCAAAAACAATAAATATTTAATAACATCGCGTTTAGTAGGCAATTTTGTTTTATTGGTTTCTTTTTTTTTGAAAAAAACGCGCACTCAAAAATTTGTATGACTATTGTGTTATGCAGTTGGCATCTAATATCAGACTGTTCTATTATAATAATCAGTTATTGAGTAAAGGAGAGAGTTACGAGTTACTGATCTACTGAGTTGCCATGTAACGCATATATAATTTATTCATAACTTATGCCCTGGTAACAAGAATCGATATTATTCAGTTTTAATTAATTATTTTTTTGGGAAACTTGAATATATTGTCATGATTCGTGGGCAATTTTGTGTGAATAACGTTATTAAATCGTTTTTATAACTAAATATCTTAAGAAAAATATCTTATTTTAATGGTTTCCGCCAGACGTAGGACATGACGAGGGAATCAAAAAGGTTGAACTTGGATTCATTAGAAAAAAATTGCGGTGTTCCAGAAGTTAGAGGTCTGACAAACATAAAGGGCTTTTTACGAGTTACTTTGCCATTAAAATCACAGTAGCGAAGCGCAAGGCGAACGGTTTCTGCACTGCACTTACCCAATTCATGCTGTACCTCGGTAACCATTTTTGGTGGCGATATCTTAGAATTTGCCTTAGTTTTCCGGAAAATATATCGCTCGTCAGACGCGTTCAAAATTTATTTTATGCACTTCTACCCTTATCTTTCACTCGATTCTCATGAACAAAGCGCTCAATGATATGCTGTACTGTAGACGCACTTAAATTAACATTTTTCCAGCAATTTTCCAGACCGGTTGTCCATTTTTATAATGTTTTCAAATCAACTCACGCTGTTCAATTGTGGTGCGACGACCCAGTTTTGACTTAGAAACAATTACATGAAATATAAAGCCAACATTTGATGTTTTTGTTTGAAACTTGCTACCTATTTATCGACAGTTTCCGGTTTTATCGACAAAACCATAAAATTTGTATGGGAGCCCCCTTAAGGAGTGGTCGGAGGGAATAGGTGTCAAAGGCAAAAATGTTCCTTTTGCAAAAGTAATGGGGTCGGTGATACATATTAACCCTCTCCGGCACTCTCTTAAAGGTCATATGCTCAGGTGTATGGAATAAATAAACAAAAACCATAAAATTTGTATGGGAGCCCCCCTAAGGAGTGGTCGGAGGAAATAGGTGTTACAGGCAAAAATTTTCCTTTTGCAAAAGTAATGGGGGTCGGTGATACATATTAACCCTTTTCGGCACAAACACAATAAAATTTGTATGGGAGCCCCCTGAGGAGTGGTCGGAGGGAATAGGTGTCGAAGGCAAAAATGTTCCTTTTGCAAAAGTAATGGGGGTCAGTGATACACATTAACCCTTTCCGGCACTCTTTTAAAGGTCATATGCTCATGTGTATGGAATAAATAAACAAAAACCATAAAATTTGTTTGGGATTCCCCCCCTAAGGAGTGGTAGGAGGGAATAGGTGCCAAAAGCAAAAACTCTCCTTTTGCAAAAGTAATGGGGGTCTGTGATACATATTAACCCTTTCCGGCACAAAAACGATAAAATTTGTATGAGAGCCCCCCTAAGCAGTGGTCGGTGGGAATAGGTGTCAATAGCAAAAATATTCCTTTTGCAAAAGTAATGGGGGTCATGCCTATGAACCCTTTCCGGCACTCTCTTAAAGGTCATATGCTCAGGTGTATGGAATAAATATACAAAAACCATAATATTTGTATGGGAGCCCCCCTAAGGAGTGGTCGGAGGGAATAGGTGTCAAAGGCAAAAATGTTTCTTTTGCAAAAGTAATGGGGTCGGTGATACATATTAACCCTCTCCGGCACTCTCTTAAAGGTCATATGCTCAGGTGTATGGAATAAATAAACAAAAACCAAAAAATTTGTATGGGAGCCCCCCTAAGGAGTGGTCGGAGGGAATAGGTGTCAAAGGCAAAAATGTTTCTTTTGCAAAAGTAATGGGGTCGGTGATACATATTAACCCTTTCCGGCACTCTCTTAAAGGTCATATGCTCAAGTGTATGGAATAAATATACAAAAACCATAATATTTGTATGGGAGCCCCCCTAAGGTGTGGTCGGAGGGAATAGATGTCAAAGGCAAAAATGTTCCTTTTGCAAAAGTAATGGGGGTTGGTCATACATATTAACCCTCTCCGGCACTCTTTTAAAGGTCATATGCTCAGGTGTATGGAATAAATAAACAAAAACCAAAAAATTTGTATGGGAGCCCCCCTAAGGAGTGGTCGGAGGGAATAGGTGTCAAAGGCAAAAATGTTCCTTTTGTAAAAGTAATGGGGGTCGGTGATACATATTAACCCTTTTCGGCACAAACACAATAAAATTTTTATGGGAGCCCCCTAAGGAGTGGTCGGAGGGAATAGGTGTCAAACGCAAAAATGTTCCTTTTGCAAAAGTAATGGGGGTTGGTCATACATATTAACCCTCTCCGGCACTCTTTTAAAGGTCATATGCTCAGATGTATTGAAATATTGCTAAATATTTTTTAAAAAAGATGTCATCAAAAGCGAATTGAATACTTCTAAGTCTTGTGTTACGACAAAGTCGAAACTACTGTATCTTTTTTCAAGTCTTGTATTGCAACTTAAACTTGCGAGATCAACCTAAGAATTTGCTGTACCTGACACTGAAAACAACAACGGTAAATGTAGAGAAAAATAAAACAACGATCAACTGCCCCACACTTAAGAGCACATGCGTACAGAAGAGACTCTATAAAATAAGCTGAAAGATAAATGTTTGCTCTGTGATCGGGTTTCCTCTCTAGTGGGGTGAGGAGTTATATTTTTGTGGATTGAATTTTGTGCATCATTTTCGTTGAATCCACGCGTACTAAGCAACATTCATATTTTGTCTATGTTATATAGAACTACTCTTAGTTTTAAGTTACATCGATTTGAATTTTAAATAGGGCACTGTATCAAATAAGCTGTGAGCCACTGTATGTCACTGACAAAAAAATTTAAAAAAAAAATCTTGTTTCGAGATCTTCAAAACTAATTTGAAACTTTTTACTATTAAGTTTCGTCAATAGCAGTCATTGCAGTGGCACTGATCTCTCTGTGAGCGTAACTTTTCACTTGTACACAAAGCAGTGTTGCCAGAAAGACGAACTGAAATTTACCATCATTTGGAAAAAAATTTACCACTTTCAGAGAAAATTTACCTCTTCCCAAAATAAAAAAATTAAAAAATTTTGAAATTATTAACAACCGTTATAATTTTTTTGCTTGTATACATATATTTATCTCTCATCAACAAGTTGACCTTCAACTTTTGACATATATGAGGCGGGACTTACCGGCTATTTTGTTTTGCTATTTTTGAATTAAATTCACTTGTTGCTTTGACCCCAACAAATAGAGGTCGGTTCAGAAGTTATGCCATAAAGCGTAAAGTCTAAACCCTTTGACGACCGCTCCTGAACCGTTGGAAACTTCGTTAGTCCGACAACGGATTCGTGTTAAGCGTCACTAAATTACTAAATAAAAGTGTCGCAAAAAACAATTTTTTTACCTGCAAAAGTGTGAAAAATCATGGGACCTATTTGTCCCAATGGTCGTCAACGGTAAAAATATATACCACTATTTTCTCTCGTCGACAGTATGCGAACAAAAAGTTTGAGGTTGAATTTTGATTTACTTCATGAGAACTCGTTGTTTTTAATCTGTTTTGAAAGTTAACCAATGAAAGTTTAAAAAATAACCTTTGCAATGATGGTACTTTGACTTCTATATTTGACTATTGGTTTAGGAGGTATTCCCAAAATATTTAAAAAGATTGTTAAAAAATCCCAAAAATTCTATCATAATATCTGGCCTTCTATATTTGCTACGGCGTAATGTTTAACATCCAATCAAAGGTTGAAAAATAACCTTTCCAATGGTGGTACCTTGACCTCTTTACGAATATTCAAAATATCACAAAATAGGTTAAATTTTTTTCAAAAAATCGGATCTTTCATTTGATGCAAAACAAAACTCCGTAACAAAAAAATTGTTGGGATTTTTTTACGAATTTTTGACCTATCGCAAATCAAAGATCAAAATCTACTTGCGTCTTTTCTGCGATCGCTTTGATTTGAGTGTGCATAATCCGTGCCGGATCTAGGATTCACCAGAGGTGGGAAGGACTGAGCTAACAGTTTTATAGTCAAAGGGGGAGGCTGAAACGGCTTTTAGCGCTTTTTTTCAATTTTTTTTCGTACACAAAAAGTTTTTCAAGGGGGATGGTGGCTAAGGCCTTTTCAACCCGTATGTAAATCCGCCGCTGTGCACTGTAGTTACAACAAAATTTCTACTTCGAATAATAATTCATTTTCTATATCTGCATTGGAAGTCCGCGGACAACTGGCTACTCAAATGATCAATACGGTCACCAACCGCGAAGTTGTAAGAGATTTAACCTTTGTGTCAGCCATTTGTGGCTCTCGATGGAACTATATGGGCAAAAGAGAACTTCGCACCCCGCAAATACCTCCACCATAATATTCTTCGACAAAGCGGTGATCCTCATTCCTCAACAGCAAACCTAACAACAGCAAAGATGCAAACTTTTAAATCTATTTTTACGACTGAAATGTATGATGTTATTATAAGGGAAACAAATCGTAAGGCCAATAAATGTTTTCAGATATGGAATGAGCGAAATCCTGGTTCTCGTAAAGAGTGGAAAACGCTAAATTTTGAAGAGTTTGATGCATACCTAGGAATTCTTTTTACTGCAGGTGTAAGTCGTTCGAATAATGAGCACACTTAAGACCTCTGGAAAACTTTCTCTAACCCATTGTACAGAGTAGCTATGGAGCTTAACAGATTTTGGGTCATTTCAAGATATATTCATTTTGACAATGAAAATACACGAGCTCAACGCTTAGCAACTGACAAAGCATCGCCAATTTCTGCCATGTTTGTAATGCTCAATGCCAATTTACGCAAAAATTTCAAACTGTATGATGCGGTTACATTTGATGAACATTATATCCCTATAGAGGTGGGTGTGTGATTCAAAAACCGGCTTCCCCTTACAAGGACAGTTGTATGTTGCAAAACAACCAGGCACCAACCGAGAGTTCAACCAGGGAGAAAGAGTAGTGAGTGAGCTCGTAGAATGGTATAAAAATATTGGCCGGACAGTTGTAATGGATAACTTCTTCACATCATTACCCTTAGCAAAAATATTAATAAGATGGAACCTTGGCCTAGTTGGTACACTAACGAAAAATAAACCATACCAGCAGAATTTCTACCAGCAAATGATCGCTCAGTTCTCTCAACTGAATTCAGATTTCATGAAAATGTCGCAATGTGCTCTTATGTTCCAAAAAAAAATAAGAACGTTGTACTTTTATCTACAATTCACTACGATAAACGATAAAAGAATAACATATTATAATTCAATGAAAGGAGTAGATACTATGGACAAAATGATAGGCGAGTACACCACAAAGAGAAGTACTAAGATATGGCCTCTTGCTTTTTTTCTTTAATATATTGGATGTAGCTGCATTAGCGGCGCATATAATATATTCTATAAGCAATCCAGCATTATCTAAATCGACGTGCACACGACGTAAAAATCTTCAACAGCTAAATTTGTGCCTTACTATGCCATCCATACAGGAGCGATCAGAAACACCGAATATATGCAGAAATTTCAATACAAGGAACGGGATCGAGGCAATTCATTTACGCTCAAACACAAGGTGGGCGTAAATGAGGAACCTAGAGGTAGTGGTCAGCAAATTCCAGAGGAAGTTCGTGACAAAGTGGTCGTCGAAAGCAGAAGCGTAATTGCTTTCTTTGTGAGAAAAGACGTTGAAAGAATTGCCTTCATTGCCAGAAGCCAGTCTGTGCAGAACACAGTCGAGATTTTGTTAAATGTGAAAATTGCCAATAAATTGCAATCTTTAATAAAAATAAATAAAATTATTTAACCCTAAGCATTTTTTTACTTTAGACTGTTTTTTTTTATATAAAACACAAGTACACACCCGGGTATGCTAGTATTGACGAGGCGTTGTAAAAACTCGTATTGACAGAAAGGTTAAACTTGCGGATATCACTTCCCTGTCCGATAATTCTGCAAAAGTGAAACGGGACGTAAGGATGTATTTTCTACTCAAAACAACACAAAGACCATCGAATAATTACTATTTGTGCCTTTTGCAAAAAACCATTTTGCTTCGCCAATGATCGAAATAACTTCAAGTTTCATCATAACAAAATGAAAATTCAATGCATTGATCAAAAATGCAAACAAATTTATTTTTATTTCAAATAAATCAACTTTACATCAAAAGTAAATTTGTCTTAGATTTTTATCGTTGACGACCATTGGGACATATAGGTTCAGTCAGATTTGGTGGTGGCGTGGATAGCCCGAGTGGGCTATCTTTTTTTGCTATTTTTTGTTAAAAAGTGGAAGGTTGCCCGCCCCCAAAATTTTTTACCTATAGCTCCTCCTACCCCCAAAATATTGCAGCAAGAAGAAGGGGGAGAAAAAGTAAAGATTTTTCGACTTTGGGGTGGTCTGGTAGACAAAGGGATGAATTTACCCTTGAAAATTAAGTACTTTCTGGAAGCCACATTCATTCCCTGTGGAATGATACCTTGTTAAGAAAAATCGTTTGCATAGTTTTTCCAGGAAAAATTCGAAAGTAAAAGGGTCACCGGTGTCCCAATGGTCGTCAAAGGGTTAATGAATTTTCAATACAAATTCAACCACACATTAAATTTTCATCCTCATTAACACTTCAAACTCATTAACACTTCACGTTTTATGGTTTAAAGCAGGGCTGCTTTTAAAGCTGCTGCTGAAGTCTAAAGCCGGGCTGCTTTAAAAAAGCAATGAACCACAATGAATGTTTTGGTAAAGAGAATTTATGAAAACTACATAAGATTTTTAAGATTCATAATAACTGCATTTTATCGTAAAAAACTGCATAAATAATGGAAAAACTGAATTTTTGTTTTTTTAACTGCCAAGATGCTCAGAGTTAAAAAACTTCCATTTGCAGACAAAACTGTCATTCTGGCAACACTGCTCACAACAGAAGAGAATATAGTTCAGTCGTTCGCAGACGGTGATGTTGTGAGGTCTATGTTGCTTTGCGCTACATACTTTATGAACACTCTAAAAAAACCAACCTTTTGATTTGTAGATTCATAATATAGGGTGGACCATGTAGTGGTTCCTTTTAAATCAAATAATTTTTTTTTTTTTTTAGACTAAACTAACGCTCAGGGGATGCCCTCTATGAATGCGAAAGCATTGTGTTGATTCGAAAGATGGGTGATAGTTAGTTGGAAGGTGGAAAGATAGAGTAGTGTCGGTGAAGATTTGTTTTAAATTTACACAGCTCGAAACTGTCGGGGAACACGCTCGCAGGGAGATTGTTCCACAATTTTGCTGTACGACTAAAGAACGAATTATCCCGGTAATGCGAGGTTCTATTGGGCATCAAGGCAATGGTAAAGGGATGGGTTTGGTGAGCTGCCCGAGAGGACCGGGAAAACACACGAGTTGATGGCGTCAAGTCATATATCTCCCTTGAACACTTCCCATGGTAGTACCTGTACATAAGGCTTAGGCAACCAACATTACGTCGATGCCCAAGAGAGTTGAGAGAAGACGAAATGTTTTCATCCCCTATCAGATGTAAGTAAGATCTTGAAGCCCCTGCCCAAATGTGCGAATTGTACTCCATTTTCGGCCTTATATATGAGGTATAGATCACGCGTAGATCAGTTGGAGTGAAGTATTTCTTACACCGTTTTAAAAAACCTAGGCACTTGGCCGCTTCTTTCGACACATCGAAAATATGATCATTTCAACGGAGATCAGATTTGGTCGATATGCCCAGACCGTCAAGAGCATCTGACTCAGCAAGATCTACACCATTCATATTGAGGGGAGCCAAGGGACAATTCATTCGTTTGTGGGTTAACAGGCAACACTGGGTTTTGCTAGCATTAAACTTAACTCTATTAGCTAGCCCCCACTCAGAGATTTTTCCTAAGTCATTCAGCAGTGTATCATTCATATTTTGCCTCTTTCTCTCAATCTCCAAAGAGCTCGGGCGTTTTTTGAAGGAATATGAATGACAATGAATGAACCCCAAACGAATGAATTGGGATATGAGTCAACGACAGAAGGTCGTTGATAAAAACCAGAAACAAAGTTGGTGATAGGACTGAACCCTGAGGTACTCCAGCACCGATGGCGTGTTCACTAGACGAAATGCCGACAACCACGACACGAATCGACCTGTCTTTTAGAAAACACGTGATCCATCGAGCGAAGTTACCACCAACACCATATGCAATTAGTTTTGACACGAGAGCTTTATGCCACACTCTGTCAAACGCCTTAGAAATATCCACAGTAACAACCCTGCTTTCACTAAAGGAGTTAACACATTGGTTCCACTTCTCCGTAAGGAACGCCATGAGGTCACCAGTAGACCCAGCCCTACGGAAGCCGTATTGACGGTCACTAAGCAATTCGTTGCGCTCCAGATAATTCACTAGGTGGAAGTTTATTACACTCTCCATGACTTTGGAGAGCGTAGAGTATATCGCAATGGGTCGGTAGTTTTCAGGGTTCGTGGCATCGCCCTTCTTGGGTACCGGTTGAACGTTCGCGACCTTCCAACAAGATGGAAATACGCCTGTCCTGTAGGAGATGTTGAAAAGGTTACGCAAAGGTCGAGCCAGTGTAGAAGCACACATTTTTAGCACAATTGGTGGTATACCATCAGGGCCAGAAGATTTGTTTATGTTGAGGTTTGCAAGGACTCTTTTAACTGCTCTCGTTCGAAAATGTATCTCCTGCATTGCAGACGATTTATTCTCTACAGAGGTCGGTGGCTGATTGCTAACCGGGATTGTGGAATTTTGTGCAAACAATCCAGCCAAAAGGTTCGCTTTATCAGCTGAGTCAGTGAAGATTTGGTCATCCTTTAAAAGAGCAGGAATCGACGAAGACGTCTGATTTTTAACTCTCTTAACGAATGACCAAAAGTTTTTGCTCCCCTTGGGGCAGAGAAGAACCTGTTCTCTGATGTGAGTTTCGTGAAGAAACTTTTCGCGTTTTAAAACTGCATTACAGCGATTCCTAGCCTCAATGCGAAGCCTTCTAGTTTCAGCATTCTTGTTGGAACGCCAATTCTGAAAGGCTTCCTCTTTGGACCTGACTGCAATCCTGCATGTCTCAGTAAATCAGGAGTGGTCCGATGTTATGCCAACAATTCGATTCAAGCACTTAAGACCAATATCATCCAAGCAACAAGCAATCCTTGAGCTATATCAAGAAACCATCAACAAGGTCTTGGATAATTGGAGTGACAGAATGCGTTACTGCGAGGCCAACCGAATCAGAATGCTTGCTCTTGCTAACAAAGCCAAAATTTAACAAATTTAATTTAAAAAAAAACTTGTATTTGGTCCACTCTGAATAAGCACAAAAAAAAAAACAAAAAAACAAAAATTCGCGAAAAAGTTTTTCAAATGTAAAAAAATGTGGCCTTTAGTCATTTTTTAGTCAATGCAAAAAAAAACAATCAATTAACGACAATTTATTCATGCCAATAAGAGCATTTAGATAAAAATTGCATTTAATAAGCCAATTATTTTTTATTGAATTGACATTTAATTCATGCTCATTACACTCAGTGAAAATGAAAATATTTTTTTTTTTGTGCTCAAAGCAGTGTTAAAATCTGTCTGCCATGTATGAGCTTCTTATAAACTTCTTAAGCAGTACAAACGAAGAACTTTGTTTGTTTTTCATCAAAAAGCTTTTGAAATTTTCAACGTCTGTCTATTGACACGTACATAATTGGTAATAGCTAATTAGTTGTTAATTGTTTTTGTTCGTGAGCTTGTTTGTACATGCCTACATACATACATACATATGTGTCGTGGTTTCATAATCATTTCTAATTAGTTGGAAAAGCTTCTAAAACAAACACAATTGAACTTGATGTCTTTTTTATAGCTTTGCATAAGTTAATGCAAAATCAACATTTTTTTTTTCTAACGCCCTTGAACTTTTATGTCGACTCGTAAATTTTTCGCTGTATAAATGTTCACAACACTCAAGTACTCCCAAAACTATCTATTTATAAAAACAAAAAAATTAACATTTACCTAGTAAATTAATTAAACACCTTAATCTACTTTCCTATGTTTTTTTTTTCGATTTTTCGTAGCTGCTTGTTTTACACTCTACATTATAATTAATTTCCATTAGCAACACTGGGAGGGAACCTTGAAAAAGTTAATTAATTTTGCTATTAACATAAAATAGGCAGGTGTGCTAATAACAAGGCTTGGGCTATGACCGTTTTTGTTTATTTTTTGTTTTTTTTTTTTTTTTGTTTTGTGTTTATATTTCTTTTTGTTTTTGTATTGCCGCTGTAAATATTTGCACTTTATTACGTTTTATTTTGTTTGTGTGATATACAAAATGGCAGTTAAGATTTGAGAGCACGTTTGACGTGTCCTTTCGTAAGTAAACGCTTAGTGGCTTCAAAAGCTTTATGCTATCGAAAAAAAAAACCAAGAAAAATCTGTGTCCACTTAAGTTCAAAGTGCAAAACATAAAGAGAGAAGTTAATGAAATTAGAACAGATGTCATTTATTTTTTGTCTAACCGTTTTGTATACAGGGTGGGTGAAATACAAATTTTTTTTTTTTTAAATGCAATTAAATGAACAAAATTAAATTTTTTCCATGTATTATGGCTTTATTAGTAAGAGCAAACATTTCCATTAATAATAGAACACAACGTCGTTCAAGTGGCTGGCTTCGCCGTAGCGCATTCTGTCACTCCAATTTTCCAAGACCTTGTTGATGGTTTCGGTCTGTAGATCACGGATCGCTTGGATGATATTAGTCTTAAGTGCTTGAATCTTTTCCGAATTGTTGACATAACATCGGTCCTTCACGGTTCACCACAAAAAAAAAGTTCAAAAAGGTCATATCGTAGATCCGAGGCGGCCAATTGACATTGCCAAGACGGCTGATAACACGGTTTGGAAATTTGGTGCACAAAAGATCGATTGTTGCATGGGCTGTGTGGCATGGCGCGCCATCCTGCATGAACCAAAGGTCGTTCGAATTCATGTCTCCAATTTCAGAAAAAAAAAAAGTCGATTATCATGGCTTTGTAAAGCCCACCGTTGACCGAAACGTTGTTAAAGCCCGATTTTCGAAGAAAAACAGTCCAATTGTAAGGAACCTAAATTTTACCAATTTTTGCCCTCTGAACCGCATCTGCACAGGAGTCAAAAGAAGTCAGCGAATCAACAGGGAGTCCTATTGAAGTCAACACGCAAGCAACGCATATCGGTGAGTCAAGTGACAAGGACAAGAAGTGAATCAGTAACAGTGGACAGTGAAAAAGTGACCAAGTACGTCAGTGAACAGTGTTTTCTGGTCGACCCGAGTGGATTCATATCGGAAGGCCAACCATAATTCATCCTAGTGGCATAGGTTAGGTTAGGTTAAGAGGGAAGGGCAACCTGACGTTGCCTACACGGGGGCCTATTGGTCCATTGTGGTTCCCTATATCTGTGGACCTACTGTGGCAAAACCAAATAGAATCTAAGGCACTGGAGCAAGGTTGGTTGAACTCCAATCTGCACAGGAGTCAAAAGAACTCAGCGAACCAACAGGGAGTCCTATTGAAGTCAACACGCAAGCAAGGCATATCGGTGAGTCAAGTGACAAGGACAAGAAGTGAATCACTAACAGTGGACAGTGAAAAAGTGACCAAGTACGACAGTGAACAGTGTTTTCTGGTCAACCCGAGTGGGTTCATATCGGAAGGCCGGCCATAATACATCCTAGTGGCATAGGTTAGGTTAGGTTAAGAGGGAAGGGCAACCCGACGTTGCCTACATGGGTGCCTATTGGTCCATTGTGGTTCCCTATGTCTGTGGACCAACTGTTGCAAAACCAAATAGTATCTTAGGCACTGGAGCAAGGTTGATTGAACCAACCGGTGCTCCGTATAAATCTGAAAAGATCCATCAGTGGTACGTCCACGAGCTCTTGCAGTTCTCCGTACACTCTGCTTTCCATGTGGCGAAGTCGGCGTTGTTGGAGATTGGGACACTCGCAAAACAGATGCTTGATGATTTCTGTTTCCTCGACATCTCCACAGCTTCTGCAGAAGTCTGGGTGCGGGATTCCTAGTCGCGAGGTCATTGTGCCTATACAACAATGCCCCGTGAGGACCCCTATTAAGATGCGAGTTTCATTTTTACTCATTGAAAGTAGGGATTGGATCCTTTTTTCGCAGAGTTTAGGCCAGAGATGGCGAGAGATAACACAGTCGTCTCTATTTGACCAAGAGTTATTTGTGTTATTTCTGGCTTTATCATTTATTTTCTTCTTGAATTCTCCGATTAGAGCCATGATCAACCCAATCACAGTACTTCTTTCCAGTTCAGAGCCCTCCCTAACCAATCTGTCTGCTATTTCGTTTCCCTCTATGTCACGATGACCGGGGACCCAGCAGATTGCCGGCAGCTCAGTACAGATTTCGATTTAGTTGTTTCGCTGCAGAGTGCTTTTATCGCGGCCTGGCTGTCCACACAGATTGTAATCCTTGATGGATTGATGTTCCTTGATTGGATTGTCGTAGCTGCTTTCTCGATCACGAAAATTTCTGCTTGAAAGACACTATAGTAATCTGGAAGTCTGTATGACAAGGATATTTGTAGTGTATTACAGTAGACTCCGGCTACCGTGCCATTCTCCATTTTGGATCTATCAGTGAAGATCTGGATATCGTGTTCACTAAAAGGGTGGTTCGAATCCCATTCTTCTCTTTTTGAAAAGGAGAATAACATGTTCTGCCGAAAATCTATTTCCGGGGTGATGTAATCGGAGGTGGTGGCGAGATCTTCAGGACTATACTTTGTGAGTATAGAGGCGTCTCCATGCGTCCAGTGCCTCCAAAGTTTAGGTTCCTTAAGTCGAAACGCCGCTTTGGTTGCAGTGGTTTTCATGAACTCGTCCAGGGGGAGGAGGTTCAATATGACCTCCAGGCCTGCCTGAGGCATTGATCGTTGTGCACCTGTTATTCCTAGACAGGCCAATCTCTGTTCTCTAGAGAGAGAGTTGAGGTAGCTTGTCTTCTCAGTGGCTTTCCACCATACAATCGAGCCATAGGTTAGTATGGGCCTGACGATAGCCGTGTACATACATCCAATGGATGACATTGGGTCTCATCCTCAATTTGGTGCCGGAGGTTTTCTTGCAAGCGTAAAAGGCACTGGTTGCTTTCTTTATTCTTTCTTCTGTGTTGCTTTTCCAAGTGAGCTTTGAGTCAAGGATTACTCCGAGATATTTTGCTTTATTGGATAGCTGCAGGGTCTTGCCATTTATTTTTGCGAGGCAAACATTTTCAATTTTATTTCTTTTTGTGAATAGCACCAGTTCGGTTTTATCGGGGTTGACCCCTAGGCCGTTTGGTACTGCCCAGGAGACAGTTTCTTTAAGTGATGTTTCTATCATGTTGCTGATGGTTGAGAGATGCTTCCCTCCCACCAGAAGCACGACGTCGTCAGCGTATGCTGTCACTTTAAAGGCTTTCTCGCTAAGCGTAGTCAGCAGTTCGTTTACAACTAGGATCCACAGCAAGGGAGATATGACTCCACCTTGAGGTGTTCCTCTTGAAGTTGTTTTCCTTGTTTTACTGCTTCCGATTTGTGTGTTGATGATTCTGCTTTTCAGCATTTCAACAATCCACTTGGTTATCCTTTCTTCCACTTGTAGATTTTCAAGAGCTGCTCTTATTAATTCTGTGCTTACGTTGTTGAAAGCCCCTTCGATATCAAGAAAGGCAGCTAGGGTGTAATCCGTGAAGTGGAGGTTTCTCTCAATTACCGAAGCTACCTCATGTAGGGCTGTTTCTACCGACTTACTTTTAAGGTAGGCGTGTTGTTTGCTACACAGGTTTCGGTCATTGAGGAGCGATCTTATGTGTTAATCCAGAATTCTTTCTAATATTTTCAGTAAGAAAGAAGAAAGACTAATGGGTCTATAATCTTTTGCAGTGGAGTGAGTAGCTTTCCCAGCTTTTGGTATGAAGACTACTTTCACCTCTCTCCAATTTACGGGCACGTAACTTAGTCTAAGGCAACTATTAAAAATTTTTAAAAGCTGGGTTGATATAGCCGGGAGAGGGTGCTGAAGCATAGCGGGGGTAATTCTATCGGGTCCAGCCGATTTATACGGTTCGAAAGATTTAATCGCCCACTCTATTTTGTGCTCTGTTATTAAATTGGGTATATCATTGTGGGTTTCTGGGAAGATACTTCTGGATATGTATGGATTCACATGTATTGAGGGATCAGTACAGCCAGGGAAGTGGGCTTCCATGAGTAGTGTCACCGTCTCCTGGCAAGTTTCCGTCCACGAGATGTCTGAGAGTTTAAGGTAGCCCGGGGCTACCGGATCCTTTGATAGGATTTTGCGTAGTCGGGCCGCCTCGCTAGTGTTCTCAATGGATTATCCTAGTGGCTTAACGGAAGCTGCTTTTTCTGTTTACCTGAGTGGTTTCATACCAAACGGTCTGCTCTAAAAGCATCCAAGTAAACGTGCCATTTTGTTCGGACCATCGTGACGACATAAACGACCGAACATTATATCTGGGCCGAGTGGTTTCATACCGGACGGCTCGCCCTAGTGAACAGTTGCTTTCTTGTCAGCCCGAGTGGTTTCATATCGGACGGCCGACCACAAAACATCCAAGTGGCCCATGAAAGCTGCTTTTTCCGTCGACCCGAGTGGTTTCATACCGAATGGTCTGCTCTAAAAGCATCCAAGTAAACGTTCCATTTTGTTCGGACCATCGTGAGGACATAAACGACCGAACATTACATCTGGGCCAAGTGGTTTCCTACCGGACGGCTCGCCCTAGTGAACAGTTGTTTTCTTGTCGGCCCTAGTGGTTTCATATCGGACGGTCGACCATAAAACATCCAAGTGGCATCCCGAAAGCTGCTTTTTCCGTCGACCCGAGTGGTTTCATACCGGACGGTCTGCTCTAAAAGCATCCAAGGAACGTGCCACTGTCGTTCAGACAATTTCGAGGATTTTACATTTTCAGACAATTTCGTATTCTACATTTGGCCTGAGTGGTTCTATACCGGACAGCCCACCCTAAATTCAAATACACAGCAGGCAGACGAACGGACTACGGATTTCACGGATCCTACTTCGAAGGACTTCAAAGAAGATCAAGAAGAAGCAGAAACGTAAAAGAAATATGAAATTCAAATTAAAATAACATCTAAATAGAAAAAATTGGTAAATTTAAATAAATAAAACTATTTTGTTTTAATTAAAACGGAAGAAATATTTTGTTCGAACCGCGGCTATCCGGTGAGCTAATCCCGGCTAGAAAGTTCGTTACACAATGGTCTGAAATGGACTTTATAAAAAGATTTCGAGTGGGAAACAGCTGTCAGTGTCAAAATAACATATTATTTAAAAAGAAACCACTAGATGGCTGACCCTTTAGTTCGACTTATGGTGATGAAGCAACACACCCAGCAACTATAAAATTTGGTTCAATGAGTTCGAGCTTGATCGTTATTCTCTCCAGGTCGAATTTCGTGAAGGTCTTCCAAGAAGGGCTGTTGTAGCAGAAATATCGATGCTGCGCGTGAACTGTTGAAAACAGACCGGCATGTCACATACCGTGACATGGAGTTATTCTTGGGCACTAGTGGGACTAGCATACATTCGATTTTACATAAGCATTTAGGCGTCATTTGAAAATTTGTTCCCGTTGGATAATTTGTCGATTGAAGGAAATGTTTAAAAAACATAGCGGGGGTTATTTGAAATACATCTGCGACATAACCACTGGTGACGAATCATGGATCGACGATTATATGAGCCCGAAACAAAACAGCAATCCACTGTATGATTCTTTTAAAGCGAGCAAAACTCTACAAAAATTGTCTGCGAACGGAGCACATCCCAAAAATGGTTGCCAGTTGTCAGAAAAACCGGTTAAGTCGCAACTGTTTCACTTAAGCAACGGAGAGCTGTTAATACTGAATGGTACCCACCCGTAATTTAACAGAAGTATTCGGAGAATACTGCGGAAATCCAACCACCGCAGGACGATCATTCTTCATCACGACAATGCGAGTCAAGCTAAAGAGTTTTTGAGGCGATGTGTGGAATTCAGCCTCAAAATGGGTCATCCATCCATTACAGTCCCAAATTGGCACCCAAGTCTTGTTCAAAAGTATGCGTGGCGAACGTTTTTCTATGCCCGAACAGCCGTTTGAGGCCTTCAAAAACCTGGTTCCAACTTCAGAGTGACAAAAATGTTTTAAAAATTGCTTCAAACGAATGTGAAAATTTATAGATCATCTTGGAAAATACCTTTCAGAACAATTAAATCAGTTTCACTGATTAACCACTGTTTTTCCATAGTAAGGCATAAGACTCTAAAGGCTACCCTCATATAAGATTTTTGCTTAAAAAAACAAAAAAAAAAACATCTTTCTTTGAATGTTAAATAATACATTCAAGAAACAAAAACCATCTTAAGAGTGTAAGTTTCTTTCATGACAAAATTACCAATAATTCAACTTTAAGTGGAGGTAAAAGGATCTCAGTTATTAGTTATCTGAGTCCCTACCTATTTGACTTGTGCAAAATGTCAACTGAGACTGTTAAAGATACTTTAAGAGAGAGTCTTAATTGCAGTCAAACAAAAATAAATATAGGTTGATGTCAATTAAAAATAAGGTTGGTGGGGGGAAAACAGAAAGCTTATAAATCACTGCTCTTCTACAGATGCCAATTAGGCTAACATTTTTCGAAAAAAAAGAACCCCAAAATAATGACTTCCGTTTCCGGCAGTTACTTTCAATGCTTCTCATAACGTACTCAGAACACTAGCTCATAGCATACACGAGTTAATGACATCATTAGCGCTGGCACATTTCTCATGTGCCATTGTTGATGTTGTTTTTTTTTTCTTCTTTCAACTTTATAAATGACTGAAAATATTTTATAGAAAACAAAAGAACAAAATGGAATGCATAAGCTTACATTTGTTAAATACAAATTTCAATTGAAAATCGGAATTTATATCTTTTTATGAAAAATTATTTACCTTCAGGGCCTGTAGCTTTTTCATCCTATTACTACTAGGCCTGCAAATCCACCCAAGTGGAATCAATGGAACCCAACAACGCAACTCTAAAAGCATGAAGAAGCACATCAAAAATGTACACGAATTTTTTATGTATGAGTATAAAAAGTTATTTGTCTGCATTGCCGTCGGGACACATCGAAAGCACATAGCCACACACACATACACACACACACACGTACGCAGGCACGATCATAAATGCGCGGCGCAACTAAAATGCATAAATTACCAACACACAAGCAGAAATGTTTTGAGTTGCCGTAAAGAAACCATGAAACTTTCATAAGTGTATCGAATGTAAAAATCCACTATAACAGGACAATGGCGGGAGAGCCCAGCAGGAAATATTCACAAACTCTGCCATGAGGACTAGTTTGACAAGATACGTGCATTACAATGATTTCGTTGAATTTTGAGCAACGCTTTGTGTTAAGTACATTGAGTCTAACTTTTTATATTCATTCATTTCATTCATTTCATTCATTTCATTCATTTCATTCATTTCATTCATTTCATTCATTTCATTCATTTCATTCATTTCATTCATTTCATTCATTTCATTCATTTCATTCATTTCATTCATTTCATTCATTTCAATCATTTCATTCATTTCATTCATTTCATTCATTTCATTCATTTCATTCATTTCATTCATTTCATTCATTTCATTCATTTCATTCATTTCATTCATTTCATTCATTTCATTCATATCATTCATTTCATTCATATCATTCATATCATTCATTTCATTCATTCATTCATATCATATCATTAAATCATCATACCATATCATATCATACCATATCATACCACATCATATCATATCATATCACATCATATTATATCATATCATATCATATCATACAAGATCATACCATATCGTGTCATATCATATCATATCATATAATATAATATCATATAATATAATATCATATAATATCAAATCAAAGCATAACATATCATATCATATAATATCAAATCAAAGCATAACATATCATGTCATATCATATATCATATTTTATCATATATCATATTATATCATATCATATCATTTCACATCATATCAAATCATATCGCATCAATTCTTATCGTATCAATTCATATCGTATCATATCATATCATATTTTATCATATCATATCATATCGTATGATATCGTATCATATCATATCATATGATATCATATGATATCATATATCATTTTATATCACATCATATTATTTCTTATCATATTATATGAAAGCATATCATATTATATGAAAGCATATCATATCATGTCATATTATATGATATCATATCAAATCATATCATATCATATCATATCATATGATATCATATCATACCACATCATATGATATGATATGATATCATATCATATCATATCATATCAAAGCATATCATAACATATCATATGATAGCATATCTATCATATTTTATCATATCATATCATACCATATCATATATTATATCTTATCATATCATATCATCTTTTATCATATCATATCATATCATAGCAAATGATATCGCATCATATTTAATTATATGATATCATATCATATCGTATCATATCATATCATATCATATCATATCATGTCATGTCATATCATACGATAGCATATCATACCATATGGAATCATATCATTTCATATGCTATCATATCATATCATATTAAATCATATCACATCATATCATATGATATCATATCATATCATGACATATCATATCATAACATATATCATAATATATCATATCATATGATACCATATAATATCATATCATACCGTATCATATCATATCATATCACATCATATGATATTATATCATATCATATCATGTCATATCATATCATAGCATATATCATATTATATCATACCATATGATACCATATCATATCATATCATATCATATCATATTATATCATATCATATCATATCATATCATATATCATATTATATCATATCATATCATATCATATCACATCATATCATATCACATCATATCATATGATATCATATCATATTATATCATATCATATCATATCATATCACATCATATCATATGATATCATATCATGTCATATCATATCATAGCATATATCATATTATATCATATCATATGATACCATATCATATCATATCATATCATATCATGTCATATCATATCATAGCATATATCATATTATATCATATCATATGATACCATATCATTTCATATCATATCATATCATAGCATATCATATGATAGCATATCATATCTATCATATTTTATCATATCATATCATACCATATCATATATCATATTATATCATATCATATCATTTCACATCATATCATACCATATCAAGTCATATCATATGATATCATATCATATCATATCATATTATATCATATCATATGATATCATATCATATCATAGCATATCATATGATAGCATATCATATGATAGCATATCATATCTATCATATTTTATCATAGCATATCATACCATATCATATATCATATTATATTATATCATATTATTTCACATCATATCATACCATATCATATTATATCATATCATATCATATCATATCATATCATATCATGTCATATCATATCATAGCATATATCATATTAAATCATATCATATGATACCATATCATATCATATCATACCATATCATATCATATCATATCATATCATATGATAGCATATCATATATATCATATTTTGTCATATCATATCATATCATATAATATTATATCATGTCATATCATATCATATCATATCATATCATATCATATCATATCATAGCATATATCATATTACATCATATCATTTCGTATCATATCATATCATAACATATATCATATTATATCATATCATATCATATCATATCATATCATATCATATGATATCATATCATATCATATCATATCATATCTTATCATATCATATCAAATCTTTCATATCATACCATATGCTATCATATGATATCATATCATATCATATGATATCATATCATATCATATCATATCATATCAAATCATATCAAATATCATATTAAATCATATGATTTAATTCGTCATTATTTCACAATTTCTGGCATCTGGCATACATTCCATCATTATTATAACGATTATCTTTGCCATTTATTTTATATTCTTTATATCATTCATTAATTGTAATTTCTTTTTAATTTTTCTGGATTTAGTTCGTTTTCCAAATTTTAATTGTAGCCATTCATAGATTTATTTATTTTGATTTGATTCATCAAACTTTTTTTCCGGATTTCGAGTATTTTAAAGAATTACTGTGAAATTCTTCTTTCACCCCCCCCCCCCCCCCCCCCTCCCCGCATATAAAATGAATAATATGTGCCCAAGTTTTTGCATATATTTTGATCTGGTTTAAAAAAGAAAAAAAAAAACTGAGTCAATAAAAGAACCACTCCAGTGCATACATTTTTGATTGCTTAGAAGGAAAACGTGTCAATAAACTAAAGAACTAGAGCGTCTAGTTGGCAGAATTTCTACATGAAAACACTATGGCATAGTATGGTGAGGTGTGGGTGCGAGATGCTTCACTTTGTTTGTGGTTAATTTGTTGCTCGGTTGTGCTCAACAAAAACCACTGCAAACAGAGTAGAATTTTCTTTTTCTTCTTACTGTTTATACATTTTTTATGAACTTTTAATGAATGTCATGTGTGAAGTATTAATACTGGCATGCGCATGTATGGGTGAGTGTGTTTGTGTATGCCTGTGTGATTGTGTGTCTTTGGTGTGTTTGTCATACAATCACATGCTTTATCCTTGCATACAACCTCTGGCTGACACTGTTCGCTTTATGCAGAAGAAAGTCCTTTTGTATGTATTAAATATTAAGTTGGATGAAATATATATATTTTTTTTTTATTTATTTTTTGTTTTTGTTTCTTCTTCTATTCCATTTGTTTTAAGCCGTAAAATCGAGCTTGCATGGTTGAGTTAAAGGCAAGAGCAACAAGGTAAAAAGTTGTATTGAGCAGGGCGAGCAATGACGGTGTGTGTTTGTGGCTGTGTAGCTGTGTGTTTATGTTGGCATTAAGGCTATCTTCCTCAACCTTGAATATAATACATATATATCTACAATATTCGCAGCGTTAGATGTTCCTCGTTGTGCGTCGAGTGGTGCTTGAAAGGAAAAACTTTTCTTGTTTTAGTTTTTTTTTTATTTTTTTTGTTTTTTTTGCTTCGTCTTCTTGTTCTAATTCTTTAGTTGTGCAGTAATTTTTATTTTGTTTTTATATCCTTTATCCATGCTATTTTATGACTATTATTGTTGTTCTTAGTTTTATTACAACTTTTGTCATTAACTTGTTGTATTTATTTGTTATCGTTATTGTTGTTGTTTTTTTTTATTGTTATTGCAGTGAACAGACAGACACACAGAAACATGCATATAAATTGAGATGTATTGCATTGTAATTAACGAATATGTGTGTGTGTGTGCGAACGTTTCGTATGTGCGTGCTTGTGACATATGGAAAATGTCAAATATTTCTTATTAATGACGAGCATTGTTTTTCTTTTATTATTTATAAGTTCTATAATGAAAGAAAAATTCAGCTAAAAAAACAATAAATATTTGCAATTCTTGTCGGAATTCTTTTAAGTGCTTTTATTTCAAGGTTAAAACTCAAGAGGATTCTGCAAAACAAAGCACAATATATCTAGAAAGAAAATTTCTGAAACCTTGCGTTTCCGTTGCAAAATTAGCAATAAATTTTTAAAATGTATCTGTTTACATTTTAATCAAATTATAAGACAAAGAAAATGACAAGGCATTTTATGGTATCCGATAGCAAGGCATCAAGTCACTACGCACTTAACTCCTGCTATTCCTTGAAGCCCATTCATTCATTAATTTTCACTCAAGTTCATGCTACTCACCATAGCGTTTTTACATGAACTGTAAACTTTAACCGATTTTCTTTAAAACAAAACTTTTTCTAAAGCTGCGAAATAAATAACCTCAAAACTAACCAGCTATCAGCAGGAACTACCTACTTATAAAGAAATTCAAGAGAAATTGAAATTAAGTGAATGAGACTTATTCAACTATTTCAATTAAAAGTTAACATTAGAAAAGTTTCAATTCCAATTAGTGGAAGGTAATAATCTATAAAATAAAAACGAAACAAATCTAAAAAGTTAAGAGAAGTTTTTGCAAATAAGTAGCTCAAAGTTTTATTGACTGACAAATTGACTTCTATGAGAACTAAGAATCTGATAATGATCACGAAGCCAATTTATGGGATGTGGTGTAATTTACACCATCACAATTAAATGAAATTCAAATTACAACAAAACTTATTTCTCTCAAAAGGTGCTTTTAAAAAAAAAAAAAACAGAGTTCTTATTATCTCTGCTATAGATTAAAATATACCAGATCCACAGGCAGTATCATCCATGGGGTGTTCTAACAACCATGCAAAAGTGGGCGAGAAAAAACAAGGAGAATATGTGAAGAAGCAAAATTGCAAAATTGCCATACACAGCTGCGAGCATAAAAAATGCAACTTTATTTTCGATCGAGTCTCGGTTACCTTTTCGCTTCTCTTTTTGTGTTTCTTTGTTCGCATATTTGTATAAGGCAACAAAACATCAATACATTGGTTAATTTGCTCAACTAAATAGTCTATTTTTTGCAAATTAGTTAAAAGAGTTAACATTTTTTTGCGAGCAATGACAATGCAACGCTACGATAATACTCAAAAAGTAAGTTTATAATTCTTTAGTCCCGTTCTGATTTGAAACTCGATGAAACGAAAAAGGAAATTTTAACAAGAGTACTAAAAGTGGACACTAATGCCCCTATTATGATTTACAACTTTGCTTAGAGTTGAGTCGTAAAACCAAAATCGGTCTTATGGTTTACAACCATTATGTATTATGGCCAATGATATCGATATCATCAGCATACGCCAGCAGCATAATACTTTTGTAGAATATAATGCCACTGCGTCTCAAATCTTCTCCATCATTAGGTTAAAAAAGTCGCACGATAAGGAATCACCTTGCTTGAAACCTCGTTTGGTATCGAATGGACGAGTGAGATCCTTCCCGATCTTAACTGTGCTGCTGGTGTTGCTCAGTGTCATTCTGCAAAGGCGGATGAGCTTTGCAGAAATACCAAATTCAGGCATGATGGAGTATAGATGATTCCTTATTGGACTGTCGAAGGCGGCTTTATAATCGACAAAAAGATGGTGTGTGTCGATTTGTTTTCCGAATCGAAGAAAGTGTGTTGAAGATTCCATTAAATGATTCTTAAAAAGAGTATTAAATATGGCTCTTGAAAGAGTCTTAATTTTGAGTCCAAAAGGACTAATTTATACGAGTTCTAAAATAGTCTATATTTCGAGTACACAAAGAGCTTTATTATGAGTCTTAAAAGAGTACTAAATAAGAGTCTTAAAAAAGTTTTAATTTTTAGTCCACAAAGACTAATTTATATGAGTTCTAAAAGAGTCTTTATTATGAGTCTTTTTAGAGACTTTTTAAGAGTCTTAAAAGAGTCTTAATTTTGAGTCCAAAATGAGACATAAAGCAGTCATTATTATGAATCATATTTTGAAGCCCATGCCGTGGACACACCCGTAGGTTTTGACGTGACGAAGTTTCTTGCTGTTGTTGTTAATGTTGATGTTGATGTTGATGTTGATGTTGATGTTGATGTTGATGTTGATGTTGATGTTGATGTTGATGTTGATGTTGATGTTGATGTTGATGTTGATGTTGATGTTGATGTTGATGTTGATGTTGATGTTGATGTTGATGTTGATGTTGATGTTGATGTTGATGTTGATGTTGATGTTGATGTTGATGTTGATGTTGATGTTGATGTTGATGTTGATGTTGATGTTGATGTTGATGTTGATGTTGATGTTGATGTTGATGTTGATGTTGATCTTGATGTTGATCTTGATGTTGATGTTGATGTTGATGTTGATGTTGATGTTGATGTTGATGTTGATGTTGATGTTGATGTTGATGTTGATGTTGATGTTGATGTTGATGTTGATGTTGATGTTGATGTTGATGTTGATGTTGATGTTGATGTTGATGTTGATGTCGATGTTGATGTTGATGTTGATGTTGATGTTGATGTTGATGTTGATGTTGATGTTGATGTTGATGTTGATGTTGATGTTGATGTTGATGTTGATGTTGATGTTGATGTTGATGTTGATGTTGATGTTGATGTTGATGTTGATGTTGATGTTGATGTTGATGTTGATGTTGATGTTGATGTTGATGTTGATGTTGATGTTGATGTTGATGTTGATGTTGATGTTGGTATTGGTGTTGGTGTTGGTGTTGGTGTTGGTGTTGGTGCTGGTGCTGGTGTTGGTGTTGGTGTTGGTGTTGGTGTTGGTGTTGGTGTTGGTGTTGGTGTTGGTGTTGATGTTGATGTTGGTGTTGATGTCGATGTTGATGTTGATGTTGATGTTGATGTTGATGTTGATGTTGATGTTGATGTTGATGTTGGTGTTGGTGTTGGTGTTGGTGTTGGTGTTGGTGTTGGTGTTGGTGTTGGTGTTGGAGTTGTTGTTGGATTTGTAGTTGGTGCTTTTCGTTTAGCTTTTTCATCCCCTAAAGTTATGCATATGCGTCGCATTAGGCGGTTCCCTGAGGGTTTTTGACGCGCCGTCAAATTTTTTTTTTATTTTTGTCATATGCCCGAAGACCTCACCTTTGTTTTCGTTCCTTAAAATTTACCGTTGCACCAGTAGTCACAGAGTTTAAAATCCATGCAACGTTTTTTCATGGCTGTAGCATTTTTACTGCATTATGTGATTGCATCCCTGAAATCATGACAACAAAATTTTTTGTGTAATTTAGTTGTGAAGCGTAATAACACATCCCTGCTGTCATAAAACAAAATTTACGGTAGCACTCCTCCTGAGTGAGTTATAATTCCATGCAACGATATTACATTTCTGTTACATAAGCTGCTATATTCACGACCTGACGACGCCGGAATTCTTCTTTTATTTTTTTCGTAAAGCCATGTATAAAAACTTTATTTTCCTTTTTAAACTTTTATCGTAGGTTATATACTCATTGAGTAAAAATTCAATGCAACGCCGCTGCATGAATGTTGCGTTATCGATCTTTGAGCGGCTCTCTCAGCGTCCCCATGATGTCAGAAATTTTTTGTCTAATTTTGTTGTGAGGGCTTCCAGTAGGCCTTTATTGGCGTATCGTATTTTTAATCCTAGCACTAATACTCAGCGAGTAATAATTCCATGTATCAAATGTTCAGTTGCGTTGCTTACGCAGCTCCCACTACGTCCCTATGCCGTATTAAATTTTTTTTTGTTTTTTTAATATAGTCAAAGAATTAACCTTTATGGTCATACTATTTTTTTAATCATAGGTCTTATACCCAGCGAGTAACAATTCAATGAAACGCAGATGAATTTTTAAAAAATTCATTTTTCAACTTTTTTGGAAACTAGAGCAGTACAACGTAACTTCGTCACGTCAAAAGAGTCTTTTTTGAGCGCATTATGACGATAAAAACTCATTTATTTGAGTCTTAAAAGAGTTTTTTTATAGTCATAATGTTTGCTGGGTAATTTCTTCTAAAAAAATCTCTGTGGGGAATGGGAATTGAACCCCAGATCTGTAGGCAGAAGAAACACAGTCATGGCTGCCGCAAATCATACTGTTAATACATGTTTAAACGATTTGGCTGGTTTAGTTTCCTGAAATGCATGAATATCTTTAAACAAAGCGCACCTTTCACACCTCGACCCGATAACATTCAGCCTGAACTACGCACGAAACACCAACCGGAAGCCAACAAGTTGACTAAAGAACGAAGCGAATATAAAACCTTTAATTTACACGCAGCAAATATTCGGATTGGCTTTGATTGTGCTGTCAGGCTATATAGCAAAACGTTTTCAAGTGTTTATTAGAACATTTGAAAAAAAAAACTCCCCGCTTAACGAGGCCGAACGAACAACCACTTGGCCATAAACAAGTTCAGGACATCGCAAGGCTACAACAACAATTCTTGCATGTTGTGGGTCAATTTGCGATTCGAGTGTCTGATACGCGATCAAATACTAGCTGATTGGCAACGCTTATCAAAATTGTATAGCAGCAATTAAGGAGCCATTAAGTCGGTGCAATAGACGCAATTAACAAGAAATTCAAACTAACGAGAACGAAAAAGTTTTGCAACAGATTTGAGAAGTTTCTGCCAAAGTTAGAAAAAAAAAATAAATAATAGAAAATCTGGCACAATCAGGCACACTACACACAAATACACAGAGGTTAACAAAAAAAGGTCAACTGTAAATGTTGTTCATAATGTTCAATTTAATATTCTGCTGAATTTTCAATAATACATGAATAGGCTCTAAAATTTTTTATGTTTTTTTTGTTTTAGCATCTGTTGGTTTTACATAAAATATTTTAAACGACAAATAAATCCTTTCAACACATGCTTAACTAAACACGCTTTATAAATTCCTTGCTCTTGTTGTAGTGCTACTCATATTTCACCTTGACCGCAATTTACAAAAACACAAGCTCATAAATTGTCTACCTAAGCTAAGCATATCTCTGAAAAATCTAAAAAAATATGTAAAAAAAAAAAAATAAATATCCTGAAAAGGTTTGCCACGTCTATGCATACAAACAAATATTCATAAATGTTAGGAAAAACAAAAATAAAAAATAAAAAAAAAATAAAAACCCACAAAAAGGTTTTATAAAACCACGTGCTGAATTTTGGAAAAAAGCCACCATAAAGTGAGCCATATTTTCTTTTTAAGATAACTTAGAAGTTACCGTATAGAATTGCTAACATACATATGTATGGGTCAAAATGTTTTACTTCATGCTGAATAAATAATATTGTACACATATGAATGCAGTACACAAGGATTTCAAGGACCGGATGTTAGTTGCAGGAAAATAAAAATAAAAATAAAAATGTTAAAAAAACCTGTAAAACGCGCATGAACGAAACTTAAGTGGAAGCATGAAGTGATATTCTTCTGTTGGCTCAAGCGAACACATAGTTTTTAAGAACACAAAAAATAGTTAGTAAAGTTCTACTGAGATGGTTTGCAGTCATGATACAATAACAAGGAAAGTCGGGTAGAAGACAGGCTCTCAAAATTTAAAATCTTGTTCTTCTTTACATAGTGAATTGACACTTATGCAACAGACAGCTGTTTGACAAAATCCAGATCAGGACTTTGTGCGGTATTTTCTAAAAGTACCTACTAAAGGGTGGTTAAATTTTAAGGGCCTATGTTGAATGTGAACCACACCTAAACGTCAGGTTTTTTTCTACATTTCACTTGACATTTTTCAATTTCAGACTAACTCAAGTTGAACGATGGAAGATAGACAATCGAGCAACGCGTTAAAGTTACACTGTGTGTAATTTTTTAAGTCATGGCAAAATAACCATATACGGACACCACTACGTGATAAAAGACTAAAAAAAAAGACCCGTGTCTCCCAATTTTTCCCAAAGTCATGCACTTTTTTGTTTATGGGCCGCCAAAGATTTGGGGCCTCGGTATCATTTTCGCAAAAAAGTGATAATTTTCTCGGGCTCATATCTTGCAAACCGTTCAGAATTTCTATTTACTCTCTGAGGCAAAGTTGTAGCTCTTGTCATAAAGAACATATAAAATCAAAAAAACTTCACCTTCCAGATCAAAATCGCAAAAAACTTCAAAAAATTCGAATTTTTTTTTACCTTTTTTCCCGTGTTCACGTCCATAGGTAGCAAACCGTTCAAAATTCAAGGAAACAATCAACTACAAAAATTTACCTAAGATCTCAATAAACAAATTTCTAGAACATATAAACTTCCTAGAGATGATTCTTAACACTGTTTAGGTAGCACGCAAAAGTGAAAAATTTGCCGAAAAAAATTTGCCGAACGGTTTCACCAAACCACAATGCCCATGGAAAAACGGTACAAAGGCAAGAACCTCGACGCATTGCTTGTAGAGTTATGTTGGTGGAGTCACAAGATCACCCCGTATGATGTTAATGAAGTATTTGAAGAAAAAAGAGCTGATGATGGAGGGCAGTCTGGAAGCAACGTGCCTGTGGACACCATAAGTTCTGAATCAGATTCAGATTCGAACGATTCGGACGACGATTTGGATCCACAACTTAAGAGAGCGCGATTTGCAAGTCCAGGGCCATCAACATTATAAACATAATACGAATACTTTTTTTTAATATTTTTGTAATAGATAGCATAGTATCTCAATGTTGAAGTAAATAAAAAACAAATGAAATTAAAAAACGGTGTTAAGAATAATTCCCAGGAAGTTTATATGTTCTAGAAATTTGTTTATTGAGATCTTAGATAAATTTTTGTAGTTGATTGTTTCCTTGGATTTTGAACGGTTTGCTACCTATGGACCTGAACACGGGAAAAAAGGTAAAAAAAAAATCGAATTTTTTTAAGTTTTTTGCGATTTTGATCTGGAAGGTGAAGTTTTTTTGATTTTATATGTTCGCAATTTTTGTTCTTTATGACAAGAGCTACAACTTTGCCTCAGAGAGTAAATCGAAATTCTAAACGGTTTGCAAGATATGAGCCCGAGAAAATGATCATTTTTTTGTGAAAATGATACCGAGGCCCCAAATCTTTGGCGGCCCATAAACAAAAAAGTGCATGACTTTGGGAAAAATTGGGAGACACGGGTCTTTTTTTTTTAATCTTTTATCACGTAGTCCATATATGGTTATTTTTTTCGTGTTGCGCTGTGTTATTCAGGCTTATTATGAAAATGGACATTCAAATCAAAATGCACAACGTGCACTTCGTGATTTTTGCGGTCAATTTAATCGTCCAAATGTGCGTACAATCGGAAAAATCGTGCAAAAATTTGAGCAAACCGGGTCTGTAGGAGATGTGAAAATACTAGTGCATGCTCGTACAGCTCGTACTGCAGAAAATATTGCTGCTGTTCGCGATAGTGTTGCTGAAGAGCCATCCACCTCAACTCGTCGTCGTGCCCAATAATTGCACCTCTCACGCTCGTCGTTGATGAACATTATGCATAAAGACTTGCATTTACACGCTTACAAGGTGTAATTGACTCAAGAACTAAAGCCTCTTGATCATCTTAAGCGTCGTCAATGGTCAGAATGGTGCCAAGAAATGGCAACAGTGGATGATCAATTTTCGAAGAAAATCATCTTCAGTGATGAGGATGACATTTTCACCTCAGTGGATTCGTCAATAAGCAGAATTGCCGCATTTGGGCGAATGATAATCCAAGAGTGATTGTCGAAAAACCAATGCACCCACATAGAGTGACTGTTTGATGCGGTTTATAGGCTGGCGGCATCATCGGGCCGTATTTTTTTTAAAATGAGGCCGGTCAAGCAGTTACTGTGAATGGTGTTCGCTATCGTGAGATGATAACGAATTGGAAGATATGGATGTGGACGATATGTGCTTTCAACAGGTCGGTGCCACTTGCCACACAGCTAACGAAACCATGCCTCTTTTGCACGACAAATTCAATGGCCGTGTTATCTCACGTGGTGGCGATGTCAATTGGCCGCCAAGATCATGTGATTTGACACCGTTGAACTTCTTTCTTTGGGGTTATTTGAAAGAAAAGGTGTACGTCGATAAGCCAGCACAATTCAACAGCTAAAGGATGAGATAATTCGGCACATTAACGGCATAGAACCTTACTTATTCCTCAGCGTCATCGAAAATTTGGACCATCGGATGGAGGTGTGCCGCCGAGGTCGCGGCGGGCATTTGGCCGATATTTTGTTCCATACAAAATTAAACTGTACCAATATTATCATAATGAAAAGAAATAACAATAATTTCCTAAATAATTTGTGTTTTATTCAAAATCAACATCGGCCCTTAAAATTTAACCACCCTTTAGATATGGTAAAAAAAAGATTTGGCTGTGCCGTGGACACACTCGTAGGTTTTGACGTGCCGAAGTTTCTTGTTGTTGTTGTTGATGTTGCTGTTGATGTTGATGTTGATGTTTGTGTTGATGTTGATGTTGATGTTGTTGATGTTGATGTTGATGTTGATGTTGATGTTGATGTTGATGTTGATGTTGATGTTGATGTTGATGTTGATGTTGATGTTGATGTTGATGTTGATGTTGATGTTGATGCTGATGTTGATGTTGATGTTGATGTTGATCTTGATGTTGATGTTGATGTTGATGTTGATGTTGATGTTGATGTTGATGTTGATGTTGATGTTGATGTTGATGTTGATGTTGATGTTGATGTTGATGTTGATGTTGATGTTGATGTTGATGTTGATGTTGATGTTGATGTTGATGTTGATGTTGATGTTGATGTTGATGTTGATGTTGATGTTGATGTTGATGTTGATGTTGATGTTGATGTTGATGTTGATGTTGATGTTGATGTTGATGTTGATGTTGATGTTGATGTTGATGTTGATGTTGATGTTGATGTTGATGTTGATGTTGATGTTGATGTTGATGTTGATGTTGATGTTGATGTTGATGTTGATGTTGATGTTGATGTTGATGTTGATGTTGATGTTGATGTTGATGTTGATGTTGATGTTGATGTTGATGTTGATGTTGATGTTGATGTTGATGTTGATGTTGATGTTGATGTTGATGTTGATGTTGATGTTGATGTTGATGTTGATGTTGGTGTTGGTGTGGGTGTTGGTATTGGTGTTGGTGTTGGTGTTGGTGTTGGTGTTGGTGTTGGTGTTGGTGTTGGTGTTGGTGTTGGTGTTGGTGTTGGAGTTGTTGTTGGATTTGGAGTTGGTGCTTTTCGTTTAGCTTTTTTTTTGCTTCCCCATTGGTTGTGCTCTAATTTCAATTAATCCAGCAAAAGTGATGCATATGCGTCACATTAGGCGGTTCCCTGAGGGTCTTTGACATGCCATTAATTTTTTTTTTTATTTTTGTCATATTCCCAAAGGCCTCACCTTCGTTTTCGTTCCTTAAAATTTACCGTTGCACCAGTAGTCACAGAGTTAAAAATCCATGCAACGGTTTTTAATGGCTGTAGCATTTCTACTGCATTATGTGATTGCATCCTTGAAATTATGACAACAAGAATTTTTTTTGTAATATATTTGTGAAGCGTAATAACACATCCCTGCTGTCGTAAAACAAAATTTACCGTAGCACTCCTCCTGAGTGAGTAATTATTCCATGCAACGATATTACATTTCTGTTACATATGCTGCTATATTCACGACCTGACGACGCCGGAATTTTTTTTTTATTTTTGTCGTAAAGCCATGTATAAAACCTTCATTTTCCTTTTTAAACTTTTATCGTAGGTTATATACTCATTGAGTAAAATGTTGCATGAATGTTGCGTTGTCGATCTTTGAGCGGCTCTCTCAGCGTCCCCATGATGTCAGAAATGTTTTGTCTAATTTTGTTGTGAGAGCTTCCAGTAAGCCTTTATTGGCGTATCGTATTTTTAATCCTTGCACTAATACTCAGCGAGTAATAATTCCATATAACAAATTTTCAGTTGCGTTGCTTACGCAGCTCCCACTACGTCCCTATGCCGTAATGAATTTTTTTTTTTTTTTTTTTTAAATACTCAAAGAATTAACCTTTATGGTCATACTATTTTTTTAATCATAGCTCTTATACTTAGCGAGTTACAATTCAATGAAACGCAGATGAATTTTTAAAAAATTCATTTTTCAACTTTTTTGGAAACTAGAGCAGTACAACGTAACTTCGTCACGTCAAAACTCAAACACGTTTCAATTACCGAACTAGTTCAATTGATAATCACTTTGCAACCTATTTGTAAAAATTCATTGCTTCTGTCCAAGGAGTCAACAAAAATTAAATAAGTTCCAATTATTCAATTAGCTGCATAGATAATAAACTGTGGAACCTATTTGTGAAAAAATTATTTGATTTTTATTCAAGAAATCCACAAAACCGAATAGTTCCATATCTAGTTCTATAGATAATTTGAAACCTATTTGTTTAAAAATTATTGACTTTTCTCCATACCAAAAAAGTTAGTATGATTTAACAAGTTCCATAAATAATTTGTGTGGACTTTTTTCGAAAGATCTTTTTTCGATTTTTTTTTTGTACATATTTTTGAAAAAAAAAAAATTAAAAAAGTTCACAGAATTGTTATTTCTCTAAGTACAAGTAACAGGGTGTTGCAGATGTTCAATTTTGTAGAGTATAAATATTTTTAATACGTCATAAGTTTTGTAAAATTAAGAAATTAGGAGATTATTTTAAAAATAATTGAGTTAATATCTCAAGAGAATCCTATTTTGAAATATGGCAAGGCTTTTTGACACATTCAAAATAGTTTAGAGATCTAATACTATGTATGTTCAGACTGGGAGCTAAATGCGCATTTAGAGCTTAATTCGCATTTATTTCCTTAATGCTTCTCTAAATGCGAATTTACCCATATAAAATTCTGTCAAGTAAATTCACATAAATTCTACTTCAAATGAGCATTTGGCAGTTTGCGACCCTGTTTCGAAGTTCGAATACATTTAACTCGTTTGTTTTGACAGTACTCGTTATTAAATTCAATCAGCTGTTCGCCATTCGATTGATAAACTTGAACAGTTTTTGTTTTTCGTTTTCTTAATTTTATTAATTAAATACACAAAAAAAGTCCTGTTCAAAAATAAATAAGAAGATTCCGTTGGTGAAAACCAATTGCATAGGACTGTCCTGAAAACAACAAATTATAGAAGACGTGCGCCGCTGCGTGGGAAAACATCCTCTCATCCTTGTCTTTCAGGTGCAAAATATGCACAATAATCTGCTGAATGATCTACGACAAGAATGGAAAGCCAACTCAAGATTTCTCTTTGGTAAAAATCATACCATGCAAATAGTTTTGAGACGTAACAAAGCTGAAGAAGTTGAAACAGGTTTCCACAAGCTTTCCAACAGACTTCGCGACAGGATGGACTGCCACTGAAACGCCAAAGCAAGAGGTGACTGGACAAAATATTACTGAGCGGTAGAATATGCTCGCAGTGTTTTTATAGCCACAGAAATAGTGGTATTAAAAGGAGGTCCACCCGAAGATTTTGCACACTCACTGGAAGCACATTTGCTTTCACTGTGTATGCCTACCAAATTGCAAAGGGAATTCTAGCGTTCTATAGTGACTACACCATGTGCGAAGAAGGAAAAGTATTGACACCTGCGCAGGCTCGCACACTCAAGCTAATTGCAAATCATATAAAAAAATCGTTTGGGTTAATTGTGAGTTTTATTTAATTTGTCAATGATACATTTGTTTACTTAATAATTAATAAAGTTTTTTATAAATATATTCAAACAAAAATAATAAATTTTTATTTACAATTTTCCGAAAACTTTCTGGTTCGTTCTTGCAATCATATTTTTGTTAAAATGTCAGCATTTTCACAACAGAAATAATATTAAGAAATCTGTTAATTTTAATGCGAATTAAGGGCTTCTTCATAGTTTGAACACTTGACATTTGTAAGAATTTTCGAACTTCTAAATGCGCATTTGAAACTCAGTCTGAACATAGTATAAGAAAAAAAAAAGATAAAATTTTGATTTACATAAAAAATACTTTTTTATATTTTTTTTTTAAAAATCACTTAAAAATACTTTGAAATTTTAAATTCAACATCACCATTGAATAATTCATCTTCAAATTTTCGATACGAATAATCATAGAAGATAAAAGATTTTATAAAAAAATTACAGCTGAGAAAAATCGTCTTCGTATATTGAAAAACAGTCGTATTTAATTTTTGGTGATTTTACGAAGCCCGTTATTTTGTAAATATGCATTGGACTAAAAGGTGTGTTACACAAAAAAAAAAAAAATTTTTATGCGTACTTCACAAAACCTCTTAACGAAAAACAATCCTTTTAAAATACGGAAATTTCCATACCATAATTATTAAAACACATAAACATACACATTAAATACTTGAGCTTTTATATCAACTGAAAATATATCTGCACATGTTTTCGCTGCCACATCGCCGACTACGTGAGGTTATTTTTATAGCTTGGCCTTTGAACTTTTATAGCAGCATGTTTATTATCATTAAAATTTTTATGCTTCTTGAGTCATTAAATAATGTTGGTTTTTGTTTGGATTTCTTACATTTCTTTTCATACTCGTATCTCTTATATTTACGTATGCACCTCATTTATAGCTTTTACTGCTATTTGAATTGCTTTGAGTGTATTTTGGCTTAATTAGAGCATTATTTGAAATCCACAGAAACAACGATAAATGTGCGATACAACTCTGTAACTGTGTGTCCACATGTGTGTCTGTGAAATTAATGAAATGCTACACTCGTGACTGTGTAAACTACATTTTTCTTTTTTGTTTTTGCATTCATTTCAAGGTTACTTTTCAATAGCCGCCGGAAGCGCAATTAGCAGCTGCATCGTATTTCAACCATTTTATTAACTTTTGCTGGGTTGAAACAAGAAATAAATGTTCGTAACCAAGTTGAATACAGAACAAAAATTACTATATAAATTCTTAATCAATATCGATTTGAAAACTACTGGCTGTAGATGGTTGTCTATGTTACATCACCATTAAACTAGCCTCAATGTGAATGCTACATATGTATGTTGTGGCTAGTTGGATGGTGATTTTGGCAAGATCCAAGAGCTATTGCAACAATTGCTCGTTCCTTCGAGTTTTTCCAGGACGAGAGGAAAAAATTTCTGTTAAGTGTTTTACACGCTCTGATATAAAAAAAAAATGTATTGATTTCCAAAATCCTTTAAAGTTGCATTCATTGTGGAGTGTGCAGGTCAGTTACCCAACTTTTTGCTCAATTCGCCACAAAAATTATTTGATGCTGAATTCGCCATAACGAAAAAATAAAGGTGTTTAATAAGTTTTTTAAAAAATAATGCAATTTAAAACACAAATTACTCTCATCATCACCAAATTGCTATCAATCGTCCTTCATACCGTATAATAGCCTAGAAGGGAAAAAGTTAAGTCATGAGAATGTTATGAGAGGAGAAAGCTCTAAAAGTCAAAATTGTAGAGCGATTCGCTTGAAAATGGACACATTACACCTACAGACTGTAAGAAAAAAATTTGCATTATCCTTTTGATAGTAAAAATCGTCCTTCACATGGCTAAGTTGCATGAAATGAGTTATTAACAGTTTTGAAGTATTGTTTTGGAAGAAACGAAAAAAGAGGTAGAAGATGAAAAGTTCACATCCTGGATTTCTGCTTAAAATTGTAGTTTTACACGGACAATCGAATAAAACTATGCTCAAGTAACGGTCTATCGTCCTTTGTGCCGAAATTTGAGCCAAAATAGGAAGAAATGTGATTTTTGTATGAAAGTCCGATTTCCACACCCCGAAACATGTCCCAAAACAAAAGAGCATAGTTTTATTCGATTGTTCGTATAAAACTACAATTTTGAGCAGAAATCCAGGATGTGAACTTTTCATCTTCTACCTATTTTGTCGTTTCTTCCAAAAAAATACTTCAAAATTGCAAATAACTTATTTCATGTAATCTAGTCATACGAAGGACGATTTTTATTATCAAAAGGATAATGTAAATTTTTTCCTGACAGTCTGAATGTTCAATCTGTTCATTTTCAAGTGAATTGCTTCACAATTTTGACCTTTAGAGCTTTCTCCTTTCATAACATATTCATGACCGGACTTATAAATTTCATAATGAAACTTTCAATTCGAATGAATAACATCTTCGAGGTTGGTCTTGCATGAATATACAGTATTTTTAGTTTTTTTTTTCATATTTAGATTTTTTAAATGTTTTCTAACATTTTTTTTACTTACGGCGAACTAAAATTTTTTTGGGTTGAGTTTACGGTGAATTCAAAAGTTGGGCTGAGTTGAAAATTTGGGATAAAGAATTGGGGGTAAACTTCACGCCGGTAAACTCGTGATAGGTATTTGCAGAGACTATAGCAAGCAGATTACTGATGTGAAAAATGTGTGTCCGCACCGTAGTTTCAAAAATGAAACAAAAACCGAAAATAGCAGAGATATTCATAAAAACAACCTTCCTATTATTTGCTAACATGTTATATGACATAACATATGTCATGGATAAACAAATTTTGGATAAAGAATTTGGGATTGTCATATGACATCTGACATGACATATGACATGACATGACATATGACATGACATGACATATGACATGACATGACATATGACATGACATGACATATGACATGACATGACATATGACATGACATGACATATGACATGACATGACATATGACATGACATATGACATGACATGACATATGACATGACATATGACATGACATGACATATGACATGACACATGACATGACACATGACATGACACATGACATGACACATGACATGACATATGACATGACACATGACATGACACATGACATGACATATGACATGACATATGACATGACATATGACATGACATATGGCATGACCTATGACATGACATATGACATGACATATGACATGACATTTGAATTGGAATGACATGGCACATAACATGACACATGACATGACATATCATATGACAAATTAGATGACATATCACTTGACATATGACATGACACATGACATGATATATGACATGACATAGGACATGACATGGCATGACATGGCATATCATATGTCATGACATATGGTATGAAATATGACATGACAAATCATATGACAAATTACATGACATTTTAGATGACATATCACATTACAAATCACATGACATATGACAAGACATATCACACAACATATCATATTAACACGACATATTAGGTATAGCTTATGACATAAAATATAGCATGACATATGAAATAAAACAGCGGTAGCGTGGCAACAGAATCTGTAAAACGAATCGACATATGACATGACATATGGCATGACATATGACATGGCATATGACATCACATGTGACATGACATGACATTTGACTTGACAAATGACATGGCACATAACACGACATATCATATGAAAAATTACATGACATATCACTTGACATATGACATGACACATGACATGATATATGACAGGACATAGGACATGACATGGCATGACATATGGCATAGCATATGTCATGACATATGATATGAAATATGACATGACAAATCATATGACAAATTATGTAACACATTACAAATCACATGACATATGACAAGACATATCACACAACATATCATATTAACACGACATATTAGGTATAACTTATGACATAAAATATAGCATGACATATGAAATAAAACAGCGGTTGCGTGGCAACAGAATGTGTAAAACGAATCGACAGCAGAACAGTAGAACTGTACATTCAAACTTGGCTTTGTTCAACTTCAGTTTTGTTTTACTTCAGTTTTGTTCTATATTTCTAATGATTCAATGTTCTATACATCAATGTTATATTCAATGTAATATTATTCTTTTGAATGAATCTTGGTGCAGTAGTTGTGTGCAGTACTTGTGTGCTTATCAAGAGATCTCTTCACTACATTGATTGTTTTGAAGTGTGAGAGCAGAAGAGAGGAAGTATTTAAAAGTATTTAACATATGACATGGTGTGGCGTCCGTGGCGTAGTTGGTTAAAGTGCTTGGGCGCTATGTCAACGAACTTTGGAAACCCAGCTTCGAACCCCAGCAGCGACAGAAAATTATTTGAATTAAAATAATTTTTCTGTACGGTCGCCACCTCTCTGCAGACAATGGCAAACCTCAGAGAGAAATCAAAATGCCATGTAAAGCTTCTTGAGAACGAGAACATTCATCGTTCATCGCCGTTCGGAGTCGGCGTTAAGCATGTAGGTCCGGTTCTCGGTCAATTGTGTATAAACTTAATAACACGCACAACACAATTGATCATAAGAAGCTAGGTCAAAGTCCTTTCAAGGGCTGAAATGGCCAGTTATTTATTTTTTGTTTTAACATATGACATGCCATATGACATGACATATGACTTAAGATATGGTATGACATATGGCATGACATATGACATATGGCATGACATATGACATGACTTTTGATATGAAATATGACATGAGATATGACATGGCACTTAACATGACACATGACATGAAATATGGCATGACATATCATATGACAAATTACATGACATAGCTCATGACATATCACATCACAAATCACATAACATATTACATGACATAACACACAACATATTGGTTGCGTGTCTCCATTATAGTGCAGTAGAACTGTGCATTCTACTTTGGCTTTGTTCAACTTCAGTTTTGTTTTACTTCAGTTTTGTTCTATACATCAATGTTACAATATATTCAATGTAATATTATTCTTTTGAATGTTTCTTCGTGCAGTACTTGTGTGTTTATCATGAGATCGCTTCACTACATTGCTTCACTACATTGTTTTGAAGTGTGAGATCAGAAGAGAGGAACTATTTAAAAGCATGTCTTTTAAGTAATTTTTGCTATGTTTGAGCAGATTTTTAGTGAGTGTAATAGCAAAATTTTATAGTTTAAACTTCCTCAAAACTTTCTAATTTTTTTCAATATTATTTTCAAGAAATCTATTAATAACATTTTAAGATTTATCAGCTAAGCATTGATAGAACATTTAGTACAGCTTCATATCCGCAGACTATTTTAGTGTCCAATTTGTAAATCTATATCGATTTACACATATTAGTATAACGGTAAATTTTGTATAAGTAAGCATTTATTATTTGACAAAACCTTTGACAGATAGCTGTTAGATGATATTTAAACTTCCGTTCCCTGATTGTCACTTATAGCGATTTAAGTTTATTTTCTCGGCATCTTCAGAAAGGTATAGATGAAATTTGTACGTCCAATCAAAGAAGTATATAAATATATTCCAAAATTGTTTTAAAATTAAAGTACATTTTCAGACTAAACTCATTGAATACATTTTCAAAATAACGTCTGTACATTTTCCACACGTTTACTCAAGGTACTCATAGTATTTTGTACTCATAGCAACCAAGCCAAAGTTGACTCTATAAATGAAACATCGGTGTAAATAAGTTGTAGACTTCCGTAGCCGGATATTTAACATTTCCGTTTGTGAAAACAAATGCATTTTATTGCTCACATTAAAACACAAGCCGTTTATTTTAACCTTCCTGCTGTTTTGTGTATTTGTCTTCTATTCCCCAAGCAGCGATTTACCAGCATTTATTTACCACTTAAGAGCTCACTTTCAATTCCATCGGGAACTGTGTTCATGCTTTGCTTTGCAAGGCATTCACTCCTAATAGCATGCAACAATTTTATTTATTTAACTTTGAATATTGTTTCAATGCAAGCTTTACCTGGTCTATGCAGTGAGATGGCTGAAAGCAGTAGCTTGCAGCACCTGGAAACTTTATAGTACCACATGGTGTCCGTTTTCTCTGTACACAGAATACAGCTTACAACTGTGTTGATGGCTCTATTATTTCATTGTTGTTTACATTTCGTTTTAAGTGTGTATATTTATCATGCTTCTTATTGTTGCAACTTTGCTTTTTGCAACATCTAAGCGGCTTTAGATTTAAATTATTTGAGCAAAGTTTTGATACGAAACCCGTTTTTTGGGAAAGTGGTCAAATTTTATTTAACTAATTTTTAATTTGCAATCTTGTCAAGCTATTAAATTGAGAAATTGTACAAGGAACAAAATAACTATTAAACACAATAACATGCTATACACGACAATAACGATTGTGTACTGTATGAAAAGAAAAAAAAAAAAATGCCTTAACTTGTTCTTGCATAAATGAGTCAATAAATTGTATTTATTGGCGATTAATCGATGTCGTTGTTTAACGTTTTTCTGTCCTTTCAATTGAGCCATTGCCTAATACAGCCATTAGCTTGATTAATTAAAAGCTTGATTTATGTGGCAAACAACCGCTGTGCAACACTGTTGGGGAAGAGACAAACAGTGGTTTTTTCTAGTAGTTAATAGAAGGTCCCCAATCAGTAGAAAAATTCTGAAAAATACAGATTTCAAAATGTATTTTTCAAAAAAATACCCAAGTGTTATTAATTTTTATACGGGTAGATTTCTACAAAAAGGAGCGGTCTGAATAAAAAAAAAAACAACACTTAAAGAATATACAAAATTATACAAAATACATAAATGCAAATTTTATAAGAAACAATGGCAACACTGACTGACAGCAGCATCAGCATTTTATTAACTTGCCCGTTTGTTAAATGATTCGCACACAAAAGCTTCTAAAAAAAAGGTTATTTTTGCAATTAACTTGATGAATGGGGAGTTAAATAAGAGCGATGAAGTGTGGAGTAAACTTTGTAAGACATTGTGCCTTCATAAAAACCCAGCTAGAAATGCGCGTGCATTTATTTCTTTAACACAAAAAAACCAAAAAAAAAAAACGCTCAGCAAAACAAGAAAAACAAAAAATTTGCCTCAAAGGTTGTCTTCATTATTTATAAAGAAAAGCAAGAAAAAAGTGAGAGAGAGAGAGAGAGATATCAAGGAAGCCATTTTCCTTGTAAAAAGCGCTGCAAGCAATTTGCAAAAAAATATAAAAAAAAAATTGGATAACACCACCTACACGCTGATTGGCAAATTGAAGAAAAAATATTTACCGTTACTTAAGCTGCACGAAAAGTTTAACGAAAGTTAAAAAAAAAAAACACAAAACAGCAAGAACGTAAAGGTGCTTTTGATATTGGAAAGAAAACAACAACGTAAACTCGAAGATTAAAGAAACTTTAGCGTTGTTGTTTTTGTAATATAAGCACCAAAAGACCAAGAACACATCAGGTGACGACAAACTGAGGGGAAAAACGAGCTAAGCAACTGATTGCAGCGCATCAAATCAAAAGAATTTCGATTAAGTTTTGGTCAAAAGCTGTGTTTAATGTGACAATTAACAGTTAAGATTAGCGTTACGATATTTCTCCCAGCTATTTAACGGCATTTCAAAGCAAACCACAAAAATCGATTTAAGTGTGTGTGTTTGTACAGCACAGAATAGAGAAATTATCTAAAGTGAACCATTTATGAGTGATGCACAGAGAGAAAGAGTCTAAGCTGCGTGAAAAAATCTATATATATATATATATATATATATATATATATATATAGGAAACAAAACGCTGTCTGTCTGTCTGTGTGATTGCTATTCTCATTTCTAATCAATTGAAATTGAAAACTCATCAATATTTACGACTTGAAGTTGTAGTTGGTGGTCTCTGTATAGTTTAAAAAAGACTGGTAAAACGATTTTTATATGATGGAAAAAATGCTGTATAAAGAGGTGTCAGAATGGGGTACTCCGAGGTGAAAAGTATAATTTAGTAACCTCGGAGTGCCAGATTGAAAAGGTGCAAATAGTGGCGACTATGTGTCACACACAGTCAGATGCGATGTGGTCTACTCTCTAGCACGTCGAATAGTGATGGCTTTTTCCTTCACAGTCATGAGCAACTATGGGCAGAGAGCGCTCTGGGAGCAGTGAGAGCAAGAATTGAGAGCAAACGCTTATGTAGCAACCAGTGATGTGATTTGGTGGGATTTCGGGCTCATTTTGGGATATTTGGCCTATTTGAGAACGTGTGGAATTTCGGATGCTCAGGTGGGATATTGTACTGTGTCATAATTTTTACAAGTTTAAATTCTTTACAAAACTGGTTGGCATCACTTTTTTGTAATCTTTTACAATTTTTCCTTCAATTGGTGTTTCATTGATTCTATATATATAAGAAAGGGATATGTATATTCAACAAGCCCATAACTTGATTCCGATTAAATGCATCTGCCATTTATCTCCACTGGTTTTAAAAGCAGGAAAAAATTGTTTGCCTGGTGAATGTGAAATAGTTTTAAGAGATATAGGAATATAAGAATACATATATAAGAAAGTCCACAAAGCTCAGCCCAATTAATAGAGTTCCAGCAATTTTTTTAACTTTTCCACTAAAAAATATTAAATCTCCGGCAGCTACAAGATGGCTTACTATGCAGCCTTGCATTGTAGTTTGCTAGCAAATTGGAGTGAAACTTAAGAGGTTTTGGACCCTAATGTTGCTTTAGAGCAATTCCCTCTCGAATTTGTAGAGGTAAATAAGTATTCCCTGGAGGATGAATGCAATGACTCGCCTTTTTTTTTTTTTGTAATGACCAAATCGATTATTCTGTTGTAAATTTTTAGAAAACTATTTCAAGCAAAAAATTCAGATTTCAATATAAAAATTTTCTGATGATTATTTCTTTTCATTAACTGGATAAAAACGTTATTGGTATATATTTTGGGTGGTATTTTTTGTGATTTTTTTGTGTCATTTTGGTGGGATAAACAGGTTTGAATCGGGATTCGACCGGGATTTTTTACTAAATCCGAATCACATCATTGGTAGCAATACAAAACGCAACAACAAATCAAAGACAAACACAAAACCTTTAAATCAGTGGTGCTCACACTCATACTACTACAATTTTCGACTTTTGTGCTTGTGTTTGTAGCTCTCTCGCTCTCTGCACTGACAAAAATTGTTGTGAAGATATTAAGCAAGAATTGTGTTATAATTATCATTGTCATCAACATTATCTTTATCAGTATCAGTTGTCACTATTATTATCATTGTCACTATCATTATCATTATTATTATTATAATTCTGCAAATAACGCGTTTTCATATGCCTCAAATATTTCGTTCAGTGCAAAACACACGACCAAGTGGCACGAACCTTCGTGCTTGAAGTTTCAGCGCCAACTGAATGAGAGAACTTCGCTTTGAATCAGTGATGTTCACGTAGTACCACGCGCGGTGAGACTCGAAAGCTTTATTCGAGAATCGAAACATGTATACGATCAGTGTTGCCAGATGGTCCGATATATCGGATTTGTTACGATTTTTAGCATTGGATACGATGATCCGATATTTGGCCAAAATTCCTCAAAATGTTACGATTTTAGGAAAAATAGATCCGACGTCCGATTTCACATATACAGGGTGTTTTTTTTAGAGGTATAGAACTTCAAATTGAAATAAAACACAAGAAAATCGTTTTAATGTCCATCAATTTGGCTTTATTGGAAGGATAATTTTATGCCATTAATGTTTAAATATGATTTCGGGCATGTGGCCGCCGCGGCTGGCTCGAATAAAGCCAATTCTACAGGTCCAATTTTCTAACACTTTTTCGAGCATATGGGGCCGTATGTCGGCAATAACGCCAATGTTGGCCTCCAAGTCCCCTAACGTTTCTGGTTTGTTGGCGTAGACGAGCGACTTCACATATCCCCAAAGAAAATAATCCAATGGTGTCAAATCACAGATCTTGGTGGCCAATTGACAGGTCCATTCCGCGAAATTATGCGCTCATCGATTGTTTCCTTCAATAAATCGATTGTGACGTGCGCTGTGTGGCATGTAGCGCCGTCTTGTTGGAACCACAACTCATCCACATTCATGCCATCCAATTCGGGAACAAAATAGTCGGTTATCATGGCTCTATACCGGTCTCCATTAACGGTTACTGACTCTCCAGCATTATTTCGGAAGAAGTATGGCCCAATGACTCCACCAGCCCATAGAGCACACCAAACAGTCAGTTTTTGTGGATGTAATGGCGTCTCAAGGATCTCATGTGGATTCTCTTCACTCCAAATGCGGCAATTTTGCTTGTTGACGTAGCCATTCAACCAAAAATGAGCCTCATCACTGAAAAAAATTTTGCGATGAAAATCAGCATCGAGATCAATCTCATTTTCGGCCCATACACCAAAATCACGACGCATTGCATGGTCTCGTGGCTTTAATTCTTGCACAAGCTGGATCTTGTAAGGTCGCAAGCCAAGATCTTTGCGCAAAATCTTCCATAAAGTTGATGGACAAAGCTCCAATTGCTGTGCACGGTGGCGAATCGATTCATTCGGGTCCTCTTCAACATTTTGCTCTACAGCGGCAATTGTTTCTTCGGTGCGCACTGTTTGACGTCTCTGCGGATGCGTATTATCACATAGAGTAAACGTAGTGCGAAAACGACCCATGGTTAACCGAATTAATTGCCCTGATGGACGATTATGTCGACCATAAAATGGACGGAGCTTGCGGTAAACTTCGCGAACTGAACCATTATTTTCGAAATAAATTTGCACGATTTGCAAGAGTTGTGCTTTTGTCAACCTGTTCATGATGAAATGGCAAACCAAACTGAACATAAATGACATTAGAGTTGCCAGATTTGACCACAAAATGCCAGTTTTATCTCTATTCGAAAAACAAACCCCTAAAAAAAACACCCATTATGTCTTTCTTTATGTATATGAAATGAAAAAAATTTCAAATAAAAAACATGGTGCCAACTTTGAAGCATTATTATACCCCCACGTTTAAAAAACGTAAATGGGGGTATATTAATTTTGTCACTCCGTTTGTAACGCCCATAAGGAGGCGTGGTAGGTATGGAAAAATGTATATATTCTTGATTAGCATCACCACCCGAGTCGATTTAGCCATGTCCGTCTGTCTGTGATCACGATTACAGCCGTAATGTTCAAGCTATCTTCACGAAATTCTATATTTAAGCTTTTATCTAAAAAACTAAGATCAAGCTCGAAAATGAGCCAAATCAACTGAAAACCACGCCTACCTCCAATACAAAGTGACTTTATCAAAAAGCTAAACTCTATAAATTCCACAAAAATTAATATATGGGCTTGAAATTTTGCATATGAACTTTGATATATAACATGTTCTCTGTGTATGAAATTTAACGATATCGAGTGAAAACCACGCCTACCTCCCATACAAAGTGACTTTATCAAAAAACAAAAGCGAATATTTTCTGTTAAAACTATAACAAACATTTTTTTACAAATAAACACGTTATTGATTGCTTAAGGCTTTGAATACACTTTGGTTCGGCCGTGGGGATATTTTAACTTCGGCCCAGTCGAAGATAATTTCTTACTGATCACGAATGTCAACATAAAGAATGACAATTACATTCGCTGCGTTGCTTTCAAAACTTTTCTTTGTGTTTGAATTATTTACTGTTATATTTGTGCTCAACTGTGTCGTGAATGAAAATAAATCTCTTATTTGGATATGGATAAATTTCTGCTTAAAAAGGTAAAAAACTAGTTAATGTTTGTTGCAAAATAAATGCACGAGTTTAATAACAATTTCTACTATTCTGTTAAGGTATAAGTAGTTTGTACCTCAAATTCTGCAGTGCAAATTCTCTAATTTTGTATGTTTGTACTATTACATTGCTTAAAGAAATGGATTATGTAGAATACGTCATTTATTTATATAAATAAACCTTAAATGTGGATCATACATCTACATTGTATTTTATTTGTCTTCCTTGCGACAAACGCGACGAAAATCCGACGGGCTGAAAGCAAAAGTTACGATGCGAAATTTTTTTTCCTAGCAACACTGTACACGATCGAATGCACGAAGTTCTCTCATTCAGTTGGCGCTGAAACTTCAAGCAAGAAGGTTCGTGCCACTTGGTCGTGTGTTTTGCACTGCACGAAATATTTGAGGCACATGAAAATGCGTTATTTGCAGAATAATTATAATAAAAATGATAATGATAGTGACAATGATAATGATAGTGATAATGATAATGATACTGATAAAGATAATGATGATGACAATGATAATTATAAAACAATTCTTGCTTAAAACCTGCACAACAATTTTTGTCAGTGCAAAGAGTGAAAGAGCTACTAACACAAGTACAAAAGTTGAAAATTGAAGTAGTATGCGTGTGAACACCACTACATTTAAAGATTCTGTGTTGTTTCTGTGTTTGTTTTTTGTCTTTGATTTGTTGTTGCGTTTTGTGTTGCGTTTTGTGTTGCTACATAAGCCTTTGCTCTTAATTCTTATTCTCATCGCTCTAAGAGCGCTCTCTGCCCATACCCGCTCATGAGTGATGAATGCAGATGTGTCGGTGTTGTGTTGGTGCGTGTCGAGGTGAATCCCTTTTGCCCGTGGAGACTATCGCAGGGCTGGACCTTCGGGGAGTATCGTGCTGGCTGTGGTAGTTCAATGTCGCGAACAGGTCTGTGATCGGCGTGGAGTTGCTCTAATCAACCGGGTGGCAATGCCCTACATTGCCAGAAATGTTAGATGGGTCTCGATTTCCAGCAATGAATGTGGATGGTGACCCAACTAGTCATCCACAATTGGTGCTGTTGCGTTCCAGCATTGGTTGGTATTCATATAGTATATTTTTTAATTTAAATCAGTGATGTTGGCGAAAGCTTTATTCGAGAATCGAAACACACACACGATCGAATGCACGAAGTTTTCTCAATCAGTTGTCTCTGAAAATTCAAGCTGGGAGGTTTGTGCCACTTAGTCGTGTGTTTTGCACTGCACGAAATGTTCGAGGCATATGAAAATACGTTATTTGCAGAATTATAATAATAATAATGATGATGATGATAGTGACAATAATAATAATAGTGATAATGATAATGATAATGATACTGATAATGATAATGCTGACAATGATAATTATAACAAAATTCTTGTTTAATACCTGCACAACCATTTTTGTCAGTGCAGAGAGTGAGAGAGCTACTAACTCAAGTACAAAAGTTGGAATTTGAAGCAGTATGCGTGTGAACACTACTGATTTAAATATATACTTAAGTACGGTGTGCAACCGGTGTTGAAACTACTATGACAGGGCATTGGTCGTGTCTGGGGTCATGGAAGTGACGCCCAGTAGAGTTATGACGGACATCGTATATTGTACTAGCACAGACGTCCTGAAGATTTATCTCCTGGGCATCAATTCCATGAACCTCAACCCCATTGGCATGGGGCAAAGTGGAATTAATTCTATACGGCAGGTGTCTGCGTTTCAATAATAAAGAATTAAAAACCCACTGTTGACCAAAACGTTGTTCCCAGCCTCATTTTCGAAGAAAAATGGTCCAATAGTGCCACCACTCCACAATCTGCACCAAATTGTCACTTTTTGTGGATGCATCGGCTTCTCGACTATAAAGTGCGGGTTTCCCGAGCCCCAGATGCCGCTTGTTTGTTAACGTAGCCGCCGAGATGAAAATGCGCCTCCTCAGAAAAGATGATTTTTCGCCCAAAATTGTTGACCAATTCAAATTGCTCTATGGCCCAAACTGCAAAGCGATAACGAAGCGGATGGTGGTGCTACTTCTGTTGCTGAGTCAATTGGACCTTGTAAGCGAATAATCAGAGATCTTTGTGCAGAATTCTCCTCAGGCTAGTGCGTAAAATGTTGAGCTGTTGAGATCGATGGCGAGTTGAGGTTCGTGACTTGAGTCTCACACTCTCGGTTACAGTAGCTATATTCTCAAGAATAGTAGAAACAAGATTACGCATTCCGCAAATGAGAGAGAGAGAGAGAGAGCATGACGTCACAAGCGATATTGTCAGACTTTGGAATAATTTTACTGTGGGGCCCATGCCTAAATATTTTTTTTTTCTTATTTTTATAATATGTACATATGTATATGGACCTCCTAAACCTATTGGTACAATAAAATTTTGTCGGTATTGAAAAGTTTAGGAGATAAAAATCGTGAAAGTTTAAAAAGTTCATATTTTTTCGTATACAAAAATATTCATATTTTTATACAGAAGAGTAGACATTTTTTACTTTACTTTTCCGAAAGGATTTATTTTCTGTTTCGTCAATTTGCCTAAGCGAGCGCACATTTGCATACGTTTTTGTCAAGCAGTAGTGCTGTGTGACGTCATGCACTCAATTGAGAAAGAGAGCATTAGATAACCTGGGCTGCAGAATGCAAAATCTTGTTTCTACCATTCTGGCGACATTCTTGTTTATGCACATCGTACGACGACGGGAACCGTGAGTGTTGTCCACTACCTGACCAGTCTCACAAACTTTTTGCACAAACTTGCGTTGAGGTTTTAAAAGCCCAAGCGAATAAAAGTATGAGAGAGAAGTAAACGAAAAGTTTGCTTAAGTTCAAACAAAACTCGAAAAACAACTTCTCAATTTTCAATAAAAATCACACTACGCATGAAAAAGTTCCCGGAATTTATTCAGGGAATTAACAATACAAGATTATACATCAAAGTCGATATTGTCCCCTTCAAAGTACTCCCCATCGACAGCGAAGCGCTTATGCCAGCTCTTAATCCAACCCTCGAAACATCTTTTATATTCGGTTTGCGGTATGGTCAGCAGAGCAATCTTCGATTTTTCCATGATCTTATTTTGAGTGCTGAAACGCGTTTCGCGGAGCGGTTTCTTGAGTTGACCGAATAGTAAAAAGTCGCAGGGAGCCAAATCAGGTAAATTCGGTGGTTGTTGAATGGTATTTGTTTCGTTTTTAGCCAAATGTGTACGGATAATGAAGGCATTGTGCGACGGTGCATTATCGTGTTGCAAGATCCACTAGTTGTTTGTCCACAAATCCGTTTTTTTTTTGGCGAATTGCTTCACGCAAACGTCTCATAACTTTCAAATAGTATTGTTTGTTGACTGTTTGGCCTTGGTGCAGGAATTCATTATACACAACACCCTTATAATCCATGAAAACTGTGAGCATCACGTTCTTTTTTGACTGAAAACAACGTGGTTTTTTCGGTCGCGGGTCATTCGGTGCACGCCATTCACTCGCTTGATGTCTGGAGTATGACGTGTCATACTCATAAATCCACGTCTCGTCTCCAGTAATGATCCGTTTGATGAATTTTGGGTCGGATTCGGCTTTGGAAATCATGTCTTTTGCGACGTCAACGCGGTCCCTTTTTTACATGAAATTCAGATCTTTCAACACCTGCGAGACAAAGTTTTCGATCACTTTTCAAGCTCTTATCGCCATATACCCTCAATGCCGACCATGAATAATCAATAAATTGATTATTTCGATTACTGTACTCGTATGGCTGGAACTCTGCTGGAACCACATCTCCTCCACATTCATTCCACTCAATCGGGGAACTACAAAGTACATTATTCATGGCTCTATAGTAAATACCGCTGACCGTAACTCGTTGGTTATCCTTAGTTTTGAAGCAATATGGTTCAATGTTTCCATCAGCCCACATACCGCACTTAGCTGCAAATTTTTTGAGTTGTGACCGAAGGCGACAATTTTGGTGTTGAACCAAAAATCAACCTCATTCTTGAACAAAATTTTTCGATAACACAGCCGATTCAATGCCAGTTGATTTTGGGCAAATTCACTTAAATTTCGTCGCAAACGATTTTCATTCTGCAAAAGAATAATGACAGAGATACGCTTTTTATATTTTTCCCTTAAAAATATAATTAATATTCTTACAGTGTACACTTTCCATTGCACTGTCGAAATTGTGTGTGTGTGTGTTTTTTTTTTATTTTCCTCTTTCGGCGCTCTTCATAGGTTTTTATTTTCTGAATGTTCTGTCAATCAATCAAAACACATTTAGAAGTTGAATCCGCCGAATCTCATAGCCATTGCTGACAGTGCTCTTTCTGTGCTTACTTTGGTTTTAATTCAATTAATTTGCCTACTCTTGTTGTTGTTGTTGCTGTTGTTATTTTTAGCTGGTCGTATGAATAAATCATGTGCACTTTGGTGTGAAATTAATAAAATTTTGCCAAAACTTATGAGAGAAATTTAGGTTTTCTTTCGCCTTTTGAGTTGAGTGGAGTTTTTTCAGAATGTGTTTTGAAGTTTACTGCTTAAGAAACGATTTTTCATTCCGCATTTTCCGCGGTATGAAAAATAGATCACAAGTGAAATTCAGTGTTATGCCAAGTCTACACAGAGATTTTAGTTTGAGTATAGTTTGAGTTCAACCATAGCTGTTCACACAGAGATGCGTCAACAGAATTTTTATCGGCCCATACTAATATGAAGACCTCATCTTCTACCAATGTTCTTTTCTTCGCTTTTTTTGTTAATTTTCCGCAAATAGTAAATTGCCCAGTTTTTAGAACAGCTGTTTTTGACATTTCTCACCACAAAATTGTACAAGTTACATCTGAACGTGCCTTTTTATAAGAACGTTAGCATACTTTTAGGGATTTCTCAAATTGAGTTTTGATAAACACTGCAACAAAGTTAAGTTTAGTTGAATTTCATCCTGCCAAATTGTACTAGAAAACTCAAGAGTTTATTTTGTGTAAAACTCAACTTTGTACTGGAAACTCAAAATAAACTCTCTGTGTAGACATGGCATAAGCAAAAAGTAAAGTCGTTATGTTTTTAATTCGCTTTGTTCTAATCAGTGCTGGGGCAGAAAATATTGGTTTCTTCAAGCGCTATCTATTGGTAATTTAATTTGGTTTGTGAATTCGCTAAAATGCTGTATCGATACCCTAAAATGAACGAGTCGTTGTGGTGAACTACTAGTGTGAGGTGTAGTTCACCTTGTGACAAAATAAACGCATCTATTGGTGGTAGGATAGAATGTTAATTGAGAGTTGTTCATTTTTTTAACATCCCAGTGGGCAATAGCAGTATTAGCAGAACGTATTTGTGGATTTGTAGTAGAGCATCCGTTGCTATCAATCGTAGATTCGCAACAGTTCCTTTCAAAGAAATAAATCGGCAATTTTATGTTAAAAGGAATCATTTTCCACCACTTAAACCAGCCTGTTTGTTGACAATTTAAAAATCTCAAGAAGGCATTTTTGATGAAACTGTTAACAAAGACAGTAAGACACATTCGCAATGAGTCAACCCGGTTTTCTACTGTCCATCTTAATACAATTGATTGCATGTTACTCGAACAAATCATTACGGGTAAAATTATACTCTTTTCACTCATTTGCCAAAGTCTTCGGTCTCAATTACGACGGGATATACCAAGATGTTGGAAATTCAATTCGCAAACATGAGTTTATTCTCTATGATGATGCTTGCTTGAGAAGAAATTTACATCACGTTGGTTAAATCCAATCTGCTCTTGGGGACATATCCGGAGTGAGATGTAATTTGCCTAACAGCCAACAAAGCGTTATGGTGACAGTATATACAAGGTGGGGCAAAGGTAATCACACTATTGGAACAATTTTTGCAAATGGCGTCAAATGTCGATACAGTTTTGACATTTGTGAAGTAAGCAAACGCAGAATAAAAATCGACAAGCCTTGAGTCTGTTTACTTCGCACGAACGCGGAATAATTGTTTCCATTTTTTTGCGCAACAATTTGTCGGTTGTGTTGGCGCAGCGTGAATTTTGTCGCAGATTTCCTGGCCGTCCGACACCATCTGGACAAACACTGCGGCGTTTGGCCACTCGCCCTGAAGAGACTGGGATAACACTAGTTCTTCCCAAGGCTGGCCGGCACCGGAGCAGCCGTTCTGCTGAGAATATCGCTGCTGTTACCCAACATGTCGAAGAAGAGCCAGGAACATCGACGTGCCATGCAATTGGGCATTAGCAGAATTTTGTGAAAGATTTGAAGATGTTCCCTTACAAAGTGCAGACAGTGCATCAACTGTTAGCTGTTGACCGCCAACTGCGTAATCTCAACGAAGAGGTGGAAGATTTTTCATCGAAAATTTTTATGGTTGAAATGAGCGATGAGGCTCATTTCCATCTTTGCGGTTACGTGAATAAACAAAATAATCGTTTGTAGGGCACCAAAAATTCGTGTTTCACCCACGAAGAACCATTGTACTGGCTCAAATTTACTGCGTTGTGTGCTGTTTGTGCTGTTTGTGCGTTGTGTACTGGAGGAGTCATCGGCCCATTTTTTTTTTTTATTTTTTGAGAACGCCACGGGCCAAACGACGACTGTGAATGGCGCGCGCTACAGAGCCATGATTACCGATTTTTGTTTCTTCCTCAATTGACTGAATTGGGGCTGGAGAACATGTGGTTCCAACAGGACGGTCCAACGGCGCACACTGCTCAAGCCACAACCCATATTCTGAAGGAAGCATTTCCGGGTCGCTTAATCTCTCGTTTTGGTGATTTGCACTGGCCGGCCAGATCACCCGATTTAACCGCTCCAGACTCCTTTTTATGGGGTTTTTCGAAGTCGTGGGTGTACGTCAACAAGCCTCAAACTCTTCAAGCTCTTAAGGAGTATATTCTCCAAGTTCTGGCAAGAGTGATGGAAAATGCCATGAAACGACCACGTATGGTCATCAACTCTGGCGGCGACCACTTGGCCGATATCATTTTCTCAACTTGATGGAATAAATTCTAATGGATTAAATAAACAAATTTCACAAGCAAAACCAAAGTTACAGCAAAAGAACATCTTCGGACATGTCCGGTTTTTTAACAAAAATTGGCAACCACTTGCTTCAATATGCTCCATTCGCGGACAATTTTTGTCGAGTTTTACTCACTTTAGAAGACCCAAATGCTACTTGCTTTTGCATTGGATTGCTACTTTATTTTGGGCTCATAAGCGTAGATCTATGATTTGTCACCTGTGGTGATATGGTAGACGAGTTTCAAACCACAACTGCTGTATTTTTTTTAGCATCTCCTTGAACCAATCGATACGAACATTTTTTTAGGCAATCGTTAAATTACGTGATACTTAACGTGAACAAATCTTCCTGACGCCTAAATGCTCATGTCCCACTTCGCTAGTCCCACTTATGCCTAAAGATGGCTCCAATTCTTGGTATGTTACATTGCGCTCTGCTTCCAACAGTTCACTCACAGCATCGATATTTTTTGCCATAACAGCCGTTCTTAGACGAACTTCATGAAATTCGTCTTAGAGAAACCCAGTGGAAAAAACCATCCTTCTATAATGCTTTATAGTCTACATACTTTTTGTCCGTGAGGCGTGTAAACGTCCCTTCCGAATACCCATTACTTTTACAAAGGCATGGCCGCCTCTAGTAAATTTACTTCTGTAAAGTATAAAAAGCATCAAACGTACTTACGTTTTCTTTTACTAAAATAAAGTGCAGGGAATGTACTCCCAAAGATCGGAATTGTTCGTATTTCCATTCTACTGCACTTTATTTAATAAGTAGGATGTATGCATGAAAACGTAAGGTACCCTTACTATATTGATATACGACGTGCATATAATCCATTTAAACCTTCTTCGTAACGGAAATTGTAAGCACTGTTTACGTTTTCACTTACAAAAGAAGGTGAACGTATAGCCATGGATTGTACTTATTTTTTCGCTCTCTTTTCACTTTCTTACATGTTTTATTGGTTTTTTATGTGTCAGTTCCGTTTTGACGTTGAAAACGAGAAATTAAAAACCAGAACGGGATGATAAAAATGAATAAATGAAATATTTGCCAGAATGAATATAAGTGACAAAATTTTATTTTATCAATTTATTACTTTATAAATGATGTACCGCCGATCAGTGGTTTGTTCTTTACTCGTTTTTTCTTTTTATTTTTGCTACTCTTCATATCTTCGTAACGTTAAGAGCAAATACCGTTACCGTTTCCAAATACAACATATTCCAAATACAACAATTATCACACGAAGACATGATCGGCTTAACCGTGCATTCCTTTTGTAGTTGCAATCTTAAGCGAAGACGAAAGGTGCTCTAAATGGAACAAACAACATAGTACTTACTTTCGCATGATCTTGTTTTCACCACCATAAGCTAAAGGAAAACATGAATTATTTAGTAAGCACCTTACGATCTTTCCGACTGGGAAACGAGAGCCACTCTCGAACTCATTGTACCAGCGTTTTACAGTCGCTGGGTGTAGTGCTTCATCACCAAAAGTCGAACTAAGTTGATCGATTTATTTTTTTCTAGTCAATCCACGACGAAAATCGTAAGAACTCATCACCCGAAAATGTTCACGTATAAATTCCAAGTTTTTGCTGAAATACAATTTTCAAACCAATGTAAACAACTCAATTAGCGCACATACACTAAAATGTTATGAACACGCTTATGATGGAAAATATCAAATTTTCGAATGGAACTGTCAAAATTCATCTGGCAATGCTTAGTGTTGCCGAGGCGTAAGATTTTAAAGGCAGCCTTCGTATAGCATTGAACACATTGCAGCTCATAGGTATTTTGTTTTAATAGACAGTGTCTGAAATAAGATTTATTTATCTCCAACTCAAAGCATTTTTTGAAACCCTCCCCCCCCTTATAGCATGAGTTAAGCTCGGGATTAAATTGTGAAACAGCACATAAGAGTAACTAAATTCTTAAAAAATATTCTTTCGTGAAATATTTATGTATTTTAAATTCTCTTAATTGGGGTTGTCATAGGTTGTCTTCGGTTTAAGGAAACAAGCCATAGTATTACGAGTGCTCTAGCTGTTTCGTTAAATGTCAAATGCAACAACCATCTGAGCTTAATGTCAAAACAAGTCAATTCCGCAAATTTTCCACACTTAGGTTGAAATAGGTTTACCACACGTGTACAACTCACTCAAGGCAATTGACATGCACTACACTAGCACAGCAGTGAATGAAGCCTTATTTTTCTTGCTTTGAGTTAAACAATTAATCAAATGTCAGTAGCCAATACGCAGGATTCGAATAAAGAATGCATTGTTAACAAAAATACGAACATCAAAAAGCCTTGACGCAGAAGACCAAAGGGTGAACTCATTTCTCATTTAGAAATAATATTTGGTTTAATTTGGTTTTGATCATATATTGCTTAATTAATACAAATTAAACATTAATATATAATTTCCAGAAATGTGAATGAAGGTCGTTTGAGCTGTTTGGAAAATTCCTTAAGTAGCTTTAGTTTTTTTTTGTTTTTATTTTGTATGTTAAAATTTTTGTTATAATCACTCTTATTCTTGAACCCGCGTCGGGTATTGAATCGCCGTCGAACATCATGAGGAAGGTGAGTTTCCCTTCCGATACTGTATTCCACCCTTTTGTTACAGAAAAAACACGACCACATAGAGACTTGTCAAAAGCTTAAAGATAAAAACTTATTTCAAATCTTGAAACTAATTGTACGAGTGGGTGCAGAAAATTTCGATGGAACCTGCTGCTGTAGTGGCAATACATTTTAAGGATAATATCCTGCGAATAGTGTTCATGGATTGCTCGCTTGTAAGGGCAAGGCTTTATTCTCGGCTCCAAGAAAGAAAAAGAATCCGTGTGCATCAAGGTGATACTAAGTTGAATGGAGCAAAAACTTTTTTGTTTTGACTTTTGATGATTTTTTTCGAAATAATATATGATTTTTTGTACAGAAAAAACTGAATTAGTCCAAAGCGCTTTCTTTTTTTTTGTTTTTTAGACTAAGCTAGAGTTGGGCAAAAGTCGCACATTGCGCACACACGCGCACAATGTGTGACAGAACGCGCTGACTGCGTGCTAAGTGTGCTAGATCGGGGGCTTTGCCCGAACTTGAGTAAAAGAGAGAATTGAGCGAATTGAGCGAGGCGAATAAGAGAGTACCACTGAGCGCATTATGATTTTCGCAAAGCAGACTCTCATACTAGGGCTGCCATGCCAATATTTTTTTTTAGAATACGAACTTGATATAGTTTTAATTCAATATATTAATATAACCTTTATTAAAATTTCTCATAACACATTAAACATAATATTATATTTTTATTCATAATAATCCGATATAAAAACTACATCGTCACCTAAAACCCGAATTCATTTTTTTTTATTTATTTATTTATTTATTTATTACAGCTTTGATAAGCCTTCATATATATTTTTATTTCTTACATTACCCTACGGAGAAAGAAGAGTCAATAACTCTTAAGTGACTGGTCCCGTGACAACTCGAATGGAACCTATCACAGGACAGGCCTGATATAACTTGTCACGGAACAGGTTCTTTGTGGCTGATACGGATACAAGCGGAAGGATACAAGCGGATACATATCGATTAAAACTCAAGGCTCTATTTGTATCGTGGGGAAATTCAAAGTTGAAGAAAAAAAAAAATTGCATCTGTCACAGAATAAGTATTTAACAATCTGAAGGGTAAATATTGAGTGATTGTTTAGTGAACAAATAAAATTGCTCAATGAACTACTCGATAATTAGAATAGAACACAAATTTGTTCTTCGAGACCGGTCACGGGACAGGTCCAAGGTGACGCAGTTGGTGGCAATTGACCCCTGTCAATGACAACACTGTGTAAAAGTGACCGGTCGGTTTCATATATTGGTGGTAGAACTGGGACTGATCCCTCTCCCTTGGGGACTTATCACTTGATAGGTTTAGAACTGGTTCTTTTCTCCGTAGGGTAATTCTTATATTCTAGCACATTTAAAGCTATCTCACAGGTGTAGTTTTACAGTAATTGTATAGTAGTTTATTGAACCGGTTTTGATTTTCACAATTTTTTATCTCATTTGCCAGGTTATTAAAAGTCTTAAGTCCCCTGTAATATAAATTCTGTTTTCCATATTCTGTTCTATAAAGAGGTAGTCTGAAATTATTTCTGTCTCTTGTTATATATGTATGAATTTCATTGACATATGTAACGTTACTACTAAGGTACTCTGGGACTAATCCATTTTTAATACTACACTGAAAAAAAAAGTTAGCTTAAAATTAAACACAATGTGTTCACAAAATGTGTTGTTAATTTGACTTTTTTTTCATATGTTTTTCAAAATTTTTAAATACATTTGCTCTTACTTTGACGAAATTTGTTGCAAGCTATTTTTTAAACACAAATATCGTCAAATTAATAACAATTGTCGTCAATTTTAAAACATTTTTTTTTTCAGTGTATATATAAGTTTCATTGTATGGTAAAGCAACTGTTGTTTTATACTCAACCAATTTAATGAATTTAGCATGGTAGCTGTTGGAGTATTATATTGTGCTTTTAAAATGTATCGCATAGCTTTATTTTTCATTTTCTGGAGCCTATAAGTCTGTGAGTCAGGTAGAACATAAAGTAATTATGGACAATATATAAAATGGGGTTCTATTATAGATCTTTAAACTAATATTCGGTATTTTTTCTTTATGTACCTACATGTTCTTTGCATAAATCCTACCTTCCTTGCAATTTTATTTACTATGTAATCTATGTGATCATTAAATTTAAGTTTATTGTCTATCTGAATGCCTAAATATTTAATTTTGTCTACTTCGCTTATATTTTCATTATTAATTTTTAACGGCTGAATATTTAAGTTTAAATTACATCGAGATATTATCATAAATTGAGTTTTTTTAATGTTTAATTTCAGTCTATTTGTACACAGCCAAATATATAACCTGTTTAGATCTTCTTGTACTTTTATCATGGCATTGCTTATATCAGTACTACTTATTGTTATTAAGGCATCATCAGCAAAAAGTTTAATTTTACAATATTTGAGACACTTTACAATATCATTTATGTATATGTTAAATAAAATCGGTGCTAAGACTGATCCCTGGGGCAGGCCGATTTCAACTGGTATTTCTTTCGATATTGCAGTATCTATTACTGTGCGCTGTTGGCGATTTGTTAGAAAGCTGCGAAACCATTTCAGCTCTATTCCATGTATTCCAATCTGTTCAATTTTTTTTTTAGAAGTATTTCTCGATCTATTGTTTCAAAAGCTCTTTTTAGGTCTATGAAGACGGCCACTATTGTTTTCTTTGAGTTTAAGTCTTCTTTCCATTGAGCCAACACCATATTGAGCGCTGGTTCGCAGGAATGAAGTTTTCTGACTGTTCCTTAATTATAATTTTATTATCATCTAAATATTGCACTAGTTGAATTTTTATCACAGTTTCTAAGATTTTTTCCATATTTGGAAGTGTATTTATAGGCCTCAGTTCTTCAGCTTTAAATGTTTTCGCCACTTTTTTTACAGGTACTACAGTAGATATTTTCCATAAATTCGGAACAATTCCAGTTTTTATACTTTCATTTATAATTATTGCACAAATATGTCCTAAATATTGCACAGAGTCTCTTATTACACCCTCTGATAGAAGATTTTTACCACCAATTTTGTATTTAAAATTGTTGACTATTTTAAGTACATCATCAGTTGTTATTTCTGTAAATGTTAGCCTAGTATGTATCTGGCTATTTATTTCATTAACTGTTTGTATGTAATCTTTGAATATTATTGTTTATGTCATCAAGCATATGCTTTCGCCATTGACGTCAACTGCGGGCAAGCAGTTCATATTTCATACATTTTGTATATAATTTTATATCGCAATATTATTAATAACAGTACAATATTATTTTTGATATAATAACCAAATATGAATATGTTGAATTAAAAATATATCAAGTTCTTATTCTGAAAAAAATTGTTGCATGGCAACCCTAGTGAGAGCCTGCATCAGCGTTTCTACTTTGGACCACAATTAGCGTAAAAGACATTTTTCTTAAAAGAAAAATTTCATTTAATATTGAAAATATCTCCAGGATGAATGGAAAAGATTTTTAAAATAGCCTTATAAAATAATTGTATGAAAAATTAATTAAAAATTTTAAATAATTTTTTAATAAGGCTTTTTAAAAATTGTGCCTCATTCATCCTGGAGATATTTTCAATATTTAATGAAATTTTTCATTTTTCTTTTTTTTTTTTTTTTTTTTTGTTACAGGTTACAGGTTACAGGTTTGTTACAGGCTAAAAAGGCAAAAAAGGACTCGTTTAGGAACTTCTGTGGTTCCATTAACCCTGCAGTAGTCGCGCGGATTACATATGTAATCCAGTCATGCAAAATTATGAATTTCACAATTGTCTGCAATCGATATTCATTGATTTTAAGGGTCTTAAAATTTTTTGTTATAGTTAAGCTCGGTGCCAACTTTTTGGATTCACTCATGAAACTGAAGTTTTTTTTTTGTTAAGCTTTTAGAAAATTAGCCAGAAAGTAGGAAACAGACGTCATATAACTTTTTATTAGATGCCTCATTACACAGAAAGGGTTCTTGTTAGGAGATAATGAGTTTTAATGAGCGATTTTTTTTTATAGCAATGAAATGAGTGAAGAGAAGATAGTTGGAAAATAAATATTTGCCATTTGAAAAGTATCTACAAAGAAAATGCGAAAATGCGAAAATGCATTAAATTTTCAATAAAATAAATGATAATGACTAATCATAAATCAGTATTGAACATGTACTGTCAACTCTATTTCAAAAAGGAACAACTCAGTGAATTTCAATCTCACAGACATATCGAAATCCTAAAAGCATATCAGGACATCAACAGAAAAATCAAAATGATTTAATACCAAGTGTACAGAGTTATTTTTTAATTTAACGAAATGTCGATTGGTTATCAAAGTTTGCATTCACGATATGATATTCTATATCACATTATGAGGTTGTAGCAGTTATAAGGCAGTGTACAGTCCAATAAAGGTTTTTCATTTTAATATATTTTATATCACCAATTAATGATTTATAGTATTATTTTCTTCATATTGCGTTCATCAAATGTCATTTGCCTGTATTATTTATTCTCGCTTCACTTTTTTGTTCTCTAATTTATACTATTTTTGACATTTGGTGCCCTAATATTGCACCAACTGTCAAAAATAGTATAAACTAGAGGGAGAAAAAATAAGTAAATATACAAAATATATGTAGATAGAAGCAAAATATGCAGGTAAATGACAACCGGTGCAAGATATTTCAGAGAAAATATCAAGTTGTCACTCCACCCTACATAATTGCATTTCTTTGCCAAACATGCATACTAGATAGCTGCATGAATTCATTCATTTTATCTCTCTTCAGTGGGTGCAGTACTGAAGTTTATTTTATTCAAATCATTCATGCAGACTAGAGTTCTGTGTAATAAAACATCAAAAGTTTTAAGAGAGCAAGAGTATAACACTCTATTCTTCTCTTAGTGTGTTGCACTCTATTTGCTTTCTCTCATGTTTTGTGCTTTCGAATAAATCGTAGCATGTGCAGCTTTAGGTGTCTTAAAATTCATGGGTTCAGTGAGTGCAGTGAATACTTTCTTTACTTTATAGTGTTTCTGATGTGTTGAATAAATAACTTATTGAAGTGTAAAAATGGTAGAGAATGAAGTAAGTTAATTCAAAAAGATATTTCGAGTATACTTGCCAGAAATTAAGACTGGTTCATGGAAAATTAGAATGAAGTGCAAACTAATTTCTTGTTTATAAATAATTATTAAGTCATTGTCTTAAGGCATGTTGCTACTTGGCGCGCTCGATATTCGAGCAAAAATGTAAAGTTTTTTTACGGGAAAACGGTAAGAGTTAGAGAAAATTTTTTTAGGGTGAATAAATACACTAAAAAATTATTTACAAAAAATTTTTTTTATTAATATATAGCATTTGTTATGTATGAAACTTTAATTTGAAGTTGACGTGTCGATATTAGAAAGAGCCGATGGTTGCCATAATAACTTAAGTTTGGCAGCATCTAGAAAAAGAATTCATAAATAATATAGAATGGTTATCGTGTGAACTAAAATTTTTAAGTTTGGCAAGAAATAAAAAAAAGTATGAAGATTTGAAAAAAAGAATTTTAAAAAACGCAAGTTTTTCTGGATTTTGTGCAAAAAACTATAGAAAAAATAAAAATTTTTGCAATATTTTAGTTCACACGAAAACTACACATGTGGAAAGTATGCGGTTAAAATTTGGAGATAATCGGACAAGGTAATTTTGTGTAACGATGGTAATTAGGTAGAAAAATGTAAAAAAACATCAAATTAAAGTTTCATGCATAAAAAATGTTAGAATATATTAAAAAAATTTTTTAGTGTACTAATTAACCCCAAAAAATTTTACAATTTTCTTTTACTGTTTTCCTGTAAAAACAATTTTAATTTTCACTCTAATACCGAGCGCGCCAAGAAGGAACATGCCTTAAATTTGTAAACTGTAATAGTCAATTGTTCTTATGCACTTTTTTTATTTTTATTGGGTTAACCGATATATAGTAATATTTCGCTGTAATAATTCATTTAATTATTAATTTATTAAGTATTTATATTTTACTAAATTAATAAGTTAAAAATTGCAGTATGAAAACTGCAATATCAATTCCATGAATAAAACCATTACAGCTTCAAATATATAAATTATATTCAAAGCTTTTCATTTCATTCAGTGAACTCACTGCATTGCACTCAATTTTTAAATACTTTCTATAAGTGTGCACGCTCTGATAGGTAGACAGCACACAAATGTATTCATTCTCTTTTGTTTTTATTTTGCTCTTGGTGCAAATGATGAATGCTCTCATTAATTTGTTTCACTGCCTTAGAGAAGATGAGAGTAAGGATTTGAAAAGCAAGTGAATGTTTTGATACGCATTTCAAACACATTCATGCAGCTCTCTAATGCATACTATATTACCCTTGCAACAATAACTAAATGAGAACTATAAGAAACCTGCAAATGCAAGAAATAAACTGCAGGAACAGAGTGCGATGCTGTTGCTGCTTGTCGGAGTATGTGTGTACGTGTGCGATGCTGTTGCTGCTTGCTTGTATGGAATATGTGTGTACGTGTGTGGTATAAATAAAATTCAAATACGGGAAAAAAACGAGTTGTAAGGAAAACATTTGATTTCTCCACGTAAATATTTGAATAAAATTTATGCTCACATGTTTCTTTACTTCGAATTACATGCAAAACTTAAACACATTAAACAGCCGAACTCTGTGGTGACGTAGATGCGTAGTAGATTTCATTTTTTGCGCAGAGAATATGTTACCTTTATATCATTGTAACATGGGTACATAGGTTGCAAACAACTTAGGGGCAGGTTTTCAGTAAAAATTTTGTAGAGTAAAATGTTTTAAATGCCAACTCTGGTCTGCATTGAGAAAATCTTAATTGCACTCAGTAAAGACCAAAACCAATGTTGCTTGCTCAGCTCAGTGATTTCAAATAAAGGTTATTTTATAACTACTCGTTTATATTTGGCCTGTAATGCAGAGATCGGTTTGAGCATGCATTTTGTACTTAAAAACAAAAAGTTTTAGTTATCTTTTCACTTTTAAAGTTTTGAACAAAAAATTATTTTAAGGCTTTTATTTTTTAGGGCAAAAATAAAAATCAAAATTTTTTTTTTTTTTTTTGAGCACAAAATAACCGGCCATTTTTTATTTTTAGTTTTTAAGGCAGAAATAAAAATGAAAGTTAAGTACCGTTGAGGTAGATTTATTGTTGTGACATTGTTTTGCGGAACTCCTTATGAATATGCCAAAAATTCTTTTGAAAAAACAATTTTATAAATGCACCTGAAGACCCATTGGCAAACAAATCACATCGCCGACACAGGAAGATAATTATTCTCTGTCAAAAATGACATTAAACTGTTTGTCATTAAAAAAAAAATGCAATTCTAAGCCTAACATATTTCTTTTAGACTAAAAAATCCAAACCACATTTTTTTTTCACTGGTTCACATAATATTTAATTTAAAATATACCTCTTGTTCCCAAGAATTTATTGAAAGCTTTTTTATATAACAACTTTGATGGTTTCTGTACAAAATTCCTGTAAAAATTTCACCAAGACCTTTTCGAAACATGCTAATTAAACAATTTTAAAAAATGAAAAATTTAATATCGACCAAAGGAAGTCATAAATTTTCAGATTTTTTTCCACTTTTAAACCATTGTTGGTCGTTGTAGGTTTAGTCTTGAAGATTTCATTCAGCAAAGTAACAAGTAGTCGAAGTCATACAAACGGACGCTTTACTTTCATTTTATTAATTGGTGATATAAAATATATTATAATGACCCCATGTAATGGATTTTTCAGAATTCATATTGTATACAAGCAAAGAAGATCATGATTCAAGTGACGATTTCGAAGATGCAGTAGTTGGAGATGACGACGAAGTGACACCTGCGCTCCGTTCGCAATTTACTAGCAGTAGATCCGATAAAATTACTGTAAGGTGTAGTGAAAGGGAGCGTCGACTACCATGTAAGTTATTTGACTATATAAATGGATCCAGAGCAAATTCTGCTGCTGTCACTATCTCTACAGGTGTTCCCGAATTAAATAAAAAAAAAACATTTTCAAGAAGTAATCCCGATTTTTTGAATAAAGCAGTAGATAAAGAACTGGCATCTTTGAAAATTAATAATGTATGGAAGATAATGAAGCTACCGCCAAACACGAAGCTACTGAAATCAAAATGGGTCTTTCGAATAATGGAGGATGAAAATGGTAACCCAACATGATATAAGGCAAGACTCGTAGCAAAAGAGTTCCTTCAAAAGAATGGGGTAGACTACAATGAAACCTATGCACCAGTCGCTAGTTAACAGCAATACGTGTTATATTAGCTGTAGGCGTTCATCAAAAGTGCTACTTTCATTAGTAGGATGTAAAGACAGCCGTTTTACATGGAGTTCTCATAGAAGATGTAGCAGAAAAAGATATGGCATGCAAGCTAATGAGATCACTTTATGAATTAAAGCAATCACCACGCTGTTGGAATGTTAAATTTAATTCGTTTCAAATTTCACTTGGTTTCACAAGGTCACGTCACGATTACTATCTTTACACAAAGATCAATTCACAAGATGCATTAATATTATATGTTGACGGTCTTTTCATTGCTGGAAAGAATCAATCATCTATAATTAAATTACAGAGGACAGATTGTGATCCTCTAAAATATTTTTTGGGAATGAAATTTGAACTTATTGACGGATGTCTTCAATTTTCTCAAGAAGCAAGTATTGAAAAATTGCTAGCGCAGTTCGAATTGGCGGATTGCAACGCAGTCAAAAGTCATATGGAGAAAGGATTTCCATAAGAAGCAAATATGTCTGAGGTATCAAATAAGCCATATCGTGAATTGTTAGGAAGTCTAATGTACATCATATTATGTCCAAGGCCAGATATCTGTTATTCAGTTGGATTTTTAAGGTGATATCAACAAAATTTTTCTGATATCCATTGGCAACATCTAAAGAGAATTGTGCGATATTTATCAAATTGCAATAAGGATCAAAGTCATTAAAATTACATTACAAACAAAGAGATGAAGAAGAGATATATCACTGTATATCACTGTATAGTTCTGTGGCCAATTTGTATATATCTGATCACTGTATGACGTGCCTGTATTTTGGAAATGTTAAAAGACCTACTTACACTAAATCACAGCTTTATGACTTTTATAATAAAACTAACTTTTCATTATTAAATGAAAAGCTTAAATTTGAATCGTGGAATAATGTATATGTTGAATCTGATCCTTCTAAAGCGTACAGCAAGTTTTTAGATACTCTAAATCATCATGTTACTGTGTGTTCTGTAAAAGTTTGTAAACGTGCTTTGTTGAAAAGACTTAAACCTTGGATGTCGGTAGAGTTATTGAAAAAAATACGATTTAAAAATAAACTTTTTAAAAAAATTTCTAAGTACCCAAACAATTTGCATGCTAAAGCAAGTTACAAAAAACTTTGCAAAGAAATTGCTGGCCAAGTAGCTAAGAGTAAAACGGATTACTACGCAAATGAGTTCAATAAAATCTGTGGAAATTCTAAGAAAGAATGGCAACTTGTTAATAATATATTAAGTAATTCTAATAGCAATGAACAAAGAGTAAGGTCTTTTGATGAAGGAATGAGTTCCTCTGAGTCTGTGGCTAAAGCTGAAGATTTTAACAGGTACTTTGCTGAAATTGGCAAAAATGTGGTTGCTGATGCTGGTGCTAACGACGATTCTTGTAAATGTTTATATAAGGAACCTTCTCATCCAAACAGTGCATTTTTTGCACCTATCTCTTCTTTTGAACTATATAAAATAATTATGGCTCTTAAAAACACTAATTCATGTCCTGATGATGTTTTTTCTAATACATTCATCAAAAAGATTGTTTTCAATATTGTCGATGTTCTATCCAAGATTTTCCATAAAAGCCTTGACTGCTGAGTTTTTCCTGATGAACTCAAAAAAGCTGTGGTAATTCCATTGTTTTAAAAGGGAGACAAAAGTATTTTCAATAATTACAGACCAATCTCATTATTGCCAGCTCTTTCGAAAGTTTTTGAGAAAACAGTACAAATCAGAATGTTAAATTTTTTAAAATCAACAAGTTTTTTAAACAATTCGCAGTATGGCTTTAGAGAGGGTCTGTCTACTGAAGACGCTCTCTTGAAATTTTGTACTGATATATACAATGGCCAAAACAATAAAAAAGTATGTGCTGCCTTATTTGTAGATATCACTAAAGCGTTCAATACTGTTGATCATGTGATACTACTCAATAAATTATATAAATGTGGCTTTAGAGGATCTATTTACTCGTGGTTTCAGTCCTATCTATCATATAGAAAGCAAAAAGTTAAAATAAATAATAATTTTAGCAGCTATATTACTATTGATGTTGGTGTTCCGCAGGGATCTGTTCTCGGACCTATTCTGTTTCTTATTTACATTAACTCTGTTTTTTGTCTTCCCTTTAAAAGTAAAGTCATAGCGTTCGCAGACGATATGGCTTGCACCTTTGCTAGTAATTCCGCTCTAAGCTTAACTTGTGATATAAACCATGATTTAGTACTACTTAGGCATTGATTTTCATCGCAAAAATTAGTTTTGAGTGATAAAACGAGTATGATGTACTTTAGTGTTTCAGGTAATGACCTATGCCTTTCCAATTTTACCATTCATTGCACTGGTTGTAAGAAATTTTTAGTTGGAAATGATATATGCAGTTCTTTCAACCACTTAGAAACATATGATGATTCTAGTCCTTGTTCCTTGAAATGTGTTTCTATTGATTGTGTTAAATCCTTTAAGTATCTTGGGTCATTATTGCATTGGAAACTATCATGGCTAGAGCATACTCTTGCTCTCAAAAGGTATCTTCTGGGTGCCACTAGACAGATATACATCTTAAAGTCGTTTTGCTCATCAAAATTGCTCACATGTATTTATTATGGTATTTTCCATTCAAAGCTACAATATGGAATTACATGCTGGGAAGGTACACATTCTTCTAAAATTAATCCATTATTATTCGCTCAAAAGCATGTCATTCGAATTATATGTCACAAGAAACGATTAGTAAGTAGCTTTCCGCTATTTAAAAACTTAAATGTTTTACCTATTAAACACTTATATTATTACAGAGTATTGAAAGAATATTTTGAAAAATCTAGTTATATATTAAACAGAAGTTATACAAGCCATTACTTAAGAATAAATGCCCAAAATTACGCTAGAGTTCCTCCTCACAGGTTAAATCACTTTTTTACATTATACTCATGCACTGCTCCAAGATTTTTTAATATTCTACCTTATAATGTCCGCTGTATGTCTAATAATATTATTTTTCTAAAAAAAGTGAAATCATGGTTATTTAACTATAATTTTAATGATATTAATTACCTTATCTCCATTTCAATATAATAGTATTCTTGTTTTATAAAATTTCTTTTTTTTCCCAGTTTGTATTAATTTTCTTTTGTTGTTGATAATTTAAATAAATTAAATGTCAAGCATAATCTGTGAAATTTGATGTAATATAATGCTTAATTTCGATGCATTTAAATTTCGTCTAAGACCCCACTACATGTCTTATAAAACTTAAAATATTTGTAATGTATATTTCTGCATTCGCCACTTGTTTGTATTGAACAACAGAATGCAGTTTTTTGTTAATTAATTTTGTATTTTTGTATCTTTATGTTAGTTTTAAGATACAGTGTACAACATTTAATTAATTAATAATAATAATAATAATAATAATAAAAAAAAGATGAAGAAGTAATAGAGGGATATGCTGATGCTGACTGGGCATCTGACTTGGTAGACCGGAAATACGTAAGTGGATTAATTTTTAAAATTTTTGGATGTACAGTATCATGGTCCAGCAAGAAACAAAGAACTGTTAGTACTTCATCCAGTGAAGCTGAATACATAGCCTTAAGTTCAACTTGTGCAGAGGCTGTTTGGTTAAAAGGACTAATGCAAGATTTAAACCAAATGTATGAATATCCAGTAACAATTTATGAGGACAATACAGGATATACTGGGATGGCGAATACCTTGGAAAGCAAAAGAGACCACGTTGCAAGTAAAGCAATTATCATAAAGTCCATTGGAACAAAGGACCAGTTGGCTGACGTCTTCACTAAAACTTTGGACTCAACTCAATTCAAAGAATTATTAACAAGGCTAGACTTATACGATTAAGAGGGGTATTGAAATCTATACAATCTATAAACAAAAAGTTTTTTGTTTAAAAATTTAAAATTGAAAAATTGAATTGAAAATTGAAAAATAGAAATTTTTCTTTATGAAAATTTTCATTCAAAAATATAGTTTATAAAAATTGTATAAATTGTATACATTATTTCCATTAAATGAAATTATTAATTTAACTTCTGCTCCGTGAGTATCAAAAAAGTCTTATAAAAACAAAACTTATTGACATTTTTGAACATATTGGGGGTTGGAATTAATTTTAAAGGTTTTTTTTCGGTTTTTGAGCATTTATTTAGAAATAACGGTACAATGTATATTATTCAAAGTATTGTCCATCGTTAGCTACAACATTTTCCCATCTTTCTGGCAGCATATGACACGACTCGTCTTTTGAGGCAATCCACGAATCGACCCATTTTTTGGTATCCTCGTAAGAAGTGAAGCGCTGCTCAGCCAAGCCATGCGTCATCGATCTGAATAGGTGGTAGTCGGAAGGGGCTATGTCTGGGCTATAAGGCGGGTGGGGTAGCACATCCCAATTCAGCGCCTCCAACGTTTCCTTGACGGTTCTTGCAACATGTGGCCGTGCGTTGTCATGTTTAAAAACCACTTTGTCGTGTCTTTTGCCATATTCCGGCCGTTTAACCTTTAATGCTCGGCTCAATTGCATCAATTGTTGTTGGTAGCGTTCCCCAGTGATGGTTTCGTTAGGTTTTAGTAGCTCATAGTACACGACACCCTTCTGATCCCACCAAAGAGCTGGCCCGGACGCTCTTTGTCTTCCGTATCAAAATCACCACTTTTAAACCGACGGAACCAGTACTCACAAGTAGAAATCGATGGAGCATAGTCCCCGTAAGCCTCAGTAAGCGTGCGTTGTGCTTCAACCGCTTTTTTCTTCAAATGGAAGCACAAAAGTAAACCTTCCCGCAAATTGCGTTTTGTTGGAACGAAAGTCGACATGTTCACAGAGAAAAAAATATATGTTGTTTACACTTCAGTGGAATGACACATACTGAAAAATGAAGCTTAGACAATGTGCTTTGAAATGAATATAGTCACAGGTGTGCCCGATGCGATCTATTGATAGTTACGCCATCCCTTAGAAAACCTTATAAACTAATTCCAACACCCAATATAGCACAAAGAAAAAACTCGAAGTAGGTAAGAACTCAGTTACAAAATTCAAGCGTTCTCTGCCAAAAATAAATTCCAGGTAACTTTCTCGGCATATAGGTAGTATAAGTAGAACCTAAGTAGCTTGAGTGGATCACAATGTAAAATCATGCAAACACTACTGATGAGTTCGTGTAGCGGCCAACGAAACAGTCTGTATAGTCAATCTGTGTGATTTGTTGTTGTTGTAGTTGGTTGTTGCCTTCTTTGTCTTCATGTTGCCTTGCTGTCAACATACTTGGCCAAAAGCTTAGATTTGTTTTCAATACAAAGAAAAAACTTTATATTTCTATCATTTTAAAATTGTTTTATAGTTTTAGTTGCACTAATAATTCTTATAAGTACGCTCACTTCCAGTGCTTCTATTGAGGAATAACTGTTAAGCAAAAAAAAAGATACAGTAGTTTCGACTATGTCGTAACACAAGACGTAGAATTATTCAATTCGCTTTTGATGACATCTTTTTTAAAAATATTTATTCCATACACCTGAGGATATGACCTTTAAGAGAGTGCCGGAGAGGGTTAATATGTATCACCAACCCCCATTACTTTTGCAAAAGGAACATTTTTGCCTTTGACACCTATTCCCTCCGACCACTCCTTAGGGGCGCTCCCATACAAATTTTATGCTTTTGTCGATAAAACAGGAAACTGTCCATAAATAGGTAGAAAACTTAAACAAGCAAACAAAATTTGTTCAATGCTATCAAGTTCAACAACCCATGTGTTAAAATTTCACGTTCGATAATATGCCCGGATATTTAATTGGCTGCGTTTGACATTTCAATAACAGATTCTGTTAAAAAAGCTTGCCCCTCAAAATTACTCAGTATTACTGGGCTACGCGAGTCTGTTAAAAACAACATGCCCCCAAAAGTATGCTTTTTTTTAATTATAAGATTTATGTCTTCACGCTAGATGGCGCTGTCTTCGCCGTCGAAAAAACCGGAAGCCGTCGATAAATAGGTAGCAAGTTTAAGCAAACAAAAACATCAAATGTTGGCTTTTTATTTCATTTAATTGTGTAAAATTGATATAAGTTAGACAGTTCTAACATGAATTATTGTCGCATTGAGGATCAAGCAGACCAACAAGTGCTAAGATCAACATTGTACGATTAGTACTTTAGGCCCACCAAAGGCTCAAAAAGTAATGTAAATACCGACACCTGATCACTATCAACCACCCTACTTACCTCCGAGAACGACGTATTCTACGTCAAAAAAAGAAAACTTATCGAAAATAATTTGACATTGGAAGATAAAGTTTGGATCATTGATTTTTACTATTATTGACATTGATTTCTTTAATTTTGTCATATGAAGCGAACCACTCTGCACTGCCTTATAACTGCTACAACCTTATTATGTGATATTGAATATCACATCATGAATGCAAAATATGGTTAAGCATTCCACTTTTCGTAAAATTAAAAATAACTCTGTCATGTGGTATTAAATAATTTTGGTTTTTCTGTTGATGTCCGGATATGCTTTTATGCTGATATGCTCCTGATTTCGATATTTCTGTGAGATTGAAATTTGCTGAGTTGTTACTTTTTGAAATAGATTTAACGGTACATGTTTAATATTGATTTATGACTACACTCAAAAAAAATGCTCTCGGAATATGATAAAAAAGGCATCATATTTTGAGAAAAATGGTATAGAGTTTGCTCCAGAAAATGCTTTTCTCTAATTGTGACACCAAAAAATCCCTAAAAATGGTAAAAAGCTTCCATGAAAAAGAGAAATATAACAAATATATATCGTTCTTAGAGAAAAAGACTTATTTTTGAGAAATTATTTGTTTTTATTGAAGAAAATATTTCGCGTAGTGAATTGTTTATCTATGTATAATAGAGAAAACTTTTCATTTTCTAGAAATTTTTATCTATAAATGAGAATTTTTTACCTATAAATGAGAATTTTTTAGTGCGAGAAAAATACTTATCATTATTAGAGGCTTGAAATATTTTCATTTCCTACAACTGAAGAAATATTATTTCGAATATGTGAAAATTTATTCTAATTTTAGGAAATTTTATTTGAAAAAGAGAAAATTGCTGTTATCAAAAATAGAGATTTTTTTATGGAGAAAAGATATGGGTTTTTCTGAGTGTAGTCACCATTAATTAATTTTATTGAAAATTGAAAGCATTTTCGCATTTTCTTTGTAGATACTTTTTAGACAGCAAATATGATTTATTATCCAACTATTTTCTCTTCACTCATTTCATTGCTATAAAAAAAAATCGATCATTAAAACTCAATATCTCCTAACAACAACCCTTTTTGTGTAATGAAGCATCTAATAAAAAGTTATATGACGTCTGTTTTCTACTTTCTGGCTAATTTTCTAAAAGCTTAACATCATGAAAAACTTTCAATTTCATGAGTGAATCCAAAAAGTTGGCACCGAGCTTAACTAAATATAACAAAAAATTTTAAGCCCCTTAAGACTTAAACTATAAAGTCAGCCAACATACGGATGAATACAGTTATTTAGTTTCTGTAAGTTTTCAAAGCATTTAGTCTGAAATAGAAGCAGTTAATGTGCACATACAAAAATATTTCTACCGAAGCCCTGCTATGTTCAGTAAAAATAGATTAATTTCAATTAATAACGCACACCCCAAAAATGTCCTTAAAATTCTCTGAAGTGTTGCTAAAATTGTTTTTCAACTATTTTAATACTTCTTGCCACAAAAATTTCGCCCCAAAAATCTCCCAACAAAGATCAGCTGCTTATGAAGCAACAACTAAAAAGAAGCCAAACCAAAAAGAAACCAAAAAGACACCAAAAAGACACCAAAAAGAAACTGAAAAAAACATTAAGCTTAAATTTAAAGGCTTACCTTAAAAAGAACTGCTTTGCACGAATAACTGCCACAAAAAAGTTTGAAGTTATTTAAATTTATTCCGTCGAGATGAGCAAAGCACACAGACTGTTGCACAAACACACACAAGCGCACACTTTTAGTTGTAGTTAAACTTATACTAACGTGTTTTTTTTTTGTTGTTGTATATAAACAGCACGAAATGCGTGGCTTGGCAAACTTTTAAGTCAGCACCGTGCTAGCAGTACACACACACACATACACACACACTTCAACTCACACACACATATATATTTATAAATATTTATGCACTCAAATAAACACTTGGTCCCGTGCACGTGATATATTTTGACCTTTTTAACGTAAAATTGTTTTGACGTTGCTTGTGTCCCAGACCTAGTTAAGGTCCTGCCTTAACTTTTGTTTGTTTTGCAAAGAACGCGTGTTCGCAGCTTATTCGGTGCTTTTTCTGTGCTGAATTTTTATTTAATTTTTAAAGGAATACAAATTGCTGGTAATTTGTTTTTTTTAGGATTTTTGTTTTAAAAAGATACTTAAATAACTTGATTGCTTGTCACTTTGTTGTTTTTGTTTGTGTTTTTTTTTTTTTTTTTTGGTTCTTATTTTATATATATTATATCTTAGTTTTTATTCCTTTTAGCCATGTTAAGCGTTTGTCTGCTGAGTCTGAACTGAATGCATATCCTGCAGCATCTGTTATTTTATAGGTGCTACAGTGGTTATCCTCAAAGTTCACCACAGACAAAAAGGCACTTCAAACAGGACTTTTATTGCCAAGGCACAGGTGACAATAAAGCATGTAATGTTGGAAGAGAGCTGAGCGATAAGCTACATCAATGAGAGAGAGAACGACTGGGAGTGAGACAAAAAAGCTTTTTGCAGCAAACAGTGTTGGTCAACGCTAATTTTTTTTCATTCATGTAAGTATTTTTATAAAAAAAATATTTTTTATATTTTTTTCATTTGACAACTGTGTTGACCATGCATTTGAAATTTTTATTTTTAATTTTTGTTCATTGAATATATGACCCGAATTTTAAGATAATAAGAACAAGTTAAGATTTTGTTTTCGTTGATTGAGATCAGGAGGGTCCCGAGGTATTTTGGAATCTATCGTTTTGGCGCCTCTATCATTCATATAGTTAATTTTCAAAGAAATTAGCAACAAAATCCAAGTATCTTTCAAATTAATATCAAACATATTTTTTATTAAAGGGCCTCCGGGAGTTTTTTGAAAAAAAATACACTTTTTTCAATTTTTTTTTTTAAGCTGTATATTATTTTTGACCAAATTTCTTTTTATTTATTTATTTATTTATTTGGAAAAAATTGTTGACATATAAGATTTTATCTTTTACATTTTGCATTATTGTTTATATTACAATAGCCTTAAAATTACACAAAGGAATAGGTATAGGACACAGATGTTGAATTAGAGAAAGAATAAATTTAATCTAAATATTTGTATACGGCCTTTACATTATTTATATTTAAAACAAATTTTTCGAGCTCTAGGCTAAGCATGTTGACAACAAGACAACATGAAGAACAAAGAAGTCAACAACCAACAACAACAACAACGGCTCTGTATAGAGCAAATCACACAGCTTGACTATACAGACTGTTTCATTGGTCGCTACACCAACTCATCAGTAACCTTTGTAAGCTACTTAGGTTTTACATATACTACCAATGTGCCGAGAAAGTTACCCGGAATTTATTTTTGGCAGAGAAAGCTTGAATTTTTGTAACTGAGCTCTTACCTACTTTTTGATGCATACTGTAGTAGTTTTTGAACAATCTTGTTTATCGCAAAGGACCCCGCACGTTTTGTATGGGAAGTGGTCCTTGGTGGAATTTTCTGAAATTGATATATGTATTTCTATTCGAGCTCCTGATTAAAAGTCTCGATGGGCACAAAGTCGAATAATGGAGAGATTTCGAGATATCGGAGGTAGAAAATGAAGTATGCCGGACCTCCACTGCAGAAGTCGTTGGCTCTAGAATGACTCCTGACTTTATGTTTTTGACTGACAGGGCATTTTCGTGATTTAAAAATTCTAACCCAATGTCGGAAATGACAATTTTTACTTCATAAGTAACATCCGACCTTTTAAATGCATCAAAATCACCTTAAAAAATATTGATAGTTTTCGAATTCGTTAAAGAATACTCTCTCTCCTTATCTTATTGTGTGTGTGAGTGTGTGTTTTTTTTTTTTTTTTTTTTTTTTTGTTAAAGCCGACAGGAGGGAATCGTTTATAGACAAATGGAAGCCCGTGCTTCCAAATAGTGTCAGAGTCCCTAATTTGGTATACTGACTAAACCCATCCTTATATTTCTCTGCTCCTGCAAGACCCTATGGTACCACCAATCGAGACATTACTTCGTAGGGCAGGATTGAGTATGTTTACTCATCTACGCTTCTTTTTAACAAAGAAACGTTTTGCAGATCATGCTTGTTTATATTCCAAAACGATGATGTGCTTAATATACAATGAAGTGTTGGAGGTTCATCGTTGTTGTTGATGCATCAGGTGGAGACCGCCTCGGCAATGGTCCCTTGCCGAAGACGCTGATGGTGCTGTCGACAGCGGGTTTTTCTTGGAATGGCACCGCTTCGGGCAAATTAATCCCTAGACGACGACGCAAGGTACAATCGACTGCAATACCTTCCAAGATGAATTCCGTGCCTCATCACCCCCTAACCCTTTCCTCTGATCTTCAGCAAATTTGCACGGTGCGCCATAGCAACTTTGTCTATAGCATAGAGTCTGCGGTTGGTTTGCGCAGTCTTTCTACACGACGCAATTCTTTGGTTATGTCGCATGCCATATTGCTTACTGAGATTGAGTCTTCTTTAGAGTTAAGTATAATGTCCACGAGAGTTTCCAGTGTTAATGATCTCCCCAGTTTATTGCTTAGCTATAGTCTTTCGGCGTTAAATTTCGCACAGACGAAGAAAACATGTTCGGCGTCTTTTAACTACTTTTTACTGGGACTTTTGCCAAGTTGTTATAAGTGGGCTTTACTTGTAAATACGCCGTAATGAGTGGGTAGATACATTTCGTGGTTGAAAGGGTACTACACTCTTATATATCTGACTATATTAAAATTATGCTTTATTCTAATCAGCGAAGGATGTAAATAATTAAAAAAAAACTCTGTTAGATCATTGAATTGTAAACTTAAGGTATTCTAGTCTTCAGGAAAAATTTTGGCCGTTTTTTTTCGAATTAAGTAAAAAAACACTAAAAATATTTTTAGTATCCATTTTTATAATATCAATAATGAGAAAAAATAAAAAAAATAAAAATCAAAAATTGTAAAAATTACTGGTTGTAAAAAAAGGGTGCCTTCATATTGACACGATTTCAAACCTAATACTCGTAGTCATTGGAAAAAAAAACACTCTTAATTAGTATGAATGTTGTTATATCCCTGACTAAGGAAAGAAATAAAAAAATTTTACTCGAACTGGCGACTGTTTGAAAAAAAAATAATTATTTTTTTGACCTTTTCAAAGTTTTGACTTTTTTAAAAATATTTAATTTAATGTGACCTTTCATTATTTATATTGAAAACAAATTTCAGCTTTAGGCCAAGTAGGTTGACAACAAGAAAACATGAATGAAGGTAACAATGAAGGCAACAACCAACAACAACAACGGCTCTGTATAGAGCAGACCTTCCAATACAAGCGCAACATTTTTGTTTTAGTATATTTGTGTGTGCGAGCAGAATACAAAAAAAAAAAATACTTTTGCAAATATTTTTACACTCATTGAGTAAAATGATAGCATAAAGTGTTTTTTGATAGATAGATTGAGGCTCGTAATGAGGATTTAAATAAAAAAATAAATAAATTCTCAAAAAGGTCGAAACATGTTTAATTCATTCATCTGTTCATTCATGCGTCTGTACAGCATTTAACAACATAATTTGCGCATGAGACGCTCACTCCATGAAGTGCAAACGCAAACTGATTCTCTGCTAGCGTCGTATAAGTTCGGTACCTTCGCACACACGACTTTTATGTGAAAGCCGAGCGGCTCCGTAAGCATCTCGTGTGCATCACTGGTATAGAGCAAATCATACAGCAAACTAGACAGACTGTTTCGTTGGCCGCTACAGCAACTCATCAGTAGTCTTGCATGACTTTTCACTGTGATTTAAAAATATTAAAAAGCGAAATTTTTTCATAATTCTAGTTCGGGTCATTAAAAAAAGGTTAACAGAAAGTTAATCGGTTCATTAGAACTTGAGATATCATGTCGCGTGTGTTGGAAAGTAGTTTCGAGAAAAGCGCATTTAAAGTTTTGAGTTTCATCTGAGCCGGTTTAATTGTTGTGACACTAAATAGCTGAACTTCGTAAATAGTTCAAATTTTAAGAAATCATTTATGGCATATTTTTGATTATTTAAACTATCGAAAAAATTTTCGATTTCTCCAAATTTCTAGACTAGAGTACCACCACCTTGACAGTACAAAAATATTTTTGGAAGTTTAAAAATAAAATTTACCTAAACTTGCATGTTAACAATGAAATCTCGAAAATTAACTACTTACAACACTAAAAGCTTGCATCAACTCATTAAAGCGCAAACTAAACTATCTCCCCTCTCTCTCTCTCTCTCGCTCTCTCGCTCTCACGCTCACTCTTTCTCTCTTTCCTCATTGCTCTCATGGCAACAAATCCTGGTACTCATTAAAGCTTTCACTTTGCAGCTTTGTTGTGGTGAGTTCTTTACAAGTTCAACACACCAGAGACTTCTGTAAAAAAAAACAAAAACAACAGCAAATTTCACTTTTCATTGTTGTGAAGGCTGAGCCAGGACTTTATTGTTTGTTTTCCTTTTTTTTTTTATTAATTTGATAGTAGTGCTGCGCTGCTGCATTGCGAGTATTCACGTTTTAGCAGGAAATGTTTTATGTTTTGATGTGTATTTCTGCGTATGTTTGTGTGTGAGTGTGAATGTTTGTGTGTTTGTGTGTTTGAGTATGTACGTGCGTACGTGCATGCGTGCAAACGCCATGTGCGTTATTTTCATTGTCTCCATCTTTTGTTTTGTTTTTACATTTGCTCTAATGTACAAAAAAAAAGGGTAAAAAATAAACCACGTTAAAAGGACTGTAACAGAAATCAAGCAAGCAAGCAACAAATTACTCTACGTGCCCGTTATTTACCTCGCCGCTGGCAAATACGTTTGTCAAAAAAAGCAACATTAATATGAGGCCCTCACTTCTACCCCACTCCCCCCCCCCCTTCCACACGATAATGAGAATATTTAGTATTCGTCATATTGTTATTGTAAGGACGTGCTGTGTGCTCTACATGCTTGTTGCCGCGTAGTAAGTAAAGATTAAATTTAATGCCTTGCTTACAGTGACGTATGCGCAGTTTTTTGATGTTTAATCATCAAAAAGGTTTTTTGGTTTTGCTGCGTGTACAAAACAAACAAAAAAAAAAAAATTAAAAGAAAAATTGTTTTTTTTAAGAATATTTCGCTTACAATTTTTGACAAAATATAACCATAGTAATTAAACTTTTTATTGTAATTTGGTACAAAAGATAACCATAACAATAAAGAAGGATTTGTCTTTTGACAGCATTGAAAAAAAAAGGAAAGAATACAATAAAATTAAATTAAAATTTTATGCCACATGTAGACATCAAGTAGCTTGAGTTGTTTTTTTAAATTCAAGTTGTTTTCACATTGTTTTCGCATTCTTAATATATGAAAGTGGTAGATGGGAAATGAGGCTGAGTGAGTGAGTGTCAAGTGTCGGACTTTACATCCTTATAATAGTAAAGCACCCACAAAACTAAAAACAGCTCCAGTCAATTCATATTTAAAGCTTTTCAGAGATATTTTCTTTATACAGAAGTGCCCCAATATAACGAACAACAATTCAACGAACTTCTAATACATGCAGAAGTTACGTTTTACCGTGCAGGTTTCCAAAAAAGTTAAAAAAGACATTTTTTTCAAAATTTATCGGCGTTGCATTGAATTGTTGCAAGCTGAGTATAAGAGCTATGATTAAAATAATGATACGACCGTAAAGGTTAATTCTTTGACTTTTTCATAGAAAAACCAAACAAATTCAAAACGTCATCGGGACACTATGGGAGCTGCTTAAGCAACGCAACTGAAAATTTGTTACATGAAATTATTACTCACTGAGTATTAGTGCTAGGATTAAAAATATGATACACCAATAAAAGTTTGTTCTCAGCCCTCACATCAAAACTAGACAAAAAATTTCTGACACCATGGGGATGCAGAGGGAGCCTCGCAAAGATCGACCATGCAACATTCATGCAACGGCGTTGCATTGAATTTTTCCTCGGTGAGTATATAAGCTACAATAAATCTTTAAAAAGGAAAATGAAGGATTTATACTTTGCCTTAAGATCAAAATAAAAAAAAAAGTCTGACGTCGTTAGGTCGAGAAGATAGCAGCTTATGTAACAGAAATGTAATATCGTTGCATAGAATTATTGCTCACTCAGGAGACATTCTGCAGTAAATTTTGTTTTACGACAGCATAGATGTGTTATTACTCCTCACAACAAAATTACAAAAAAAATTCTTGCTCTCCTGATTTCAGGGTTGCAACCACATAATGCAGTAAAAATACTACAACCATGAAAAAACGTTGCATGGAATTTTAACTCTGTGACTACTAGTGTAACGGCAAATTTTATGGAAAGAAAATGAAGGTGTGGTTTTCGGGCACATGATAAAAATAAATAAAAAAAAATAGACGGCATTCTGAGGCCCCTCAGGGAACCACCTAATTTGACGTATATGCATCACTTTGGCTGGATAAATTGCATGCAGCTAAGGCTAAGTTAATGCACCAAGGAAGAGCACAACCATTGGAGAAGCAAATGAAAAAAGCAAAGACAACACCAACACCAACATCAACATCAACATCAACATCAACATCAACATCAACATCAGCATCAACATCAACATCAACATCAACATCAACATCAACATCAACATCAACATCAACATCAACATCAACATCAACATCAACATCAACATCAACATCAACATCAACATCAACATCAACATCAACATCAACATCAACATCAACATCAACATCAACATCAACATCAACATCAACATCAACATCAACATCAACATCAACATCAACATCAACATCAACATCAACATCAACATCAACATCAACATCAACATCAACATCAACATCAACATCATCAACATCAACATCAACATCAACATCAACATCAACATCAACATCAACATCAACATCAACATCAACATCAACATCAACATCAACATCAACATCAACATCAACATCAACATCAACATCAACATCAACATCAACATCAACATCAACATCAACATCAACATCAACATCAACATCAACATCAACATCAACATCAACATCAACATCAACATCAACATCAACATCAACATCAACATCAACATCAACATCAACATCAACATCAACATCAACATCAACATCAACATCAACATCAACATCAACATCAACATCAACATCAACATCAACATCAACATCAACATCAACATCAACATCAACATCAACATCAACATCAACATCAACATCAACATCAACATCAACATCAACATCAACATCAACACCAACATCAACATCAACATCAACATCAACATCAACATCAACATTTACATCAACATCAACATCAACATCAACACCAACATCAACATCAACATCAACATCAACATCAACATAAACATCATCATCAATATCAATATCAACATCAACATCAACATCAACATCAACATCAACATCAACATCAACATCAACATCAACATCAACATCATTATCAACATCAACATCAACATCAATATCAACATCAGCACCAACATCAACATCAACATCAACATCAACATCAACATCAACATCAACATCAACATCAACATCAACATCAACATCAACATCAACATCAACATCAACATCAACATCAACATCAACATCAACATCAACATCAACATCAACATCAACATCAACATCAACATCAACATCAACATCAACATCAACATCAACATCAACATCAACATCAACATCAACATCAACATCAACATCAACATCAATATCAACATCAACATTAACATTAACATTAACATCAACATCAACATCATCAACATCAACATCAATATCAACATCAACATCAACATCAAGATCAACATCAACATCAACATAAACATCAACATCAACATCAACATCAACATCAACATCAACATCAACATCAACATCAACATCAACATCAACATCAACATCAACATCAACATCAACATCAACATCAACATCAACATCAACATCAACATCAACATCAACATCAACATCAACATCAACATCAACATCAACATCAACATCAACATCAACATCAACATCAACATCAACATCAACATCAACATCAACATCAACATCAACATCAACATCAACATCAACATCAACATCAACATCAACATCAACATCAACATCAACATCAACATCAACATCAACATCAACATCAACATCAACATCAACATCAACATCCACATCAACATCAACATCAACAGCAACATTAACATCAACATCAACATCAAGTTTTTTTCGTGGCAACCAACACTGCTCACAAACAAAAAAAAAATAACACAATGAAATCGGACAATGAAACCGGAAAAGGACTATGACATGAATTAGGATATGTATTAGGACAAAAATTAAAACACACCTAAAACACACCTATCCAAGCTAGGAAGGTGATTCGGTATATTTGATTAAGTCAAGAATTTGGTCATGGATTAAAACAAGATTTTGGGCATGAAATAGGAGTATAAAGAAACACTTTCGCGTCAAGACCTACGGGTGTGTTCACCACACAGCCAATTTTTTTTTTATATATTTTAATTTGTCTAACTTTTCTTCTAACATAGCTTTGCTTCTCAAAAACTCAAAAATGAACGCTGACTGATAAAAAAATATTCAAAGTGTATGAAGAAATTCTTATTTTACTTACATGCGTCACTAGTTGTCTTAATTTCTACGTCAAGAATCAGCTGTTCGTATGTTTTATGAAAGTTCACTAATTTGGCTGCAAGCCAATTTAAAATTTTTTTTTCTATTTTTCGCATGCTTTTAAATGACATCCTCGCCTAAAGGTCACACTTTTATAAAAGATAACTTAATGGAGGTCTTATTCAATAAAAAATATTCTAAAATTGAATTTCTTAGCATCATTTGACGTCAATGAATGTGAGCAGTTTTTTTTTTTTTTTTTGTTTTGTTCAAACGAACTTTATGCAGCTATTTTAAGCAAAACGTTTGAGTCGAACACATTACAAACACCTACGTTTGTATGTAGTCAGAACACGTTCGCACTCACTAAACACACACACACTCATAACACACTCAGTCTCCCATGCACACATTTGCACTTAAATTTGTTATGAACTGATTTGTTGAAAATGCTTTTTTTCAAATTATTTAGTCTGCTTTTAGGTGTTTCAATTATTGCACATGGCTATGGAGCAGCTTGACAGCATAACAATAGAATAACATCAAAAAACAAAAATAGCAACAAAAACAACAACAACAACAACAACAACTACATCATCAACAACAATAACTGATGCTGTTTAACATGCTTAGCACTCACGGAACAGCATTTCTCTCTTGTATATGGAGAATTGTTTTTTTTTTTTTATTTCCTGATGATGCTGTTTTTCCATGATTCACAGTAATTCATCTTATAGACAAAAAACAAAAGCACTGTTGTAATCAAATGAAGAAAAATTCATATCAAAATTATAAAATGGTAAATTGTAAAATGATTGCAAAATCCATATGAAAAAGTGGCCATACGTTTGTAGAAGTAGTTTTCATATTTCTTCTATCAATACCTTTTCCATTTCATCGAATATATTCATAAAATTGTCCTCCATGGCACACAAAGTATTCATCAGTAATCACCCTTTTCTTTTCTGAACCATTTCAGCCTTAATGGGATGATCAACTCCCCACCTTAAAATGTTAACTTCCAATCAATATTTTGGTCAGAATTTTGTTACTCAGGGGTCCTTGAGGTCGCCGATTTCGAAACTGAAGTCAGAATTCAATAATTTTAAATCCAAGACGACAGATCCTACATGACAGATGCTATATCCAGATGCAATACACTTTCTTGAATTATGCAAAAATGCAATTGAAAAATATCGAATGCGATTTCAGATTCACTATCAGTAACGCCCAAAAACCCTCAAGTATTATGTTTCGGCCAGAACCATCAAATTTTTATGATTTTTTTTCAATTTTACACCCGCCATTTTTAATACAAATCATATAATGACTTCCGCTTCGGTTAATAAGTCAGAATTCAACCATTTTTTTTATCCAAAATGGCGGTTGTCAAATCGAAAAAATCACTAAAACTTAATGTTTCTGACACAAAAGGCACCGAGTAATAAGTTGTAACCAGAATCATCCTTTAATAATGATATCATTTCGATTTTACATCCGCCATCTTGTGTTTAGAAATTATGAAATTCAAACTTTCAAAAGAATATATCTCAAAATCCCAATAATAATTGAATTTTCTCAAGAACACTGAAAAATTCCTTTCGCTTTTCGAAAGAAAATATTTCATTTAAGATCTAAAAACCATTATTCACCAACATGTGTGTAAATACATTGAATACCAACCACTCCTTCTTCTACATTTATCTATTGTTTGCATGGAGACGAATCAGTGCGCGCATTGGTCTTCTGCCCCCACAAGTATGCTTTAAATATTTAATTTCACTTTCATGCAAACAGCGCTTTTTTCTTCAAATATCAACCTAACTTTTGGTTCTTCGTTGAGCTGCACGTCTGACAGCTGACAGCAACAATAACTAGACTTTGGCAACAACCGACAGTTTGTTGTGGCTTTGTTGACTTTACAACATATCAGTTAAAGCTTTTTACCTTCACATGCTTATAAATTTTACATGTGACATAATAGAGTGGACAAGATTTAAGCTTGGCTGTTCTGCTTTTGCTGTATGTGAAAATATTGCTGCGTGCTTCTAGCGGTTTACTGCCTTATTCCTCCTCTGACACTCACTTTAAATTATTTGCACTAAAAGTAGCCACTTAACGGTTTTGTTGTTGTTTCTTAAATGATTACCTTTTGATGGATTGTGTGACATCTCTGTGTGAAATAGGATTTGTTTGTATTCCTCTCACTGATTCTTAATTAATTATAATTATACCGACGCTATTAGAAGCGCTTTGGATATAATCCGATATTTATTTACATAAATATCTGTACCTTGCATAAGCAACAACAACAACAACATGAAACAAACAAAATTAGCCCATTTTTTTCGCTTCAGTAAAAACGAATGAATTATTTATTATTTTAAGTGCTGCTTCAATCGCATTATGATCCCGATTCAACCCAACCCGGCCTATCTTCGCGCTTGTTGGCACCAATGAAAAGTTCTAAAAGCAGCGAAACCATCGGTTACCTAATTCGCCTTTGGAGCTTAACGTATCTGCGTAGCATTCTGAATTCTGAGAATGACGCATTTGAGAGTTCCCTCCAAAATATTTACTTTATTATCCGCTTATTTAGTGCTTTTACGGAATGCGATTGAATTTTGTTAGAGTGTGTTTTTTTTTTTTTCTTTTTTTAGAAAACAAAAAAATTTTTAACGCATGAACGAGATATTTAATTTTAGAGATCCTGTGTTCAACTCTGGAAACAAAATCTTTTAGCACAAGAGCCTTAATGCCAGAAGTCGCAAACTCTATCATGCTTCGATTGTCTTCCAGACGAAAGCGTTAAAAGGACATCTTTAATACGTTTACTCTTCTAAATAGACAACAAAGCATAGTTCATAGTTCTTTGGCTTTAAGATAAAAATAAACAATGACGTCATCAGGGTCGAAGGTACCAGCTTAATGTAACATGAATACAACGGCGCATAAGATTGGTTCTCTGCTACTTGGTTCTACCTTGCATTAGCAAGGTAAAAACAAAGGCAAAGACAATGACACAGTCAAAGTAAAAGAAAAAGCAAAAGCAAAAGCAAAGGCAAAGGCAAAGGCAAAGGCAAAGACAAAGGCAAAAGAAAAAGCAAAAGCAGAGTAAAAGTAAAAGTAAAAGTAAAAGTAAAGTAAAAGCAAAAGTAAAAGTAAAAGTAAAAGTAAAAGTAAAAGTAAAAGTAAAAGTAAAAGTAAAAGTAAAAGTAAAAGTAAAAGTAAAAGTAAAAGTAAAAGTAAAAGTAAAAGTAAAAGTAAAAGTAAAAGTAAAAGTAAAAGCAAAAGTAAAAGTAAAAGTAAAAGTAAAAGTAAAAGTAAAAGTAAAAGTAAAAGTAAAAGTAAAGTAAAAGTAAAAGTAAAAGTAAAAGTAAAAGTAAAAGTAAAATTAAAAGTAAAAGTAAAAGTAAAAGTAAAAGTAAAAGTAAAAGTAAAAGTAAAAGTAAAAGTAAAAGTAAAAGTAAAAGTAAAAGTAAAAGTAAAAGATTGACAAATGAAAAATGACAAATGAAAAATGACAAATGACAAATGACACATGACAAATGACAAATGACAAATGACAAATGACAAATGACAAATGACAAATGAAAAATATTAAATGACAAATGAGAAATGACAAATGACAAATAACAAAGGACAAATGACAAATGACAAATGACAATTGACAAATGACAAATGACAAATAACAAATGGCAAATGGCAAATGACAAATGACAATTGACAAATGACAAATGACAACTGACAACTGACAAATAACAAATGGCAAATAACAAATGACAATGACAAATGACAAACTACAAACGAAAAATGACAAATGAGAAATGACAAACGACAAATGACAAATGACAAATGACAAATGACAAATGACAAATGACACATGACAAATGACAAATAACAAATTAAAATATTTAATGACAAATGAGAAATGACAAATGACAAATGACAAATGACAAATGACAATTGACAAATGACAAATGACAAATGACGAATAACAAATGGCAAATGACAAATGACAATGACAAATGACAAACTACAAACGAAAAATGACAAATGAGAAATGACAAACGACAAATGACAAATGACAAATGACAAAAGACAAATTAAAAATGACAAATGACAAACGACAAATGACAAATGACAAATGACAAATGACAAATGACAAATGACAAATGACAAATGACAAATGACAAATGACAAATGACAAATGACAAATGACAAATGACAAATGACAAATGACAAATGACAAATGACAAATGCGAATGACAAATGACAAATCACAAATCACAAATCACAAATCACAAATCACAAATGACAAATGACAAATGACAAATGACAAATCACAAATGACAAATGACAAATGACAAATGACAAATGACAAATGACAAATGACAAATGACAAATGACAAATGACAAATGACAAATGACAAATGACAAATGACAAATGACAAATGACAAATGACAAATGACAAATGACAAATGACAAATGACAAATGACAAATGACAAATGACAAATGACAAATGACAAATGACAAATGACAAAGGACAAATGACAAATGACAAATGACAAATGACAAATGAAAAATGAGAAATAACAAACGACAAATGACAAATGACAAATGAAAAATTACAAATGACAGATGACAAATGACAAATGACGAATGACAAATGACAAATGACAAATGACAAATCACAAATGACAAATGACAAATGACAAATGAAAAATGACAAATTACAAATGACAAATGACAAATGACAAATGACAAATGACAAATGACAAATGACAAATGACAAATGACAAATGACAAATGACAAATGACAAATGACAAATGACAAATGACAAATGACAAATGTCAAATGACAAATGACAAATGAAAAATGAGAAATAACAAACGACAAATGACAAATGACAAATGACAAATGAAAAGTTACAAATGACAGATGACAAATGACAAATGACAAATGACAAATGGCAAATGACAAATAACAAGTTACAAATAACAAATGACATATAACAAAGCATCTATGAGAAGTTCTATTTCTTGTAAGCGATTTGCTAGAAAAGCGTTGTTTCGGAAATTTGGGAGTGGCACTTGATTAAAAATGCTTTATCTCAAAAAGCATTGTCATTGTCACGTGACAATACCAGATCGATATTAAAATAATTCTAAAGCTTGGTTCAAGTTGAGTTGAGTCTGATGCCAGGCCAGAAGTATGTCATTTAAAGCCAAAACAAAAAAAAACAGAAGGAAATAAGAAATATTTTTTTAACTTCCTTGATTTTCTTAATTTTCTTAAATTCCTTTTTTCACACTTGAGTGATCAAAGCAATAATTTTTAAAAAAAAAAAATTTTTCATGCGAAATCAAACATTTCTCAATACCCTCAAGCATTACATAGAACTTAGCCGTCTTCAAAAGCACAAAAATTATTGAAAACGAACAAGGTTTTTACCTTCATCACTCCCAGTTAGATACTCGATAGCAAAAGCAAACAAATTTTGCTAACTTTGAATGTCAAACAGCATGAAATTTATTGCAATTCCAGAGAAAAAGAAAGAGAAAAAAAAAAGAACATGTTGAGCGCGGCTTATGCTGCCGGCATTCAGAGCAAACACAAGCAGCAAAGTTCAAATTAAAGTAACACTCAATTTTCAGGACTTAAGGTTAGAGCTTTTCGACGCCATACGCTGACGTTGTGAGCAAAGTGTTTTATGGACAGTTTGCAATATTGAAGTTGATACCACAGGGAGCGGTTTTGCTAGCACAACAATGGAAACATTAAAGTGCAAAAAGTTGATAATAAAATCAATCATCGAGAACAACAACAGCAACAAATGCTAAAGCAAAGCGACAACAGCAACTTTATGACAAAATAATTTGTAAAGTTGGCTATTGATGAGCTTAACATGGCTATCAAAGGGAAAACTTTTTCATACATATGGAACTTTTTCTTGTAACAAAACACAACTAAATAAAAAATAACGCTCCCCAGAGTATGCAATGAAAAATTGTTCATAAGTTTTCATTAAGCTACAAAAAACAAAAAAAAAAAAACAAGAAAAAAAGTATGCTAACGAGACCAAAAGTAAAACGCAGCTTAATAAAATAGTTTTGAATTGAAGCTTAAAAATGCTTGGAACTAAAAAAAACTTTCCTTGTTGCCTTTTGTTTTTTTTAAAGTGATAAAAAAACCGCTATCTTTTCATTGACCTTTCAACTTTGTAAGAGCAAAAAGCTTATAAATGCAATTATTTAATTTATAAAAATTAGAGAGAATAAACTTAAAAGCAGGAGAAGCAAATTCAATGAAAGTGATAATAATTCTCTATGGCCAGGAGTTGACAATTTGTGCCACATGAAAGGTTAGACGCTGTGACTTAATAGCTGCTGCGTAGCTCCTGCTTTCATGTTTATTCTTTTCATTACTCTTTGATGTTGCTTGTCTTTCTGTTGATTGGCTTTATTTTAAGAATTAATTTTGAAATTTTGTTAGAATGCAACGGAATTGAGTCTTTCTGTTTTTTATAAAAAACAAAACATATATAAACCCCTTTCTGCTTCAAAGGTAAGTCGAAGAAATTTTATTTATACTAAATACAGAGAATAACTCTCTTGTATTACTTTACAACTTGCTTATTAATTTGTTGTTATATCGACATTGTTAGAAGGGAAGATTTTTTTTTAGAAGCCATTTAAATTTTTTTGTACATCAAGGACTTTTTCTGCAATTTAATTTATTGATAAAAATATTCTTTTTTTTATTAAAAGACATTTCAGGTCGTAGGTCACATTAAAGGAGGGGTTATCACTTTTCAAGTAAAGAAGTAAAGCTTAAAAACACACACTAAAAATTTAGATTTTTTTTTGCTTATATGTACTTACATAGCATTGGGAACATTCTGTTGGAATGTCAAGCAAATATACTGAGTAGTTTTTTTGTTGCGATTTTTTTTTTTTTGTGTAGCCAAGTTAGGCACGAAATCACGCCATATGCACACTAAGCCGTCTCACGCTCGACAAAAAAAAAAAAGAGTTGGCTGTGTGGTGGACACACTCGTAGGTTTTGACGTAACGGTGTTTCTTTCTCTACTCCCATTTCATGTCCAAAGTCTTGTTTTAATCCATGACAAAATTCTTGACTTAATCAAATATACCGAATCCCTTTCCTAGTTTGGAAAGGTGGGTTTTAGGTGTGTCTTAATTTTTTCTAATCCATATTCTTGTCATAATCGTTTTCTGTTTTCATTGTTATTTTGTTGTTTGTGAGCAGTGTTGGTTGCCACGAAAAAAACTGTTTAAATCATAACTAGATTTTTTGTTGTTGTTATTGTTGTTGATGGTGTTTGTGTTGGTTGGTGTTGAAGTTGATGATGTTGATGTTGATATTGATATTGATGTTGATGTTGATGTTGGTGTTGATGTTGATGTTGATGTTGATGTTGATGTTGATTTTGATGTTGATGTTGACGTTGATGTTTATGTTCATGTTCATGTTGATGTTGATGTTGATGTTGATGTTGATGTTGATGTTGATGTTGATGTTGATGTTGATGTTGATGTTGATGTTGATGTTGATGTTGATGTTGATGTTGATGTTGATGTTGATGTTGATGTTGATGTTGATGTTGATGTTGATGTTGATGTTGATGTTGATGTTGATGTTGATGTTGATGTTGATGTTGATGTTGATGTTGATGTTGATGTTGATGTTGATGTTGATGTTGATGTTGATGTTGATGTTGATGTTGATGTTGATGTTGATGTTGATGTTGATGTTGATGTTGATGTTGATGTTGATGTTGATGTTGATGTTGATGTTGATGTTGATGTTGATGTTGATGTTGATGTTGATGTTGATGTTGATGTTGATGTTGATGTTGATGTTGATGTTGATGTTGATGTTGATGTTGATGTTGATGTTGATGTTGATGTTGATGTTGATGTTGATGTTGATGTTGATGTTGATGTTGATGTTGATGTTGATGTTGATGTTGATGTTGATGTTGATGTTGATGTTGATGTTGATGTTGATGTTGATGTTGATGTTGATGTTGATGTTGATGTTGATGTTGATGTTGATGTTGATGTTGATGTTGATGTTGATGTTGATGTTGATGTTGATGTTGATGTTGATGTTGATGTTGATGTTGATGTTGATGTTGATGTTGATGTTGATGTTGATGTTGATGTTGATGTTGATGTTGATGTTGATGTTGATGTTGATGTTGATGTTGATGTTGATGTTGATGTTGATGTTGATGTTGATGTTGATGTTGATGTTTATGTTGATGTTTATGTTGATAATGTTGTTGATGTTGATGTTGATGTTGATGTTGATGTTGATGTTGATGTTGATGTTGATGTTGATGTTGATGTTGATGTTGATGTTGATGTTGATGTTGATGTTGATGTTGATGTTGATGTTTATGTTGATGTTTATGTTGATAATGTTGTTGATGTTGATGTTGATGTTGATGTTGATGTTGATGTTGATGTTGATGTTGATGTTGATGTTGATGTTGATGTTGATGTTGATGTTTATGTTGATGTTTATGTTGATAATGTTGTTGATGTTGATGTTGATGTTGATGTTGATGTTGATGTTGATGTTGATGTTGATGTTGATGTTGATGTTGATGATGATGTTGATGTTGATGTTGATGTTGATGTTGATGTTGATGTTGATGTTGATGTTGATGTTGA